>CM040749.1:2250000-2365000 GCA_022829145.1 Albula goreensis
CGAGTAACTGTAAACTCGCAGACCAATGTCATGTGGTAGTAATAAAACATTTTTCCAATTTCCTGAACAGCTGTCTTCTTGGAAAGACATGGTTTTAATAACAAAAAGGATATGTTAATTTTAATTTCACAAATGTCAACCCAATTCTGAATTCTACTCACCATGAAGATCATTTTAAAAATGGTGGTTTTGGTGAACTTGCAGAAAGAATGTGGTGACAAACATACACAGGCCAGACAGGAAGTAGAAGGCAGCCTGTAACTCTAGGAAACAGGATACGAAATGGACCCATTACATCTGTGAATTTACTCAGGCTCTCAGGTGGACCCAAAGATATAGGTTTCTATGGCAACACAATAACACAAACAAGGCGATGAGGAAGAATTCAGCTGCACCTGTAACGTGCAGGTGAGTCTGCCAAAGTTCCATCCGTCCCATGCCAGGCAGGAAGCGCCAGTGTTTCGCTTTGGTTTTCGTTTATTTATTAATTTTTTTGTTTGCTTTTGTTGGTACATTAAGGATTCAGTCACTACAGTCTGTCAAACTGAATATCAGTTTCTTTCGTTTTCTGGTTTACTTTCTGATCAAGACTCAGGATCTACTGAACATCTTACACCTTGCACACTGATACAATGGGCCTTCAGTGCAGTGAAACGTGTGGACATTTAAGTTTATCCCTCATCACTGTGCAGTCCGCTGCATGAGTGCAGAGATCGATTAGTCAGGTCTGTTTGATTGATTGGTCTTGACTGGTTTGTTTGATTCAGTGCTGTGCTTGTTTTAGCTCCAGTGTTTGTTTCAGTGAGAGGCAGCCTGCTCCTCACTCACCCTGATCCGAGTCTGGACCTGCCAAGCGTCAGCGCATAAGATTGTGCAGCATTAATAGCACATAAAAGACGGCTGTCTGTCAACCCTACACCATTTGAAGCTTGTGCTGTGTTCAGGGCTATAGGCTCATTCCTCGCACGCTTTCTTGTGTCGTTAGCACATCAGCGCGCACCTCAAATGCATAAATCAGTAACAGGATGTTAACTCCAGACTTATTAGCATCGCAAGTTTGATTAGCCGACGGACTCTCTAAGCGCTTCAGACCTCAACATGTTAATGAATTTGCAGCATGTAAACTTTTATTTTTGAAAGTTCATAAAACGTCTGATTTTTTTGTGTTTTTGTGGATACCTTCGAAGTAGCAGCAGATTCAAATGATCAAATAATCTGCTGTGGTGGTTTTACTTTTGCATTATATGTTTGGAGAACAGCAACAGTTAATCACATGAGCAAAGCCAATGGCTGTTGAATCTTACACAGAAACATGCATATAAATAACACATAAATACATCCATAAGTTCTGCCTCATCAATACATCACGTTAGAACGGAATATGAGCCGAAGAAAATCCCTGCTTCATTATAGATAATTAGCAAAGGCCAGTGTGTGACCACCACACCCTGCCATACATTCACTAAATATTACTCAGATACAGAACCACACCCCCAGCCGCGCCCCCGGCCACGCCCCCAGCCACGCCCCGAACGCACTCAGTGCCCTGACTGTCCAGCATCACTTCGGGCTCCTGAATGCGTTTTTGGGAGCTGTCCCTCCCTATAGGGTCTGTGCTAGCAGTGGAGTGGATTAAGGGGTGTTGTTTTTTTTTTTTGTGAGTCAAAGACAATAGCTCACTATCACTTGGACGCCCTCACCCCCTTCCCTGGGCCACACCTCGGTGCCAGCTGTACCATGGAATATGTTTGACCAGGCGGCACATGGCAGATAACACCTGGGTACTGTTGCCCCTGGATACAGCCGATAACACTGGGCTGCTGTTGCTCCTGGATAAGACTGTCACTACGTGGGTGGGGGATAAAAATGTACAGGAGGTGTGTGTCTATATGTGTAACAGCTTCACGCACAAACACACATACAGACACACACACTCTGTCTCTTTCTCTCTCTCTCTCTCTCTCTCACACACACTCACACTCACAAACTCACTCACACTCACTCACACACTCACACTCACTCACACTCACACTCAGGGCCGTGCCAGAGCTCTGCCTGCTGCAGCTTGACCCCTGTGCTCAGAGAAACGCCTCTCACAGTCCTGCCTTTGGCTGGCAGCGCTCTGCCTGTATTCTCCTCTGACTCTCCCCACAGGGATCCCACCTCAGCCTGGCACGTTCCGGAGCCTTCCATTCAAAGCCAGCGCTGCACTCTCACACACTCACACAGTCCACACAGCACTGCACTCTCACACACTCACACAGTCCACACAGCACTGCACTCTCACACGCTCACACTGTCCACACAGCACTGCACTCTCACACACTCACACTGTCCACACAGCACTGCACTCTCACACACTCACACAGTCCACACAGCACTGCACTCTCACACACTCACACAGTCCACACAGCACTGCACTCTCACACACTCACACAGTCCACACAGCACTGCACTCTCACACACTCACACAGTCCACACAGCACTGCACTCTCACACACTCACACAGTCCACACAGCGCTGCACTCTCACACACTCACACAGTCCACACAGCGCTGCACTCTCACACGCTCACACAGTCCACACAGCGCTGCACTCTCACACACTCACACAGTCCACACAGCACTGCACTCTCACACGCTCACACAGTCCACACAGCACTGCACTCTCACACGCCCACACAGTCCACACAGCACTGCACTCTCACACTCACACAGTCCACACAGCACTGCACTCTCACACACGCCCACACTGTCCACACAGCACTGCACTCTCACACGCCACACTGTCCACACAGCACTGCACTCTCACACACTCACACAGTCCACACAGCGCTGCACTCTCACACACTCACACAGTCCACACAGCACTGCACTCTCACACACGTCCACACTGTCCACACAGCACTGCACTCTCACACACGCCCACACTGTCCACACAGCACTGCACTCTCACACACGCCCACACTGTCCACACAGCACTGCACTCTCACACACTCACACAGTCCACACAGCGCTGCACTCTCACACACTCACACAGTCCACACAGCACTGCACTCTCACACACCCACACTGTCCACACACCTCCAGCAATGATTGCCTTGCCGTCTGGGACCAGCAACTACAGATTTAACACAATTACCTGGCAATTACCTACCTCTTACATTCCATTTAACTGTGTTTTTAGGGAGAGTTTGTCCTGCAGACAGAGCTACTGGGTACAGGATGGGCAGTGCAAACCTTCTCTTCCCCACACGAGGGCCAGCTTGGGAACCATAACCCTTTGGTTTCCCCTCTCATTCAGTTTATTGATTAAAAATGGCGACTGCTTTCTATATCTGCTTCAGGATTTCTGAAGAACTTTTCATTGGCTGGATGGAGACTCAATCACATTAATCACTGACAGCGGACGAATGACAGGCCTCCTCCCTGTACAACATGGGTGGGGCTTATCTCCAAACATGTCTTTACTTCCTGGTTATAGATCCACTACTAACAGATAAAACAGAAGGACATGTCAGAAGGGTTTTTTGCACATGTTCTCTTTTACTCCCTTAAAAGTAACCCAGCAGGTTTTTTGGAGGAATTAGAGAGATATCCTGGTTTTGTCAAAGCTTTGAAGTCAATATTAGTGAGAGATTCTGGTTTTGTCAGTGCTCTGGGGTCAGTGTTAGTGAGAGATGCTGTTTTTTCAGTGTAGTGAAGTCAGTGTTAGTGAGAGATTCTGGCTTTGTCAGTGCTCTAGAGTCAGCAGCTGAGACGTACGTATCTCAGTGATTTCATTACAGACAGGCAGGCCCACTGTCACTGTCTAATTTGACTAGAAAATATGAACAGAAAAGCAGAGCCGAAGGGTTCAGTGGATTTCCAGCACTAAACGCTGCGAAAAAACATTTCGATCAGACAGAAGACAGAAGACACATGCATACTTTCAGCTAGCAGCTAGCCCTGAATGAACTATAAATGACATTTATCCAAAACTTTGGACGAGACAAGAGGAGGAGAAGAAAAGAGAGGGCAGAGCTCTATTGCTTTCATTCTTGTGTGTGTGTGTGAGTGTGAGTGTGTGTGTGTGTGTGTGAGCGTGTGTGTGTGTGTGTGTGTTTGCTCAGCGTACGTGGAACAGCTCTGACAAACAGCAGATGGAAAAAATGAAACAAATCAGAAAAACAGGGGCCATGACAAACACTACAAACAAACAACTCCACATGCGGGGGGGTTAAAGGTCGGGAGGTGAGTCACCTGGTGGGTAAACACCCATACTGTTACATAAACAGGAGCCGAGGTCACATGACCCCGAATCCTCCACCAATACACATCCACTACAGTCATGGAGTGCTTACCTTCACCTCTGGCACGCTACCATACCTTTAAAAACCCTGTCCAGGTGAGGAGAGATTTGCATTTTGTTCTCCAAACCTGGCAGAACATTTCATCTACTGTCATGACAGGAAGTGGACAAACCATGCAAACTGGTGATACCTGCGGCGGCTACTGGTTCAAATGTGTGTGCCTGGAGCATGAATGTGAGAGTTTGTCAGTTTGTTAGTGTTGTGAGTTTAGGGGGAAGTACATGGATGAGTTGGGAAGATTTCTGTTTGAGCTGGGAGTGCGTTTGTGTGAATATTGAAAGCACATACATGTGAGTTGCGAGCATTAATGTTTGTGGGTTTGGAGTGTGCTTGTATGAGTTTTGGAGATTATGGTCATATTTAGGGAAAATAAAATGATAAATGAGGTGCACTGAGTGCAAAGGCTGCTGGGTAGGTCACCTCCTCTGCCCAGGTGACCTCTGTGCACACAGGTTAGGGGGTCGTCTCCTCAGAAACAGGGTCAGCTGACAACAAACCATGATCGTCTGCCTGATAGGGACCAATAGCACGATGCTGGTGGTCAGGGTCTCTCCCCACAGGCGGAAGAGACCGCTGTGAGGACCAACGCCCCGAGCACAGAGACTCAACCCAAACCCAGCGTTTAAAACACAGGAGAATCACCACACAGATCCAGAGTGCCAACACAAGAATTTAAATGATGGCTGGAGGAAAACAATGATCAGCAAGCCATTTCTCATTCTGACACCTAATTGGACGGAACTGCGTCTAAGTGCAAGTATGGGGAATCCCTATGTTAAACACATATTTTCCTTGAACAATTCCAACTGTCATGTTAGCGTTAGCATCATTTTGTCAATGCCGCAACACCAAACACTGTGGGTGCTCCTGGCAAGCACATTTGAGAGAGCGAGTGAGTAAATGTAAACGTGCCGGGTTACCTTTGGCATTGTCGTGGGCGTGTAGGTGGGCATGGTTTCCCGTGAGCCCCGCCCGGGCGTGGCCGTTGGTGCTGCCGCCACTCGCGCTGGCGCTCTTCTTTTTCTTCCTCCTCAGTTTGAACCAGCTGAAGGCCCGGCCCAGGGACCCCCCGCGGTGCTTACGGCTCTTCCCGTGCTGCCTCTCGCGGGCCAGAATCTCTGCGATGTCCTGGGGGACCAGGTCCCCCACCGAACGCCGCAGTGACATGGCGGTGCTGCTCCTCGATCGCACCCCTTCACACCCTCTCACTGCTGCAGGTCTGGGGTGGGGTGGGGGACGGCAGGGGGGAAAGGGAGGGAAAGTATTTGGTTAATGTTCAGATGAAAACATCACAAAGCTATACACTTCAGTTGAGGTACGCGCTCTCTTTTTAATTACCTGGTTTAACTAGTTAACATGTAACATAATGGACCACCTTCCCAGACAGTAGCCAAGCCAGAGTTTAGACTAAGAGAAGATTTCAGTGAGGACCTCCACTGGGAAAAAAACAAATACTTTAAGTCTAGAATGACATTCAATCAATGTGCAGGAAATCAGTCCTGTATATGTATTATTGAAAACACCAATACAATAACAATACAATACAGTGTATTTATAGGATATAAATATAGAAATACTTCTGTATATTAATATAATGTTATTTTTCCAGATGCAGGCAGGAAGTGATCACAGGCAGCAGTAATGAAATGTGCATGCGGTCTCAAACCCGAGAGCATGAGTCATAAGTCAGGTGACTGGCTGCCCTCAAGTAAACTAAGTGTGGCAATCGCACACTGTCCCTCTCAACATACACACACACACACACACACACACACTGTCCCTCTCAACATACACACACACACACACACACACACACACACTGTCCCTCTCAACATACACACACACACACACACACACACACACACACACACACACACACTGTATCAACACACACACACACACACACACACACACACACACACACACACACACACACACACACACACTGTCCCTCTCAACATATACACACACACAGTTTCTCTCACACAACATATACACACACACACACGCATACACACACACACACACACACACACAACCTTTACCACACAGAGTCCAGGTATCACACAACCCCTGGGAATTGTAGTTTTTGGCTACTATCTGGCAGCGTTTGAGCTTGGTAACCTGTCGTACCTGACTACAGCCACTATGGCACATGTGCGCGATCTATCCTACCTGGCTGTGGTCAGTACTGTACAGGTCCCAGTCCAGATTTCCATTCCTCTGTATCTGTTCTGCCGACAGGAGGCTAGGCTGGAGAGTGTGTACAACTATGAGCTGGAGACATTCTCTGGATAAGAGCATCTGCTAAATGACTAAAATGGGAGTTGAAATGTTCCCTTTTTATGGGACTGTCCTGGTTTAGCACAGGTACTGAAAACGATGCCTAACTTGCCAGGTTGCCTGCGCATGCCGATTGAGGCTAAATCACTGAAACTCAAACGGAAAGCTTCCCCCTCTAAAATGACTCCTCACCCCGGGATGTACTGGCTGTCCAACTGTCATGGATTTAAACCATGCTCTTAGCTGTGCCGTTTACGCAAGGTTCATGAGGTTGATGGCGTGCGCTGTTCCTCGTCGCCCGGCGCGGTGCGAGGGAGGGCGTAAGGAAGCGAAAGTGGTGTTTAAGCCAAAAGTAAAGCAGCCAAAGGGACACTTAAACTGTGAGTCACAGGCAGCGAGCATACGGCTCTTGGTGTTTTCACCCAGATTTCCAAACAGACTAACTGTCCCCTGCCCTAACCCGCTCAGGCTGTACCGGTGAAGAGCATTGCATTCTGGGACAGGTGAGGTCAGCATGCTGATTTCACTGAAGCACACTGGAATGTGGGCAACCACAGTCAGGCCGGGGTGAGAGAAAAGTGCCTGTTCTCTCCCTGTTCCCCCTCTCTCTCTCTCTCTCTCCCTCTCTATCTCCCCATCACTCTCTCCCTCAAGTCAGTTGGAGTATACATACATCACTGACAGGAACTACGTCACATTAAACATGCACACAGAGAACACCAGAAACTGAAAACATCTCTCATCTTTCCCATCAGTCTTTATGAAATTCTTACCCAATCATTCTTTTTCTGTCTCTGTCCCTCCCACTCGCTCTCTTTCCCAATCATTGCTTTCCATCCCATCCTTCCATCTTGCTCTTTCTCTGTACCTCTCCGGCTCACTTTCCTTCTGCATTCCCTCCCGGTGTCTTTCCTTCCCTCTCCCTTTCTGTGTCTTTTTTTGCTTTTTTGAATGTTCTTAAATTACCAACAGATGCATTGTGGGAAGGTAATAACAGAGAGGTTATCAGAACATCTGGGTCGGGGGCGGGGGGCATCACAGGGAGGTGACTCAGAGGATTGCCTTGCTCCCTCAGAGTTTCCATGGAGATGGGGAAACCAGGCAAAAGTGTGTGTGAGTGTGTGTGTGTGTATGGGGGAGGCACAGCTGGTACAATTCCCACCTGAGTCAGAATCACAGTCCAGTCATGAGAAACATCACCATGGAAACACATGAACAAAACAAGGAACCCGCTGCTTGTCCCACGACTGGTTCACAAACAGCAGGGCTCTGAGACAAAACAAGTGTGAGCGTGCCTTCAGTGCCAGCGACACTCCACCCTGTGTGTGAGAGCAGGGCACCATGCCACTCACTGGCACTAAAACAAAACCAAACACTGGGCACTGAGCATCAGTTAGACACACAGAGGTGAGGGTTCACCTTCAACACCAATGCCTGCCTGATTCATACTGATAACCATTAACACCTTGTTGTCATGGAGAACCACCAGGGGGTGGGGGGGTGCCTGGGTAAAGAATTCGGAGCCCAAACCAGTGGAGAGCGGAACCCCGTACACTGCCACTGAGAGGCTGTTTGACCGTGTGTAAAAACAAAAGGAAGAGAGTGTGGAAACCCCACAGAGGGCTTGATGAGCATTAGAGCAGAGCGTGGGAACATCGGAGCGACAGGTTAATGCTCTCACCTGAACTGAGCTACCTTAAAGCCCTCACCTGAGTCATCATGGTTTGCTTTAAAGTGCAGATGCAGAGAAGCCAGCTTCCGTTTGGGGGGGGGGGGTCAAAGGGTGCTGAGAGGGGTCACTGCCCACTCCACACACACACTCACAAATACACACATGTCTCTGTCCAGCTTACGCACAAACATGGAGGGTGCTGTTTGGTGCAGCATTTTGCTGAACCCACCTTTTAAAATGTGAGCAATAAGAGTAAGGAACTGCTGATACCACACACCGATGAAAACTTTCAAACTGATACATCTCAGCGTCTCTTTCCCACACAAGACAAAAGCCGTGTGGAGTCGGGTATTTGTTTTTGTAACTCGTGAGAGTGCTCTGCCCAGTTTGCACACACTCGAGTGCACACTTCCTCGTTTGCTCTGTCACGGAGACGGTCCTGGAGCAGAGCGATGGTTTGCACAGAGGCTCTCACGGGTCAGCGTGCGCAGCACCCTCAAACGATCCCGCCCCGCACTTCCTGCAGAGTGAATCCGATCGGAAATCCTGCTTCACATAAACAAACTTAAACACACACCCTGACACAAGCAGTGGGGGCGACTAACTTTGATTTACAGAGCGCAGAAGACTGGGTGTGGCAAAGTGGCATGACGGTCAGGGACCGAGGTTTCCAGCTAAGAGGTTGCAGGCTTGATTCCTTTAAATTGCCCCCGTAAGTACCCAGCTGTAAAAATGGGCAAGCATCGTTATTCTTCTGAATAATACATTCTGTCTGCTACACACTCATGCACACTAACGTGACATAAATGCATTGTATTGGTGTAGCTCCATGTCTCTTTAGAAATATAAAAAAGCATACATATTTAGATATATATATAAGACTTTTAGGTGTATGTAGCAGCACACAACGGCTGAGTCAATCAGTTAGTAGGACCCATGACAGAATCACAGAGAGTCAGGCTCCGCCCCCACCACCTCCCTCAGCCCCGCCCTCTTCCACCGCGCCCGCCAGTCACCATGCAAGCCCGGACAGGACTCTCACGTCTCCTTCCACAAACACAGCAGCCAGGAGCGCAGCTGCACCACCCAGAGAGAGAGGAGCAGAGACAGGCTGCAGAGCCTACCGGCCTTTCAGCTCTCCTGCTACAACTACTGTATACAGAGAGAGAGGAGCAGAGACAGGCTGCACAGCCTACCGGCCTTTCAGCTCTCCTGCTACAACTACTGTACACAGAGAAAGAGGAGCAGAGACAGGCTGCAGAGCCTACCGGCCTTTCAGCTGTCCTGCTACAACTACTGTATACAGAGAGAGAGAAGCAGAGAGAGACAGCTACACCTCACAAACTGTCAGCTCTCCTGCTACATCTACATTGGCTGAAATGGGCTACTGGATATGTGGCTTTGGTGAGATTGACATAATTCGCAGAGTGTACACTGCCGTGGAGATGCTTCAGTGTTTGCATCAAGGAAGGGCCGGTTTGACAAGACATGGGAGAGGCATGCTGCAGACACATCACGATGGTAACATTGCATGTACACGACCCTGCTCAGGGGGTAACCCTCATGAGTCCCTAGCAGCCTTCCTCTGGAGCTGGCCTGGGACGTCTGACCCTAAATATACATCCTTCTGTTCACCCTTTACACCTATGATGAAACTCAAGATATTTTACCCAATTTTCAGAAATGAAAAAGCACCCAGAATGCTAGGCTCCATCTCACACCCCATTTTCCCAGGCTGGTGTGAGCCCCCCAGGCCAGAGAGCCCAACGGCAGTGAAAACACTTTCTCAGGTTACTGGAGTGCTGTTTGGTAAGCACTGCTGGAGTGCAAAGGCCAAGAGGACCACACACACCATCGATACTGTGTGGACTCACACTCCAACATGACCTTTCTGTCAGCAGCGCAGCTGATCTCTCAGTCTCTCTCATGCACACACACACACACACACACACACACACACACACACACACACACACACACACACACACACACACACACACACACACACACACTTTTTCAGAGCAGCAACTCCATTCCTGGACGGGAGGTGTATTTATTGCATTTTGTTCCACCCAGTTCAGGCTCAGTTTTCAGGCAGGCAGCTCAGAAAATAACCGACTGGGCTGATTAAATAATTAAGAACAGAAATTCGCACAGAATCCAGAAACACAAACGGCCCTCAGGTGCCAGCATAACTGCACTGTGGGTAAAGGGGAATCTCCTTTCACATCACCTCTCCGGCACTAACAGCGCGGGATATGACAAAAAGTATTCATGTGAAAGTTGGTCTATTGCTACAGATGCCAGAGTGTAGGCCGATATAATCAGTGGTGATAGTTGTAATGTCAGAGTGCTTAGGAAGGGGGCGGCGCTACCTCTCCACTGATATGTGGTGAGCATTCTGCCACAAAATGGCTGCCGTCCATCACACAGGCGGGCACCTCACATTGGCGGTATATTAAGAGGGCGTTCACTCTGGGAGGCTTATTTCTAAAATAATGGGCTTGGTTTTTGGCCGCATTGGGTGTGGCCACAGGACGACCAACCGCAAACCTCCAACATTTCCTGAGGTTCGTTCTGATGCAAAGTATTACATGCATTCAGTTCCTTGAATACATACTATTGCATTGATGAACATACATTCATACATACCTATGACTATTAAAGCTCTGCATGGTCAGTGTGAGGTTAGTACAGCAGTTTACTTTGCATTACCTTACAGGCATTTGTCTAATGCTCTTATCCAGAGTGGCTCTCGGTGCAGAAAGAGGCACAGGGAGCAGGGCTGGCGCAGCACGGACAAACCCTGGTGTGAAACAGCCAGCTTGGCACAGGGAGGACACGCCCGTGGAGGCGGTTTGGACAGAGGGGGTGCGGTGCAGCGAGGCCTTTGTCTGGGGCTGGGTGTGGCAGGCGAACTCCGGCATATTCACACCGTTCCCTGAGAGCCGAGGCTTAAAGTGGAAGTGCTACCAAACCACTGTACTGTCTGTCAATAGTATGACTATACCATTTCAAAAAATGGGGGGTTGGCAAGCTGAGGCCAGGTGTTCTTTCAGTGACAGTAGTGTGGCATAACAGTTAAGGAAGTGGGCTTCCAACTCAGAGGAGGTACGTTCAAGTCCCAGGCAGGGCACTGTTGTTGTCCTGAACCCAACTTGTCTCATTTACTTAACTTTATTACTGAACCCAAAATGCCTTATTAAAAAGTCAACAGAAAAATAGTTGCACTTCAGACTTGGGTATGCAGAAATGGTGCTTCTCCAGTAAAATTTGCACAGTGTTACACACTCTCCGTTTACACACGTTTAGACACTCAGCGATATTTGCTGAAGCAGCTCAGGCAATACACCTTGCTCAATGGTACAAAACTGTGCCCAGCCTGGGAGGTGAACCTGCAACTTCCATGTTGCAAGTCCACCTTCCTAACCAGTGTGCTCCTGTGCAAAGAACTTTAAATTCATGATGTGTCAATCCAAAATTTGATCCACTGCAAATTTAGTACGGCAGGAAGTTTATCCACTTTTGGGTAAGACTGAACCTGCTGTGACTGGTCTTGTTCATGAGCAGGAAGCACAAAGCTCTATAGATGGATCTGCCGCTTGATGTCTGGACCGTCAGAGGAACTCAACCACAGTAAAAATGTATTCCGGGTTTTAGAGATTTTTTTACAAGGTTAAGTGTGTTTACATCGCTCATATCAGCAGTTCATATCTCCTTTGTTCCAGATCATGTGATGCACATTTCTCAGGTACCACGTGCTGGAGGGGAGAAAAAAAAAAAAAAAAAAAAAAGAGGCAAAACTTGTAGATTGTTCTTAACTCCAGGGTGTTTTAGGATACGAACTGCTACTGTGCAGAACACCTGAAACCAAACCCCAATCACGATCCTCGAGCTGGCAGAGAGCTCAGAGCTGCTCCCACACCCCTCAGCGCTGCTCCCACATTCCTCAGAGCAGCTCCCACACTCCTCAGAGCAGCTCCCACACTCCACACTCCTCAGCGCTGCTCCTACACTCCTCAGAGCTGCTCCCACACTGCACACTCCTCAGCGCTGCTCCCACACTCCTCAGAGCAGGTCCCACACCCCATACTCCTCAGAGCTGCTCCCACACCCCACAATCCTCAGTGCTGCTCCCACACTCCTCAGAGCTACTCCCACACTCCACACTCCTCAGCGCTGCTCCCACACTCCTCAGAGCTACTCCCACACCCCACAATCCTCAGTGCTGCTCCCACACTCCTCAGAGCTACTCCCACACTCCACACTCCTCAGCGCTGCTCCCACACTCCTCAGAGCAGGTCCCACACCCCACAATCCTCAGTGCTGCTCCCACAATCCTCAGAGCAGATCCCACACCCCATACTCCTCAGTGCTGCTCCTACACTCCTCAGAGCTGCTCCCACACTGCACACTCCTCTGAGCTGCTCCCACACTGCACACTCCTCAGTGCTGCTCCCACACTCCTCTGAGCTGCTCCCACACTGCACACTCCTCAGTGCTGCTCCCACACTCCTCAGAGCTACTCCCACACTCCACACTCTTCAGAGCTGCTCCCACACTCCTCAGTGCTACTCAGAGCTGCTCCCATGCTCCACACTCCTCAGCGCTGCTCCCACACTCCTCAGCACTTCTCAGAGCTGCTCCCACACCCCACACTCCTCAGCACTGCTCCCACATTCCTCAGTGCTGCTCCCACACTCCTCAGCGCTGCTCAGAGCTGCTCCCACACCCCACACTCCTCAGCACTGCTCCCACACTCCACACTCCTCAGCGCTGCTCCCACACTCCTCAGCGCTCTTTGTGTGAGAATGCCATCAGCACATGAATGTGTTTGTTTCAGGTGTTTTTTTTGTTTCTTTTGGTGCCTTCGTTTGCATAACACATGGCACGCGTTACATAACGTAATGATGTTTACCATACCCAGAGAGTGTGACCGCGCAGGCCTGCACAACGAGGGGTGGGTGGGGCGTTCCGGAAACTCCTGCCTGGAGTAAAGCAGGGATTCTCAGGCTCAAACCCAGCGTAGGCGGGGTTTCACTGCTCTGGGTCCGGTAAGGTCATGAACACAGGTGTCTTACCATCATGGTTCACCATCAACTTATTTTAATACAATGCTGGTCTGGCCATTTGCATATTATTTTATAAACTGTTAAGTTTCAGTAAGCAGGTGTCTGTGCTCTCACCAATTAGGTGAGAGAAACTCCACTGGGTTCACCAGTCAGTCAATAATTTCAATGTAAAAATGTAACCTCTTTCCAAAGGAACCCATGGCCATATGGACATAGGCTGTCCAGCAATGAAAGCATCAGGTTATCTGATCTTTGTTATAAGATCTGAGATGTGAATACTGGAAGTGTACTCTTCACGGCATTCATAGCTATTTCTTATAACATGGCTGAAGAATGTAAATTCAAAGCATTAGACGTGTCTAGCCAAACAATGAAAAAGCCCCCAGCAATTCTTACTTCCTGTTTGCTGGCATTCCTATAAAGGGAAGTGGACTGGGGTGACTTAGTGGTTGATGGAACTACTTGTATGAACAACACCTGCTCATTTATTCAGTTAAATTATGAACAAGGCTAAGAAGAACAGAAGTGACAGTGGCTGGTGCTGAACGGTAATGTAGGAAACGCTGTCATAATTGCACACCTGACCATGACACACACCTGTAACTATGGCGGTGGCTGAGGTAAGCCGATGCTGTGTGGCGCTGTGAGGTACAGCGGGATGTGTTCATTATTACACACCTGTGTCACACACACCTGTAACTACGGTGGTGGCTGAGGTAAGCCGATGCTGTGTGGCGCTGTGAGGTACAGCGGGATGTGTTCATTATTACACACCTGTGTCACACACACCTGTAACTACGGTGGTGGCTGAGGTAAGCCGATGCTGTGTGGCGCTGTGAGGTACAGCGGGATGTGTTCATTATTACACACCTGTGTCACACATACACCTGTAACCACAGCACTGTCTGAGGCAAGCCTCCAGTGCACAGCACCAATGTAGCATAGCATGCACACGTGTTCATTACCTGGCACACCGTTTCAGTTACAACACACCTGTAACTCAGCAGTGGCAGAGGTACAGGGAACCCTGTCCTTAAACCCATTCTTTGCTCCTCCACCTTCCCAGAAAGCACCAGGGCGAAAGCACACACTGGAAAGGTCATGACCTGAAAGGAAGCATGTCAAGCACTTCTGCCCTGGTATCTAAACACAGACAGGCAGGAAACACAGCCGGCCACCTATGCTTGTAACACCTAGCAGACCACAGTAACTACTCAGCAACCGATGAGCACAGCGCTGTCCTGCGTTATAAATGTGGGTTTATACAGGGCTGTGCTTTGAAGGTTAAGTGGGTCGTATGGTGGCGCTCAGTAAAATGTTCGCTTTTAAATACACTCTCACAAAGTTGTTCATTACAGTCTCACAGAGGGTCCTAAGTCCTAGAGGGATGACATGCAGTCCATCAGTGTTGGTATAAGACACTTTTACTGCGCGTTTTTAAAACTTGAGCAGGTTTAGAAACAGCGCTGAGCTTTATGCGTGAGAGGGTTTATATAAAGATATGTTTTAAAGTGGGCTTAACATGGTCTGGTCTTCACATTTGTTTGTTGCTTTTCAGTTGAGTACATTATAGTGCTGTGGGTTGTGAATAGTTTTGTACGCAGTGTTGCGTTTTGAACCTTAGCGGTTATATCTAGTGTTGCATTCTTAATTTGAGGAGGTTATGATTTATTTTTGAGTTGAGCGGCTTTACGCAGTGCTGTGGTCGTTCTGAGTCAGCGAGCAGCTCTGTGTTTGAGCGGCCATTATCCTTGCAGGAGAAAAACGCTCCAAAGACACTGTATCAGATGTAGAGGTCACGCACTGGAGGGACTGATCCACACCATGCAGGCAGTTACAATGACTCATACCAGCTCCCCAGGGGACACTTCTGCTGCTTTCCCCAAACAAAGGCTTCTTTTTCAATGCCCTGGGTTTTCTGAATGTTAACACATTCATAATTACAGCGCACTGTGTTTTATATCAGATATTTAGGGAACACTCTTGTCCAGAGTAACATTTTTGCAGCTGGTTTTGCAGCAGGATTTTTACTGAGCACTGAGGTGCTTTGCTTGAGTACAATGGCTGTGCCCCAACTCTGAATCAAACCTGCAGCCTCTTGAATTACAAGCTCAGCTCCCTACCATTAAACTACACTTAAGCCCATGACCCGTATGATATCATTGTCCTATTTAGGATCTTTCAGCATCATGCAACATGTCCTTCCATCCGCAAAATTGAAAAAATGTTGATGAGCCATTTAACCGTCATCACCAGGCGTCAGAGCCTGTACTGGACAAACAGCTGTGTTTACGCTCTTTTAAACATGTGTTTTAGTGGCTTGATCATCACAATGTGAGGGCTGTCAGGGTGGGATCACAAAAACAAAAAAAATTACACAGAGCTACGATCTCAGTATGTCTGTCAGAACTCCATTTACAACTTCTGCTGGGAATCTTTGCCTGCAGTCAGATTCCGCTGCACTATGTGCCACCAACCAGGTTTCTCTAGAATCTCAGGTAATTCCCCTCTGAAAATTCCAAGATCCATTTCGAGATGGAGAGCTTCGAGATCCTTCATGAGAACAGGACCTGTTGCCTGACCTCCAGCAAGACCAACCCAAATTATAATCTGTGTGTATCAGCCATAAGGGACACTTACAGAGTACTGCAATATTTGTGTTCCAGAGCCATAATGGATACCTATGGAATACAGCATCCTGTGAACACCAGAGTTGTCATGGATACAGAAAGACTATTGTAATCTATGCCAGAGCCATAATGGACGCTTAAAGAGCATAATGGCAGAGCCATAATTGATGCTTATAGAATATTGTCATCTGTTTGTGCCAGAGGCATCATGGATACTGAAAGACTATTGTAATATATTTATTCCAGAGCCGTAATGGACGCCTAAAGAGCGAGCATTAGATCCAGTAAAATGCAATAATAACAGACTCAAAGAGACCGCCTAGGATTTTCCCACACGGCTTCAAACACCGGACGAGTATGCCACCCGTGTGGGAAACGGAAAGGAACGTCCACACAAAAACAAGCATTAAAACACCCTCTGAAAGGAAGAGAGTTCCTGGATACCGCGGTTTAACCGGCGGCGAGAGACTGACGAGCAGCCAGGGGAAGCGTTTAGGGAGTCCCCACGGAAACGTCCACTCGTCCGCTCCAGAGGCATGCTGGGACAGGAAATCCTGTGAGGCGCTGACAGAGAAGGTTTTCATGCTGTGGTGTTATGCTGCATTGTTATAGGTAATATTCAATGATAACGCCATTTGGTACTGTGCCACATAATATAGTACCGGTCGGGCTAAGCACCCGGGCTCCCACCGACAAACAATGCGTCAAAGAGGGGGAAACGTTGTTTAACAGCGATTAAAACACCATCAGACAGGAGAGAGAACACACTGTGAAAGGGATGCTGGGAACCATGTCTGCCCCAGTCTTTCTTCCATTTAACCTTGCCATTGTTACAACATCTGTATCAATTTGGGAATTGTTGCATGCTTGTCTTCTAAAACACAAGCAACCAAGACTGATGATTCTATGGTAATTTGGGCGTTGGCAACCTGGTCTCCCAGCAACGGACGGCACCAGTACAGACAGGCTGAGGTGGCTGTCTGACAAACCCTCTGAAGTGACTCATTCCACATGGTTGGAACACTTTCCACACAACCTTCCAATGGGGTGAGGAATACTCCTATGACATCATAATCAGAACCCTAATAAAAGTAAAACAAACCTTCATGTTACTGTGCACTGCAGTTACATGATCCATTGAATATGACAGTCATTCATAAAGACACAGAACTCTGAAGCCCTGAGCCATTACCTCATCCCAACCTCAATTATGAGAAAAGGAACAAAACAAAGGGATGGAAAGAACAGCTAAAATCAAACCCCACGCAGATAAAGCAGCATTTAATATGTACCTCACAGAGCAACAATTAATGGCTATAACCCAGACACAATACAATAAAATAAAAGTGCGGAACACAACAGCCAAGGGCTTGGGTGTCTTTAACAGGGTAGAAAAATCAGGGACTAACTTTGGCTGAACAGTGAAGTCATTACCGCATGCAGCGTCTTGCTTCGACCAGACTGGCAGACACATTCCTGAGACAGACGACTGCTCTTCTCCCTCTCTCTGTTTTATCCCTCCCTTCCTCCCCCCCGTCTCTCCCTCTCTTCCTCCCTCCCACAGAGAAAAGCCACAAGGGACTCCAGCACCCTGTGAGGCAGGTTCTTGAATGTCCTTGAATCATTCTCCACCGATGAATAATGGGGGTTGGTATAACAACAGGATGCTCTGCCCACCCTCAGCAGATTAAAGTGCACAGGGGTGTCACACTCAAGCCCCAGGCGGGCCACAGAGTCTGCAGGTCTCTGGTGCATTTTCAGCACTAAACTGATTAATCTAAGATCTAAGACACTGATTGATTGGCTTAAGAGTCCACACTCATGGTTCCAAGGCCTAATTTGGATGCTGAACAAAAGGCATCCACAATAAAATCTGCAGACAGTGCAGTGGAATGTCTAGGGTCACGCACTTTTATTATCGCTGCACGAGTGGACCCACACTGAGAAAAAGAGCTGTGCAACGGGACACACACACAGAAGAGAGCCATCTGAGGACAGCCACACAAAGAAACCCGAGAACATCATGACAGGACACACACAGAAAAGACAGAGCTGCGCGAGGGGACCCACAGAGAGAACAGAAAGCTGCGGGGGGGGGGGGGGGAGGGACAGAGAGAACAGAAAGCTGCATGAGGGGACCCACAGAGAGAACAGAAAGCTGCATGAGGGGACACACACAGAGAACAGAAAGCTGCATGAGGGGACCCACAGAGAGAACAGAAACCTGCATGAGGGGACCCACACAGAGAACAGAAAGCTGCATGAGGGGACCCACACAGAGAACAGAAACCTGCATGAGGGGACCCACAGAGAGAACAGAAACCTGCATGAGGGGACCCACACAGAGAACAGAAAGCTGCATGAGGGGACCCACACAGAGAACAGAGAGCTGCATGAGGGGACCCACACAGAGAACAGAAAGCTGCATGAGGGGGCCCATGTTGTGCACACGAATGCCCCTCACTGAGAGCTGAGCCTGGAGACCTCGAGTAGCAGGTCAAAGGTCACCGATCTCCACCATCTTACCTGCCACATGCCACGCAGCCTCACTGCAGGAGCTCAGGTGTCCAATTACCTGAGCCTCCCGGAAAATGGATTAACAACAGGAGAGAAGGTAAGAGAGAGAGAAGAGAGAGAGAAAGAAAGAGAGGAGAGAAGTAAAAAGCAGGAGATGGAGCATGACCAAAGGGAGACAGGAGGGTGAGGACAGCAGGAGAGAAAAGTAGAAAGGTAGGGAGGGTGGAAAGAAGAAGGCAACAGGAGAGAGAGAGAAACTAAGACATGGTAAGGGGGTAAGAAGAGAAAGGAGGAGCAGAAATGGATCATTCCTTTCAGGATGTAGGTAAATAAACAGGTAAATGCGTAAATATGATACCTGAGGATAGCTTGGTCTGTACTCTGTCGAGGGAAACTGAGCTGCAGGTATGAGGCGAATATTGACTGCACACAGACTCATATTCACATCCACAGATCTGCATGAACAGGACCAGCACTTAACATCTCAGTGTGACATGGGTGGGTCTGAAGTCTCTCCTTGTTTCCTCGAACAGCATGAACACACACGCGTACACACACACACACACTTGCGCACTTTTGTGTTTTATTTCGGTCCACATGCTCTTCAACTCTGACAGGTGAAAAAGATGATACAGGAGCAGTCTCACCTGCTAGGAGAAGACGAGCAGTGAGGGACAGGAGTTTGAGAGACTAGAGACATGGACGAAAATGGCTGCCTCTTTTTTGGGTTACAAAACCCCTGGTTCCTGGCCAGGAACATGGCACCATTTTTATATTATGTCTGTCATCTGTCTTTAAATGAACGGGATAAACTGCTCCAACAATGGAGAGATAGGAAGCATAGCCAGGCCCTTTGACGAGGCCTGCAGCCTGGGCTGGAGAGGGCAGGAACATGGCTTCCCACAGCTGGGGTGAGGACCCACCTGCTCCCCTGCTTATATTTTTGGAAGGTGCCATGTCCATGTTTTTGTTCTTTGTACACCTGTTTGTGCACACACCATCATTAGATCTGGTCCCTTTGGTACAGATACCATTTATGCACAAATTTTGGGCTGTGCAGACTGTAACACTGCGCTAACTCTACACTGGCACTGCGTTTGGGCTGTATCGACTGTAGCACTGCACTAACTCTACACTGATACTACGCCAGACTCAGGCCTTCCTTATGCAAACATCATGGTCAATACCACTCCAGACAGGAAGTGATGCACAGTCAATGCCACTCCAGACAGGAAGTGATGTGAGGGGGACAGTGCCACTAAAAAGAATTTTGTACCAAGTGATACAACAATTCTTGTCAGACCCCGGGTAGTTTCTGAATATGACTGTAGTATAACTCTATCCAGGTTCTGGAGATGTGCTTTCATTAAAAAAAAAAAAAAAAACAATGGTCAGGTAGTATTCCTGATCAATCTTGGCTTCCTGACCAAGAAACAGTATTTATGATGCTCAGTTACTGTCACCTTGTCACAGCTGTCTGTCTCTGAAGCTCAGACATTCTTACAAACAGATAAACATACTAATATACTACATGCCTAAACATACTATACATACACACACTTGCTGCGCTTGAGCACATGCACGCGCATACACGCATGCACTCTCTCTCTCTCTGTCACACTCACTCACACACACACACACATAAACATACACATAAACACACAGCTGATCCCTGTCGCTCTGTCTCTGCTAGCCCCAGGCTCCAGTGTTAATGCTCTGTAATGTAATGTAATGTATGTACAGTGACACACTGTTGCAATCTCTTCCCACCACACCCTCTGAACATACTCATTCACCTTCTGTCCCTCCCTCCCTCCCTCCCTCCCTCCCTCCTCACTCACTCACTCACTCACTCACTCACTCACTCACTCACTCACTCACAGCACCGCAGCCAGTGTGGAGCAGGGGTCAGTGTGGAGCAGTGGTCAGAGGAGCAGTGTGGAGCAGTGGTCAGAGGAGCAGTGTGGAGCAGTGGTCAGAGGAGCAGTGTGGAGCAGGGGTCAGTGTGGAGCAGTGGTCTGAGCAGCAGTGTAGAGCAGGGGTCAGTGTGGGGCAGTGGTCAGAACAGCAGTTTGGAGCAGGGGTCAGTGTGGAGCAGTGGTCAGAGCAGCAGTGTGGAGCAGGGGTCAGTGTGGAGCAGTGGTCAGAGCAGCAGTGTGGAGCAGGGGTCAGTGTGGGGGAGTTGTCAGAGCAGCAGAGTAGAGGAGCAGGCTGGTAGAGCACAATGTTATAATACCATGGGATAAAAACAAACATTAAAATTCAGCACAATCAATTCACAGAAAATTCTGTCTTCACAATAAAAACATTCTTGATTGTATGCACATACCACCTTCCTCAAGCCTAAAGCATGCTACAACGAAGAGGAAACGCTTCAACCGCCACCTGTACAACGTACGGCAGCCATTTTACACCAGGACGCTCAACACTCAGCTGAGATGGAGAGGGAGGAAATCATGGAGCTGAATAAACTGGGAGGTACTTAGGTTGCTGGTTTGGGAAAGCTGCACCGGCAATTCTGCCAGGGCACCATGGAACCCCCCCAGTCTTTGCCATAAGTGCTACTGGATCTTCCACTGTCCACAGCGGGTTAAGGCCTCTGATTAACACTTCATCCAGTTACCGTCACTACAATCCCTGACTGAGAAGGGGAGCAGCACGGTGCCAAGCTGGTTTAAACAGCCTGTGGCGACAGATAGCGCTGCCGTGCCGCCCCTCCGGTACTCAAACGGTAAACTACCCGCTCCAGCTGCTGCCGCAGCTCGTCTGATATCGCTGCAGGTGAAACGCTGTCATTAAAGGGGTGGGAAGGCACCGTCTATGGGAACAGCTTGTTATATTTTCGCATGCCTCTCCCTATAGCAGTTACCATTTTTAACCTTCACTGGGAAATTCAAAGGGAAGGTTGCTGTATCAGTGCTTAAATATAAACCCAAAGTCCACAGTAGAAAAACAAACAAAAGCCTGCGCCTTATGGAGATGTGAGCAGGGGCAGATCTCCGATCATCGGCGGGAACTGCAGGGATATCACCCGGCAGGTTAATCAATAAACCCCCGCAGGAGATAAACGTGTCCCGGGCCTGCTCAGGAAACACCACCTTACTTATGGAAGGTTGGGGGACATCCTATTCCGCCCCCACCGCCGCCCCCTCCCTTTCGGAGCCGGGCTAAATTCACAGTTTTCATTGTTTTCAGCGAGAGATTGCGCAAGGTTCTTTTAAGTTCAGGCACGCATCTGAAGAAAAACGCAAAGAAGCTCCACTGGTTCTGGTTTCTGTTTCCCTTCGTTCGGTTTCAGGACAAACCAGACACGTGCGGCGATGGGTTGTGTACTAGACTGAATCTTTGATGGGCGCATTGATTTTAAAGATATTGTTTGGTGCAAACGCTTGTTTTTTTGTTTTTTTTTCCTGCAACAGTATTCCTATCGCAAGCAAATGTTTACAGTTCTAGTTCTAGAGTTAGTGTTCATCTTGTTTGGGTCCACTTCTTGTTTAACGACCTGTTGATACGGAGAGCGCAGCAGGCAAGAAACTGGCCATGAGCGTCCCCGCACAGGCGCGCCCCCCACCCCCTCATGGAATGCCGCAACGCCAGTTAAGACAGATGTCCATTCTGCGCTGCTACAGTGTCTAACACAGATTTCAGCGCACTGTAGGAAAGTGTTGCCCCCCTTTTTAATGGAACACAGCAAAGTTTTCTTTTGATTGGCATTTTTCTCTTGGTTGTTTAACCCGGCTATATCAAACATAAATGCACAACTCGGGTTTTCCCTTCACAAAACTCTATTTTCAAAAACACATATTAATGCTTTATGGTCACATATGTGTTTCCCAAAAGTGTATTTTCTCCAGTTAGCTGTCAGTAGCTATATACTATCACAACGTATGTGAGGGAGGCAAGCTTAGACATAACCTGAAATACACTGGTTTAGTTAAGATTGGATAGTTACTGCTTGGTCCCATTTCCCCTGGTATTCACAATAATTAAAAAGTTTACCAGATTCCCTTCTATGACCCCCCTGTAAGTTTATTCTTTTTCTAACGCGCCATTTTCCTAATAACAGTGGCAACATAAAATTATGAAGCTTCAGAAAATGCATGAGAAGCGTCCAGACACAACTCCCAATTGATTAAACTTGGAAAACCAAAACCTAAACAACAACATTAAATCCAGGATGTAAGTGCAGTACCTTGGTTTGTGCGCTTCCCAAACACTTTGAACGACTCCAGAGTTTAATTTGTTGTTGCAGAGTCCTCTTCAGCAACTAGAGACGCGAAACGTGTATACTCCATACAGCTCTCCATTACTCAGCTAGCCCGTCCCGTCCGCAACTTCAGGTAAATCATTTCCGCAAATGCGCTGCACCGTGCCTCAACAAAATGACTGTCAATAGACCTGCGCTGTTTAGCCTTTTCCTTTTTCTTCTCATGTAGCAACTTCAGATTGCCTAACTCTTTTACATGGTGACGCCCTAGAAAATGGTACAGAATGAAAAAAAAAGTTGGATATTACCGCATACCTACATGTTGCTATCCAAACAGGTGAGGACACGAAACACCTTTTAAATAAATAGTCCGGGCTTTTCAGCTACGAGTTAGCTCCCTCTAGTGTCGGATGCAGGTCACTCTAACTTCAAAATCCGTGGGCCTGCATTCAGAAAGCGCCTCAGTACAATGCTGATCTAGGATTACCTTAGCTTTCAAGATCATAATGGATAATACTATGTATAAGCAGGAAAAGCCTGATTCCAGATCAGCATTCTTACAGAAGTGCCTCAAAAGCAAACTAGCCTATGGCCAGGTTTTTATTCAATGTTCTGATGTCAAGAATTTAATTTTACCAAGTTACAATTAGAAAATGAGAAATATTGAAATTAAAACTTTTATTTAAGCCAGCTACTGTACAGACAACCCTCGTTTGTTCGGACTAATACAGACTGGGCCATGTCCGGACATTGAAAAAGTCCGGACATTGAAAATTGAGTACTGTACAGTACTGTACAGTAAACAGCCTATATTGTCTCGCACACATACTCCTAGGCTACAATACGCCATGCGTATTGTACAATGAGCCACCTATCGGTCAAAGTTGTCATTCTTCGGACAGACAAGGCCGCATCGGACAATCGTCCGGACCCCGAACTTTATTCCCCTATGAAATCTCTCTGGCTTTTTACGGCAACCGCCATAAAGTAGGCTCTCCATTCCTGATCCCTCCACGTGAACGTATCGTCCCGCTTTTGACTGATCTTTCTGGTCCCTCCACACAAACGTAGCACCCTGCTACTGTCTCCTCTTTCTGATCCTTCCTCAGAAAACATAGCGGGCTATTTCTGTCTCATCTTTCTGGTCCTTCCACATATACGCAATGTCCTGTTTCTGTTTAATCTTTCTGGTCCCTCCACACAAACTTAACATCCTGTTTCTGTCTCAACTTTGTAGTCCTTCCACAGAAAGTGTAAAGCCCTGGTTTTTTCACATCTTAACTCCTGACATCACCTGTCGATCGTCCTGTGTAGCTTCGTAAAACCTTGCAAACTGTGCCGAATGTGCTGTAATGTGGTGTCAGCAGCAGGGTTTTTTAATGGCGGATTTTGTGGCTGGTGGTCGGCTGATTTATCGTTTACTTTCCCTCTCTGTTTTCAGATGTTGTGACTGACCATTGGTCTGTCAGCAGAGCGCATCCCTGAAGCTGAGCGAATCAAATTAAACCACAGAGGAATGAGCAAGCAGTTGGTCCAGAGAGGTGAGCTCTGTTATGGCCCAATCTTGACTCAGGTCTGGGCGGTTAGAGAGGAGGGAGGGAGGGTGGCATGGGGTGGGGTGGGTTGGGGGATGGCTTTTTCACTGGCTCTCCAAACCCCCCTTGTGACACCTAAATATATCCAGCCCCCCCTGCCGGGCCCCGGATCGGTCAGTGTTGAGACATGTCAGCACAGCTTTAACACTGTAAGTGAGACCCCCAGCCTCCCACCCCCGGTCAGCCCTGCTAGCCCTGCAGAGGGTGGGGGAGAGGGGAGGGGGGAAGGGGGAGGGGAGTTTGGGTCTGTGCCAGGCAGCTTGTGTGTCACCCCCAGCCACCAGTGTATTTATTAATAAACACAAACACTCCTACTGTGATCCTGGAGACACATAGAAACACAGAGGGTCTGAAACAGGGGTCTCTCCTCTCTCTGTTGGTCTGCTGCAATCTCTCTCTCCTCTCTGTCACTCTCTCCCATGCCTCTGTTATCTTATTTTCCCTGTATTTCTCTCTCACCCTCTTTGAACCTCTCTCTCTCTCTTTACCTCTGTCTATCTCTTTCTCCCTTTTCCTCCTTCTCTCTGCCAGGACAGTTTGGGACCTTAGGTTCTGTCTGAAAACTGATTGAGGGTGTAAGGAAGGACCTGACTTTTTGGGAGAGCCTCAGGATCAGGACTGTTGTTACCTGGACATAAACAAAGCAGAGAAAGGGGTTATTTTTTGGCATTGCTGGGACCGCAAAGCTTGGAATCTCAATGACATCCCAGAACCCTTGATTTTGGCCTGCTTCCTGTATGCAGGTGAGTTTGAGGCTTGCCTGTACGCCTGTCCTCCGTGTGTCTGAGCTGAGGGGTGAGGTAAGAGCCAGGTGAGAGTCAGGTGAACTAGAGATTTAAAGTTTCTGTCTCCCTTTTATTTGTATAAAGCACAGGCCCCGTTCTTAATTGGTTTTTTGCAGCTGTCGTCTTTATTTACTGCTCCTGTGCAGGAACGTGACTTGGAAAGGGCTTGCAGGTTGTCCTCACTGCCTTAGGGCCTGCTAGAAAAAAACACATACACAACCATATCCTCAGATAAAAGGGAATAAAGATGTTAGTTAAGCAGTCGGAGGCGTCTAGACATGCTGGGCTCGGATCTGGGACCATTTTGTTCTATTACCCATGATCCTTCCTGTGCAGGCAGAGGCGATTGTGAACGGGCGAGGTTTGCTCTGGAATGCGCGCTAAAGTCTTCCTAAAAAGTCCACATCCTGCGCAGCAGAGCACGGCACAGAACAACACATGCGCAGCTGCGCGAGAGCTGCTTTGCATCTCACATCGTTCAGCCGGGAATTCCAAAGGCTTGCGAATGGAACATATCGTTTTTCACTTAGAGACCGGATCAGGCCCACCTCCCGCTGTCGTGCTTCATAATCCAATCTCTGTCTTATCACGCACGGATCAAAGCACTTCTATCTAGCCCTGGCTTGACGCTCAGGTCGGAACAGAGTGTCTGTCGCAGCGATGCGTAATTGTTGATTTTAACAGATCGGCCCTGTCATTATGGTTTGTTGATAAGGTCTCTCCTCACATGAATCCAGCCTGAAAGACATATTTCTTACCATGAAACACCCTAAATGTAAACAAACAAATACCAGACCGCTTTCCAAAACAGCTTTCCATCCTCTCACCACGTTGAACAACTTCAGATCAGAGGTATAGTGATAACTAGGTGTAGTGATCATGTTGAGTACTCTGATGAGTAAAATCAGGAGCCGTGCTTGGCTGGACTGAACCCTTGACTGCCAAGAAAATGCTGCTGCGTCCTCTTCTTCATCCTCCTCTTCCTCCTGCAGGAGATGGACACGCCCAAGACCACCGAGGTGGTGCAGGAGGAAGAGGATGTAGGTGAGGAAGAGGAAGAGATTTGGGAGGAAGCAGTGGAGATGTTGGAGGCACGTGACAATGAGGAGACAGGGACTAATTTCGTGGGGTGTACCAATGACGGAGGCCCCCAGACTGAGGGGTCGGGTATGGAGGTACTGTCCCAGAATGAAGGGTTGGTTATGGGGGTACTATCTAAGACTGAAGGGTCCATTACAGAGGTGCTGTCTCAGATCGAGGGGGCCACTACAGAGGTACTGGCCCGGACTGAGGGTTGGGTTATGGAGGTGTTGCCCCAGCGTGAAGAGTGCCAGGATGATGGGCACCCCCAGATTGAGGGGCGTGTTACAGAGGTGCTTTCCCAAATTGAGGAGTGTGTAAATGAGGTGGTGTCCGATGTGGAGGGGTGTGGAGAAGGCCGGCTCTCATTTTGAGGGGTGCATCGTGGAGGTGGGGCAGCTGGAGCACAGACGGGATGTACTGGTTGCGCAGCTTTTGCAGCTGGAGCAGCCGATGGCGCAGGCTGCGCAGGAGCTGCGGGCTGAGCTCAACAGGATGGGGCACTGCTTGGCCCGGGTGAAGCTGGAGAGGCGGAGCCTGCAGGAACAGGTGTGCCAGGTGAAGAGGAGGCTGTTCAACGTCACCAGGGACTGCATCCAGAGCCAGGTTACCCTATCAAAGCAGCAGCACGAGGTGGCACAGTCTGCCATCACACAGGTAAACAGGTGACCGAAATACACACCTGAACAGACTTCACCTAATTCTACACCGAAATACATATACACACACATACACACACACACAGTACTTACAGAATGAGGCTTACACACAGATGCATATATGCACACACACACACACACACACACACACACACACACACACACACACACACACACACACACACACACACTTTCATAAACTCTGGTTCTGATGCTTTTGGTGACAATTGTTTCTGTTCCCCTAGAAGTGATGAGTTCTGATTCCCAGTTGTCGATAGATCCTGTACCACTGATGGTTGCAGGCTGTTTCCCCAGGTGGTTTAGGCAGTTTCAGGCTGTTTCCCCGGGCTGTATAAATGGTTCTGTTATCCTAAGGAGGAGCTCCAGGCCCAGATTGTGGCTCTGACAGAGGACGTGGTGCAGATCAGGGAGGCCCAGCACAGGAGGCTGGCGGAGGCGCGGGATTGGCTGCAGGGCGGTGGGCGGAGGCAGCGCACGCGTAGCGACCTGACGCACTGCCGGCGGGCCTCGGCAGACCTGCAGAAGTTCTTGCGCGGTGGGATGAACGCCCTGGACCAGCGGTATGAGCCCCGGCTCCTGGCCCTGCTCCGGAGGAGACAGTGGGGCGAAGAGGCCCTGCGCCGGCATAGGGAGCAGGCCAAGGACCTCCGGGCCCAGGTGCAGCCCCTGGAGGGCGAGGCCAGCAGCCTCCATCTGCAGAAGGACTGTCTGGAGGAGAGGATTGGCCTCATGGAGCTGCAGAGGCAGCAGAACTTGGAACAGTACCGGGTAACAGAGGGGGGTTGGGCTTTTGTGGGAAACCATACTTCACTGGCTTTATTATTGGGTGACAATTTGTCCTCTGTCGTGATTGGTCTCTAACGTGTCCTCTGTCCTGATTAGCTGATAACGTTTCCTGTGGCCTGATAGGCTGATTGTGTGTTGTCTGTCCTGATTGGCTTCTGGCATGTCCCCTGTTCTGATTGGCTGGTTACTCATTGTCTGTTCCAGAACCATTATGGCTCTGTTCTCTCCAGATTTGCTGATAACATTTCCCCTGTCCTGATTGGCTGCTGACATGTCCTGCCTCCTCCCCCCAGGACACCCTGGAGGCTCTGGAGCAGAGTCTGAGGGAGCTGAGGATGGAGACTCAGGTCCAGAAGAAGAGAAATGAAGAGATGGAAACTCTGACCAGCAATATGTCCAAAGAGCTGGACACCCACAGGTTACCCTTCTCACAGTGCACTTTCATATCCATGTACCTGCTCATGGCTAACTGGTCACCTGTACCATGGCTCACCTCACCCTGAGAGTATAACTGTTCCTGACCATAAACCGTCTCATAGCTCACCTGTTCCTGTCCATAACCTGTCTCATAGCTCACCTGTACCTGTCCATAACCTGTCTCATAGCTCACCTGTTCCTGAGGATAAACTGTCTCATAGCTCACCTGTTCCTGAGCATAAACTGTCTCATAGCTCACCTGTTCCTGAGCATAAACTGTCCAATAGCTCACCTGTACCTGAGTATAACCCTTCTCATAGCTCACCTGTACCTGTCCATAACCTGTCTCATAGCTCACCTGTACCTGTCCATAACCTGTCTCATAGCTCACCTGTTCCTGAGCATAAACTGTCCAATAGCTCACCTGTACCTGAGTATAACCCTTCTCATAGCTCACCTGTACCTGTCCATAACCTGTCTCATAGCTCACCTGTACCTGTCCATAACCTGTCTCATAGCTCACCTGTTCCTGAGCATAAACTGTCTCATAGCTCACCTGTACCTGAGCATAACCCTTCTCATAGCTCACCTGTTCCTGAGCATAAACTGTCTCATAGCTCACCTGTACCAGAACATAAACTGTCTCATAGCTCACCTGTACCAGAACATAAACTGTCTCATAGCTCACCTGTACCTGAGCATAAACTGTCTCATAGCTCACCTGTACCAGAACATAAACTGTCTCATAGCTCACCTGTACCAGAACATAAACTGTCTCATAGCTCACCTGTACCTGAACATTAGCGGCTATTGTTTTTAGAAATATGTTAAATCCATTCTTTGAACCGATAAAACAAATTAACCTCCTTTTCTGTTGACAGGGGTTTTATTGAAGCATCCGGAATGTCCCGGAGTTCCACCACGAGACCAGAATTGAGGTCCTGCAGCATTCTCTGAAGATGGGAGTTCTTTTCAGAAACTTGCAGTTCCCTTCCTAGTGCATTTTCACAAATATTGTGAAATTGTTGTAAATTTCAGACACTTAGACACACCTCATACACCCAGACATATGAAAGTAATTATGTGATGTTGTAATTTTTTCCTCTCCAACGACTTCATGCAAACCTGTTCAGACTACTGAGATCCTGCTACTGGACTACCCTAAACTACAGCTCCACCTGATGAAATTACTTTATGGACAGGTTTCTAGTAAGATAATTATATAGCTGACAACTTGGCACTTTTTCTATGCTATACATCAAAATAAGGTTTTTGACAGAAACAGTATGATTGCAGACTAGAGCTCTTAGAATGGCTTGTGTTGTGTAACTGCACTTTTTTGTTACCTGGGACTGGTTTAGCTAAATACTTTATAAGAGGGTAACAAAATACCAACCTGGAGCACCTGTCAATGCTGGTTTTTTGGTGTGTTTCAGTACCTACATGATTCAAGTTAATGTTTGGTTAAAGTGTTAATAACCAATCATTTTCAAAGGCTAAAATTGGCTGCTGATTTTTGATTTAAGAACAGCAGACACTGCGGCCCTCCAGGACTGGAGTTAAACCTGCAGACACTGCGGCCCTCCAGGACTGGAGTTACACCTGCAGATACTGCGGCCCTCCAGGACTGGAGTTAAACCTGCAGACACTGTGGTCCTCCAGGACTGGAGTTAAACCTGCAGACACTGTGGTCCTCCAGGACTGGAGTTAAACCTGCAGACACTGCCCCCTCCAGGACTGGAGTTAAATCTGCAGACACTGCGGGCCTCCAGGACTGGAGTTAAACCTGCAGACACTGCGGCCCGACAGGACTGGAGTTAAACCTGCAGACACTGCGGCCCTCCAGGACTGGAGTTAAACCTGCTGACACTGCGGCCCTCCGGGACTGGAGTTAAACCTGCAGACACTGCGGCCCTCCAGGACTGGAGTTAAACCAGCAGACACTGCCCCCTCCAGGACTGGAGTTAAACCTGCAGATACTGTGGCCCTCCAGAACTGGAGTTAAACCTGCAGACACTGTGCCTCCAGGTCACTGCAGGCCACCCCTGCTTTAGAATTGCTCATTGTGTGACAGACATGCCCTTCTTGGTCTCAGCTTTGATGATATGCACTTTATGCATTATGCCTTAATATCACTGGAAGTTACTCTTGCTAAGAATGTGCTTAATGAATAAATGCATTATACACAGCACTGCCTCACCAGTTTCACTGCACGTGACAAATGAACACACTCCACGAATCCCACCAATAAACAGCCAGAAAGTACATACAAAAAAAATTTATTATCAATGTGCTTTATACAATTACCTGGAAAAAACAGAAGAGGAGGGAAAACACAAAGTCACACGGACGCCACAGCACAGTTCACTGTTGTCATGACTCAAAGAAAACCTAAACAGACAGCTATGTAGGATGCCTGATGTCCCCACACACAACGCACAGAGCCAATCCTGCAGGTCAGAGGCCCAGGAACTTATTTTCAAACGGCTTTTCTCACAGAACCTGTGAGACCCAACTGCTCATGAGTGACCACGACAAAACCTGTTCAGTTTAACGAAGAACAACAATCTCAGCTTTCCACACAAATACCGCTTCAGAGAAACAGCTCGAAGGAAAAAGCATAAACCGTGTTAGCGAATGTGGAGTCTTCAGAAAAACACTCCGGACCTCATTTCCCAAAAACTTCACTGCACTGCTGATATCATCTTGGACCCCCCGGCTTTCAAAGGTTCAGAGATGATCTCAGAACTAAAAGCATTCTGGGAAATGTAGGCACAGATCATTAAATAAGGAGAGAGCTTAAATATTTTGGAGCAAGTGGGGAATAATAATAAAAAAAAAAAACAATAGTACTGCTGTCTGTCTGTCTACTAGTGGAATAAAGAAGTACCTGTTGTACAAAATTCATGATTTAGCCCCAGTCCTGAGCAGTGTGGTGACATCAGCTTGAACTCCAGAACTGGAGGGCCACAGTGAGGACAGGTGACTGCCCCAACCACAGTCTACACCAGCTAATTTCCCTAATTAACTCTGCATCTGCACCACGCGGGTAAATTCATTACTTTCATTAAGAGCTGATGTGTGCTTAGTGGAAATACCTGCGGACACTGCAGCAGTCCAGGACTGGAGTTGAATCACCCTGTTGTGCATTGACTTATCAATCATAAAAACGGAGAAAAAAAAAAAAAAAACAAGAACCTTTAAAAATACGTCATCCGCTTTTTTTTTTTTTTTTTTTTCTTAAAGTTACAGCCAGGAAAAAAAACCCACTGCTGCCTCACTCGTGTGTCCATGGAACAGGAGTATGCCCCTGTGATTGGCTGTGAGAGGATGACAAGCAGCTTTGCTGGCGAGTGTGTCTGGAGTATTGGGTGGATGGGCGTGGTTATGAGAGGAGAGGGCGGGTTGAATGGGGAGGTGGGCGGGGCCTCAGCCTTGCACTTCCGTGTCAGCGGCTCCCTCGGGGTCTTCATCGTTGTAGATGTTCTCAGCCTGGGGAAAGAGCTCAGGTTATGTTTCACACAGTCAATCCAAACGGCGCCCTTCACTGCTTGCATGCATTAAGAGTTTAGCTGTCTGTTCATAACATCAGAAAGGAGGATGACTGTAAGATGGTGAAAAGAAGTGAGGGGAGGGAAGCTTGCGTGTGCACAAACACTGTGTATGCGTGTATGTTGATGTGCCGTGTCTGTGTGTAGATGTGTTGTGTGTTTATTTGAATCGTTGCACACACAAGTAAGAACGTATGTGTGTACATACCTGTTGGTATGGCTGTGCATGTTTGGTATGCTTTTGTCCTGCATGTGTATGAGTGTGAATATGCTTGTGTGTTGTGTGTGTGTGTGTGTGTGTGTGTGTGTGTGTGTGCCTGCACGCATGTGTGGTGCTCATGCAGCAGCCCCTGCATGGAGGCGGTCTCCACAGCGAAGCTCACCATCTGCCACACTTGCATGATGTTGTCCTCTGAGACGGAGCAGATCACCCAGGGCTCGTTGGGGTTCCAGGAGAAGTCCGAGATCTTGGCGGTGTGGCCGCCATGGATGAACTGCCGGAGACCAAGAGAGTCAGAGCACAGCCTACACCTATGGCCCACTCCTGCTATCCACTGTTAACTGTGCTGTGGAGGTCAGGGGTCATAGTTCAGAGTTCACACTCACCAGGAGTTCTGGGGGTCCGTCTTCGGCATCCTCTGGAGACTGCTCTTCTCCAATTTTACTGCAGAAAAAGGTTTAATTTAAACAGGCTGTCTTCATTTAAACATTTCCACTTGTGTACTCTAAAATGCTCTTATAAACTCACCTGTGTGCTGACACACCTGTATGAATCACATGTACAGGTGAACTCACCTGATTGAGTGCTCTCACCCCTGAGTGACACGCACAGGTAAATTAAGATGTCCGAGTGACCCGCCCAGGTAAACTCACCTGAGGTCCCACACATTGAGGCGCCGGTCGGTCCCGCTGGATGCCAGGATGGTTTCGTTGTGGGGAGACCACTGCACCTGTGGGGGGAAGGGGGAGGGGGCAGATTTTAGCAGGGCTTCCAACCTAGACCTGGGACCCACTCAGCTGTGCATATTTCCAAATGTTTCAAGAAACACAATGAAATATAGGTATTGGGGTACATCCCTGAATTCCAGAGCGTTCCATTTACAAAAATGTCCATGACTTTTCAATAAAGAACTGACTTTTCTGACAAACATTTCTGACAGACATTGCTGACAGTCAAAACAGACACAAGGGGGTTTGCTAGGCTTGGAGTGTATATAATAAAAATAATTTTCATGTGGCCAAAATACAGGGACCAGAGGTACATAAGGACCTTGATAAAACAGACACTTTTGCATATGTACATTCACAGCTCTTAAGTACAGCAATCAGCACCAACGCAGTATCTACTGCATGCACGCACACACTCATGCACGCACATACCTGAAAGATCTCATCTTTGTGAGACTCGAAGGAGTGGAGCTTGAGTTTGAGATTCCTAAGGTCCCACAGGGCCACAGTCTAGAGGCAAGCACAGAGACATGAACACTCCTCTGCACAGGATCAACACCGAATGACAATTTACGCACGCACGCACGCACGCACACACACACCACTGGCTCTGGAGAGAAGCACAGAGACACAGAGAAATGAACACTACAGCTCCTCTGCACAGAACACAGGCCAACACTTCACACAGACATCAGCGCCCTCCCCTGGTCAGCCATGTACACTGCAGCCTGCATGGGCCAGCTTTCCCTTTGCCGGTAATGACTTTGGTCCACCGCTGCCCAGATTTCACAGAGACGAGTGTGTGTGGGCTTTAGTTCTCCATCCCAGCACTAAAAACACCTGATTCAGTGATTCAGCAAATTAACGCCTTGACTGATGATCATCATTAGCTGAGTCGGGTGTTACAGTACTGAGTTGAAGCAAAAACCTGCGCACACATTAGCCTTTCTGAGATGTGATCAGAAAAAACTGTCCTCTCTGGGTTGGTGGACAGCAGACCAAAAAACTACAACAGCTCTTAGCACACAGTCCAGACAGGTTTGTACTGATGGCAAAATGGGTGGAGCTACATTAACTTGTCAATCATTGACTCGTTTGACCCGATCAAAAATGTAATTCTCTTCACAGCCCAATGCCCAATCATTGGGTCACTGACACTATCTGGTAGCTCCTCCCATTTTTGGTCAAATGAAACTTCACTGCTCCATGACTAGGGGGTTGTGTAGTGCCCTGCTGTGTGCACAGGGGAAGCTGCAGCGATAAGACTCTCCTGCACAGCTACACGGCTGTAAATGTGACCCAGCTGAGAGAGTAAAACGCAGGTCTAACGGTGTGTCGCTCACCTTGTCTGCGGAGCCGGTGGCCAGGATGAACTCGCTGTAGGGGTTGAATGACAGGCAGTTCACCTCCGCAGTGTGAGCGTCTACCGCATGGCTGGGCTTGGAGGTGTTGTTGGACCGAGTGTCCCAGCTACAACGCAAGCATACACAATACATGAACAAAATACACCAACGCACATATGTACACAATACACAATACACAATACACACACACACACAACACACACACACACACACACACACACACACACACACACACACACACACACACACACACACACACGTGGAAAACGAACAGATCAAACCCATTACTTGACATGGATTTCTGCCAGTGTCCCACTGCCCACCCCTAGTCAGCAGAACACTTTTTGGCCTGATCCGGCCTTAAAACACAAAGCCAGCGTTTCTGCGCGAGAGACAGAGACAGGCACGTACATCATTAGTTTCTGGTCGTCGGCCACCGAGCCGAAGAGCGACTCGTGCAGCAGGTGCCAGGAGACATCCTCCACCACCGCCGTGTGGCCTGTGAAGATGGTCTTAGCGTCCACCACTTTCCCCTCCTTCGGCACCGTGCTGATGTCCCACAGACAGATGGTCTGCAGGGAGAGGGAGATACTTATCAAAAACAATGACAAAGTTTTACAGCGGATAAACATGGTGTGAAATTTGTTTTATGATTAAATAAATGTTGTAATAGGTATCTGATAATTAAGCAGGTTGTTTACAATGTAGCTAGACAAATATGTAGGTCCTGAAATAGCTATTTAATAAATACATAGGTGGTTTCGTAATTATTTGATAAGCAAGATGTTTCTTTGATAAAGCCAGTGCTGTAATAATCTGATTAATAAATATGCAGTGTAATAGTTATTTGATAATAAAACAGGTGTTGTAAAAGGTGTTACTGATTCTCACATGGTCGTCGGAGGCACTGAGAAGACAGCCGCTAAGGTTGGGGTTCCAGGACAGACCGTACCCCTCTTTCTGGTGCCCCCTCAAGCGCAAGTCTGGGGTGCACTCTCCAGAGGGATCTTCCCACCACACACAGACACAGTCATAAACAAAGCCCCAACGTTAATAAACACAGCTAATTACTGAGGAATATTACAAACTGCTTTCAATGGTCCAGAATTAAGCTTGCATTGAAGGTAGAAGAATGTCAAAAACAATGCACATCCTGAATGCACTTCTGGTTTGGGCCAGTTTTTTTTATAGTTGCAAGGGGACCATTAACAGGACGCACCATGGCAGAATTCTGGGAATATATCTGGTTTGGATGAATGTTTCCTGAACATACCTGGTTTGGACAAATTTTTTGTAGACATACCCAGTTTAGACAGGTGTTTTGTAAACTTGCATACTCTGAACAATTTTTGTGAATGTATCTGGTTTGTCATAGATGTACCTGGTTGAGATGGGTGTATTGTGAATATACCTGGCTTGTACAGGTGTTTCGTAGACGTACCTGGTTTGGAGGGGTGTTTTGTGTAGTCGAAGACGAGTACGTCGCTGGTGGGGGTCTTGGTGGCGATGATGCAGGGGTTCTGTGGCATGTAGCGGGCACGGTTCACCTCCCCCTCGTGGTTAATCTTAATCTCGATCTCAATCTTACCGCTCACCGAGCCAAAACCACCAAACTCTGCAGCAACAGGAGCAGCAAGATGATAAATAACCCAAAACACTGAAAGACCCCATTCCCCTTATGTAGAGCAGGGCTGTTCAGCTCCAGTCCTGGAGTGCCGCAGTGTCTGCAGGTTTAACTCCAGTCCTGGAGGGCCACAGTGTCTGCAGGTTTAACTCCAGTCCTGGAGGGCCACAGTGTCTGCTGGTTGAACTCCAGTCCTGGAGGGCCACAGTGTCTGCTGGTTGAACTCCAGTCCTGGAGGGCCGCAGTGTCTGCAGGTTTAACTCCAGTCCTGGAGGGCCACAGTGTCTGCAGGTTTAACTCCAGTCCTGGAGGGCCACAGTGTCTGCTGGTTGAACTCCAGTCCTGGAGGGCCGCAGTGTCTGCAGGTTTAACTCCAGTCCTGCAGGGCCGCAGTGCCTGCAGGTTTAACTCCTGTCCTGGAGGGCCGCAGTGACCACACTTGAACCACACAAGGCCCAACAGAACTGTATTGAATCCTGCAGACACTGCGAGTGTTAGCCAAAGTTCAGTAGAGCTGGCTAATAGTCCTCTGGAGTGTAGTCTGCAGGAACACGCAGTGCTCAGCTGTCTCCTCACCTCCTTTCTCGCTGTCGTAGTGCGAGGCGTCGAACTGAGCGTCGTCGTTGGGCAGCTGCACGCTGGCGATCACCAGGTGGTTCTGCTCGTCTGAGGTGTGTGTGCCGAGCACCAGCCGGTGAACACTGAAGTCCTTGCCCTCAGGCCTACATGGCAACCACAAACATTGCAATTCCTCACATAAGGCTAAGACACACACGACTGCACACACTTTAGTCTTTATTCCCAAGTTTATGAAACGATACGAATGAGCATTTGATGCAGACATTAAGACTGAGACACAAATGCACACATGCATTAAAACACGTAAACATACACAAACTCACATGCACTCACATGGGGGAAGCATACACACACTCAAATGCACACAACATTTCAGCTCCAGGTTTATTTGAATGGTGCTCTATTAACCCAATCTGAAAGAGGTGACTTTCCCACATCTTCCTCTGAGCATTACGGAAAAAATGTAATACTGCTACATCTGCAGTTCGACTAGATACAATGGGGAGAGATTCATGCAGGCGGGGCCAAGGTACTGCACAAGAACGGATTCAGCAAACATCTCTCTATGGCATAACATGCATAAGTGTAGCGTCGCGCAGCTACCTGGTGACGTCAGGAAGCCACTGCGCGGTGAGGCTGGGCCACTCCAGTGCGTGGGTCATCACCAGGTCGTAGAGGAAGGGGGTGTTCTTCTTCCAGACCTTATACTCCTCGTTGATCACCCGCTCCTCCACCGCATCGTCGAACGCTGCTGCTAACGCAAGAAAGCGACCATACAGAGCAACACAGGTTAGCCCAGTCAACTTCCATTAAGGCAGGGCAAACTGTACGCTCATCTGGAGTGGTGTTACCATAACACCACCAACGTCGGTACATGTACTCACCAATGGATAAACTAACTACTTAGCAAAGTTAGCGAGCTACTGTCAAAAAAAACTTGTAATAAATTCTTCTTAACATCTAACAAGCCTCTAATAAATTCCTCCGTCTCGCCTTTACATTAACTAGTTAACATGGCCTGAATTTGATTCATTGAATGATTGTGCTTGTAACTCCCACGATAAGTGGTTAGCCAGTTAACGTTAGCCACCTCTTTGAACGGGGGTTTGTCATTAAGTCTCTCTATACAGCGAACGTGAGCTTTTTCAATCAATAGTTCATTAATAGTTCAGCAAGCTGGTAGGAATATACAGTTAGCGCTACCTAATTCATCAGCTAACTACAACTAGCTACTTCGCTAGCTAGTTAGCACACCATGTAAATGCGGAGTTAACTGGCGTTAGCTGGCCTTTTTGCCTGTAAGGCAAATGGGGAAGTCAACACTTATAAATTTACTTCCACGATAACTACACAACTAATACATTAACACCACATTTCGCTCGCTAAACAAGTAAATGGCGGCCCCAGCACTGGGTAGCTAATTAGTTATCCAATCTCAATGGGGGCCTGCTAGCTAGCTCCTCTTTCTCTAACTACCAAATTGTCACCGAAACCGGCGACTTCCATTCATTTCTGGTTTTACTAAGAGCAAAGGCAGAAACTCGCACAGAAAATTAAATTGATAAATACCTTCTTTGTCAGCCATGCCGGTACTGTTAACTATAAGATCCGATGTGAGGAGTTTATAGTAAACAAAAACAGCTAGATAGCTCTTTGTCCCGACACACTTGCCCAGAAACCACGACCACCTTCGCGCCTTCCGTCAGGCAGCGTCACAGTCGAGTAGAGCACACCCACCAATCAAAGCACAGTAATTTTAATAATGTGCTCAACACATTCGTTCCGATGGAAATATTGAGCGATAATATTGGGTCCGAGACCCCCGCTCTCCAAAACGCAAGCTAGAAAGAATTTGTTAACAGAAAACAAACTTTTACATCAGGGCCCCGTCAAAACAAACAAAAAAACTTGATATTTTAAAATTGCATTTATTTACTCTAAAGTTTGTACAATGGAAATTGCAATCTATCCTGGAAAAAGAATAGATTAAATGTTTGGCTTTTCAATTGGGCTATAGTGTAATATCTCAAATTAATCAAATGATACAATGTCGTAATACCTCATTTAAGAAATGTACTCATTTTAATTCAGTGGTGTAAAATCTAAACATTTCCTGTACATCAAGAATACTACTATAGTCTCCATGGACAATCCTGGTCATCAATTTATGGTATGACCAGATTTATAAATCTCCCTGTAGTGTTTACAAAAAAAAATCACTAAAAGTTTTGGTTTTTCTTTATTTAAAACAATGGGCAACTTTTATTTCTTTTCTTTATAACCAGGGCCCACATTCACAACATAACTCCTACTGAGTCATTGTGAATTATTTACATGATTTCATTGTCATTAATTAATAAACATTAAGTTTTGAAACATGAAAACTCATCACACCCATTTGCATGGTAAATGTAAAATATTGTGTCAAGAGATGGCATCACTAATATATGGCAGAGGGTAAAAATTGCATCATGTTAAAGCACTGTTCCAGTGTTCTCATACTGTCCAGAGCCAGTCATTTATTTTCTATGGACATCATAGGACTTCATTTGTTATTTTAATAAATACAATTTTAAACAAGGTATAGGAAGCAGAATGTGTGATTGTAACAATGACAGGTGAGTGATTTATAGCTTACCTGAATATGCTTTCTGCATGCTAAAAGATTATCACATTTATTTCTGATAATATAAGCAAAACATAACACGTTCTGTCTCTTCAGTAAACGGACGGCAGTCTCAGTCTCTTCCTCATGGCCTCCCATTGGGCACAGGGTAAATACTTAAGCATTAAACATGATTTAGTTGTGCCTATATCACCCTCTTCTGTTCAGTTTTGAATATCGCATGACGAAAGCGCCGCAATTCGCGTAGGACCTGCAGCCTGTACAACGCACAGCGTCCAACTCTCCAGCCGCTGAAAACATAAAAACGGGGGCAACTCGATAATCATATAAATCCCACACTCAAGTGGCAAACTCTAAACGCCAGCAATTATAGTGTTGCAGATGTATTTCATGTGGAACATGTATGGCTTCTCCATCTTTAACTAATGCAATGTCTACGGCTGGTTTGTCGATTCCCTGTGGTAGAGAGCTCCGTGAGGACTGACACCTGTTGCTGACATCCCAACCTGAATCGTTAAAGCTAGCAAGGCTACCGAATGCTTTTAAAGCCAGCTGCTACTCAGGCATTCATGCAATACATTTGCAACAAACTAAATCAACTCGTTTATTTGTTTTAAAAAATCCTGCTGTCAGTAAAATAAGAGAAGCCTTGTATAGTATGCAATTCGTCCCTTGTAAAAGAAATGCAATAATGTTACATTATTTGCCGTGCACCAGACGCTTTCCATGTTTATTGAGGAATTAGCTTATTATTGCTGATAAATTCCTAATGGGACATAACGGGCACATGTTTGATAAATGTTGATACTTTCTTACTATCAAACCGCAAATGTTTACCGGGTTTGGAAGCATTAACTGCCGCAGCCTATAACGCCGTGCATTGCTTAGTTGCTTTTCCCCCCCACCCGCGAATTCGACCACAGAAACTCCTTTCCCACAGCAACCCACAGCTGTGCGGAAATGACACAGCGGGCGAGTACCGTCACGTCACGCGAGAGGGCACAGACAAGAAAAAAACACGGCGGACACTAACACGGACAACACTCGTCCGTGTACAAAAACACTGGGATATGGATTGCAGGCATGTTATTCGCACATTAAACTAGTTTGAAAGACAACGTGAAATTGCCAAGGTAAGTTTACAACTACTCTATGACATTTTTGTAAGCAGTAAACCAAAAGACGGGAGAAAAAGTCGTCCGGGGATATTTTTCTTGCCGCGTCACGCAATAAGAATTCCTCTAAAATATAAAAGCCGTTACAACATGGGTGTGGGCAGGGTTTTTTCCGCCGTCACGTTTGGCTAGACTGTTTTTATTTGCAGTTCAAGCCAAAAGTTTTAGCAGAAGGTGGGAAAAGTGCGACAGAAAGAGGTTGCTACGTCGCCCTCCCAGGTTGTTGTGGTTCGTGGGTTGCTAGTGGAAGAATGAGGAAGTGGAGTGGTCGGCGAGTCTGGCGAGTTTCAGGAGCGCGTGAGGTAGACACGGAGTCACAGCGCCCCCCGAACGCACCCGGCGAGTCCATATATTGCAGCCATAAACGCATCCTAGAAGCCTCAACGTCTTAGAACGACTGAAATGAAACATGACTGAAGTCAGGTGTCTTAAAAGTGAACTGTTTTCACTTTTTCCGACTATGTACTGCAAAATCTTCATGTTCCTTGCTTATTAACAATGGTGACCAGCTTGATTAAGTGACCAACTTGCCCTGGAAAATGTATTAGTCTGTTGGAACACTGAATGCTTTTTTTATGTTCTAGGACATGAATTCCTCTGAGCATGCAGAAAACTCGGAAGGGGAGACAGAGAAAGGTAAGCCAGGGAGTATAACATCATTCTGCTAAATGAGCACAGTCTGTCATGGGTTGCCTACAACTACAGATCTGTATGCGATGATCAATGATTATGACAGTGGTTGTTATCTCTCATGTTTTGCTGGAGGCAGCACTCTGTGACACAGGCTTTCATGTTGAATTCCAGCTCAAACCAAGCAGATAACATTAACTTCACAGCTTGTGCATCACTTTCTAAGCCCCTCCTTCAAAAGAGACATGGCAACATAGACAGTGCACTTAGTATCACAGTTTACTTACACAATTATTTACTGTCTGCTATAGAATGCAGACTCTTGAATCTTAATTTTCTATACTTGGAGATATACAGATCATGTATTGCATTTGTTTGTATTTATTTCCTATTTATCGTGGCATGTGCTATAAACTCCAATGTCTCTCAGTCTCATTGTCTGTCTCTAATTGTTTATCTGTAGTTTGTTTTGTATGTGCCTGTTGAAAAAGCAGTTGCCCCTGGGGTACATAGATAAAGTTACTCTGCATTGATGTACTACATTGTATATTACTATACTATACTGTAACTACACTGCCACACAAAAGATAGTTTTTAGAGAAGATATGTAATTGCTGTGTGTTTTCTGTGCATGGTGTGGTTTGGCAGAGAGGCTATCCCTGTGTCGGGTGAAGACGGAGTCAGAGGATCCCATTGGCTCTGAGGAGTCTGTGAGCCCCCGGGGGCGGGGCATGGCAGTCACTACTGATGGAGTGGCTAAGCGCACTGTGGCACAGACAGCCCCCGACGGGCACAATGTCGAGCCGGATCAAAACGCCAAGAGGGTAAAGGTGTCCACAGAGGTGAGGGAACCATAGCAACACTTTTACATTTTACATTTGAACTAAGGGTGTCAAACTCAGTCCTGGAGAACTGCAGGACCTGCAGGTTCAGCTCCATTCCTAGAGGGCCCTGGTATCTGCAGGTTTTTTAAATCATTGTGCCATGAGAGTCAAAGTAGGGACTAACGCTTCTTGTGTCATGTTGCTATGCAGGGAACCAGGACAAGGGAGCATCTGGCAGAGAGAGGTGGCGATCACGTGGCCAGGCCACGCTCCTCAGACCCCCAGGAGAAGCCAATCACATCATACAGGAAGCCACTCTATAGCATCTCCCACAGGATCATCGAGAAGAAGGCCACATCGGTCCTGGACCAGCATGCCTTGCATGAGCCAGGGAGCAGGCTGAGCTATGGAGGCCTGCTCTTCCCCAAGCTGGGCGGAGTTGGCGGGGAGCCCGGCCGGCGTGAGTCCATCCCTGCCGTGTCAACCACCGGAGCTCCCTTGACCGACACTGACTCGGCCCTTTACCCGCTGATCGAGAAGATGTTCTTCATCCTCAACACCCTGAACTCCAGCATGACCCAGCTGCACAGCAAGGTGGACCTGCTGTCCCTCGAGGTGACCCGCATCAAGCGGCGGATCGACCCTCCCTCTGAACAGGTGGCGGAGTTCCAGCCGCCGCCCGAGTACCGGCTAACAGCTGAGGAGTTGAGGCAGCTGGCGGAGCAGACTTCCTCAGCTGGGGAGCTGGGCTGCCGGCTCCTGGTGCAGCTTTTCCCAGAGCTGTTTGCTTCGGAGTACAGCGGCAACTGCAATGCCTGCGGGGCAGCCAGCAAGCGGACGCCAGACTCTCTGCACCTGCAGCTGGTGCGTAACTACGTGGAGGTGTGCTTCCCTTTAGTGAGGAACGGCGAGGCCTGGCAAGCTGAGTGCCTGCCACAGATCAATGAATTCTTCAGCCGCTTCTGGGCCCAGAAGGACATGGAGAGCAGCGGCGGGAAACGAAGTGCCCCTTCCACCGGCCTTGGCCTGGGTCTCGGGTTTGAGCTGGACCAGGCACGGGCCTGCCGCTACATTGACGAGGATGGGCATGATGAGAGCCTCTCCCTCGACTCCGGCGGTGACAACAGCAACAACAACAATGGTGGCATTGGTGGTGGCGGCAGCAATGGTAATGTGGTGTCAGACTTGGTGTTTGATGCCCAAGAGGTGTGTGAGGACCTGGATGACCTCTCGTCTCCTGGTGATTTTGCGGTCTTCCTCATGCACCGGCTCTTTCCCGAGGTTTTTGAAGAAGGCAAGGTGCCAGAGGGTTACGGTGTTTATGGCGGTGGCAGGGTTGCCGCAGCAAAGCTGGTTTTGGACTCCGACCGGCTGGAGGTTATCCGCAAATACATGGAGGCTAACTTCCCCGATGTGCCTGAGGACAGCTGGCTGCAGCTCTGCCTCCAACGCATGGAGGAGGTGCTGGAGGCCACCCCTGGTAATGGGCAAGCTCGTGTTGCCAATGGAGACGGCAGTGAGACGGACATTGACATCGCCCGTGGAGGTGGTGGAGACGAGAGCTACGACTCTGCTAGCCTTCCGGACGACGTCTCGGTGGTGAAGGTTGGTGGGTCGGACTTCTGCGACTATGACCGTCCCGGCCTCCACCGCAAGGCCAAGAAGGCTTCCTCGCTCCTGCCCGTTGATTTTGACAAGCTGGAGATCCCGCCGCCAGACTTTGAGGTTCCACGAGAATACCTGTTGACCCGGGAGCAGCTGAGGAGCAACTACGAGTGCAGCCTATCGATTGGGAACTTCGCCTCCCGTCTGCTGGTGCTTATGTTCCCGGAGCTGTTCACTTATGAGAACACGCGCAAGCACTACAACTGCAGCGGCTCACTAGGCAAGAAGCAACTGGATCCTGTGCGGGTCAACTTGATCCGCCACTACGTCCAGCTGCTGTACCCACGGGCTAAGAACGACCGGGTGTGGACGCTGGAGTTTGTGGGCAAACTGGACGAGCGCTGCCGGAGGAGAGACACAGAGCAGAGGCGGTCCTACCAGCAGCAGCGCAAAGTCTACGCCCCCGACCCCGAACCTGAGCTTGGGGACTTTGCTGCCTCCGCCTGCCAGGTGGGTGGACAGGTGGTGGGGACGCTTGGCGTTGACCGCTTCAAAGACGACTTTGAAATCCCACCGTTGCCCCCAGAGAAAAGCAGCAAGGACTTCTGCAAGATCCCCCTGGAGGAGCTAACGGTCAGCCCTCCGGACTTTCCAGTGCCGTCCATCTATCTGCTTTCAGATGCAGAGGTGCGGGAGATTGTCCAGCAGAGCCTGTCGGTGGGGAACTTTGCCGCCCGTCTCCTGGTGCGACTCTTCCCTGAACTCTTCACCCAGGAGAACCTGCGACTCCAGTACAACCACTCAGGCGCCTGCAACAAGAAGCAGCTGGACCCCGTTCGCCTGCGGCTCATCCGCCATTACGTGGAGGCCGTTTACCCTGTGGACAAGATGGAGGAGGTGTGGCACTATGAGTGCGTGCCCAGCATTGATGAGCGCTGTCGCCGGCCCAACCGCAAGAAGTGCGACATCCTCAAGAAGGCCAAGCGTTCCAGCTCCGCCTCCTACCTATGAGAACCGCCCCTCCCCCTGACACTGATTTCTCACAAAAGACATAATTTGCACAATTTATTTTTCTTTCTTGTTCTCTTTTTCATTTCTTCTTCTGTTGTTTTTTTTTTTTATCTGCATAAGCTGAAGATAATGGACTAAATCCGGGGGTGCACCATTCCAGTCCTGGAGGGCCGGCATGTCTGCTGTTTCTTGGTGCATTTCACCACTTAAGTCCTTACCTTAAGTTATTAAATAGTGAAACAGGTGACATACCTGGTTTCTTAGGCCTAAATTGGTTGCAGATTGAAAGGAAGTCTCAAAACCCGGCACAAACCATGAACCTCCAGGACTGGAGTTTTACACACCTGGGATAAATGCTAACCGAGCTGTCCTTTCTAATGAGGATGACTTAGTTTAGAATCAGGACGATGACTATTAGCAGACACTAGGAGTTTTAGCTAAGACCTATAGGACATATATTTGTAAAAATAAATAGCTATATAGTACCAGACAGTATATTTGTTAGAGGAAAATATAACTTTGATGCAACAAGAGATGGTATAGAGTTTATTTATATATAATGCCAAAATAATATTGTTGTAGGTGATTCTAACCTTAAATCGGGAGTATCCCATATGTTCATATGTTAGCCTTAAAAACAGAGTATCTGTAAATATGATATCGGTGAGGACTTGCTGTCTTATACAAGGGGGTCCAGTATGTAATGGTTTGTCAACCTCTGCTTTGATTACTGTAATTGAGTCAGGATGTATGTCTCAGACTTAATTTGTGTGCTAAAGTTTGTGCATTTTTGATGGATATTTTGTAGATAAACTGCACTACCTCGACTTCAGATAGCCTCCATAAAAGTGGAGGTCCAACCTGTTACTTTTGTAGAGTAACATTTAATAGGCCAGGACTGGAAGTAACACCCTCGTCATGCTGTTCATGACGTGGAATGGAAATGAATCTTTTTTTTTGAGTACTTATATTTTATAGGGATTTTAACTGATGAAAAATATACAAAGGAAGACAAAGGTCTAAGTCCAGCTCAGAAAGACTGACGTAATGCACATAAAAGCACATATGCACTGAAAACCAAGATGTAGCAGGGCAACACATCATAAACAAACATTTGCGAGTTGATGCAGTACTACAATTAATCGGTCCTAAGTATGAAAATTAAATCCTGGTATGAAATTTTGTCTTGAGGTTAGGCTGCAAGGTTTCAGTACAGTGTGCCAAAGAGTCTAACCTTGACTCTGCCAGTGACAACTGTGTCTGGGAGCTTTGCAGCACGGCACCACGTGACAGATGGTCTCGGTGGGCGGAGTCATGGGAGCAGCTCCTTTGCTCTGTCTGCCACAGCTGCGCATGAAGTGGACTTTGACACAATGACTGCGCAGCACAGTGGGCGGGCCATGGTGCACTAAGCTAGCAGTTGCTAACGAGGAATTCGAAGCCTCCACAGAACTGAAATTATGATGGTGAATGGATAAGATACAATATAGTAGTGATGAACCAAAAGTGGGAGTGGCTTCCATACAGTATCAGTGACCCAGTGATTTGGACAAATGACTGCATTGGTTGCGGTGAAAAATTATTTTTGATAGGTTCAAACAAGTCTATTTTTTTTTCCCAGTGAGGTTCATGAAACTGTCAATACACGATTAGACATTTAATTTTGGGTGAAAATACATAAATCTGGGATAAAAAAAATAGTGATCCAAGTCAAAATAAAAAATGAACAAAGAAGTTTGTTTGGTGTAGTTTGGAGCTACAGGTAATCATGACTGCAATGTGAAATTTTGTGAAAGAAAAACAGGGACACAGGTTTTATTCCATGTTAAGATTCCATATCAATACAGTAAAATTAAAATGATTTAAAATATCAATATGCAGCCATGGTTACATAATAATCATACACCACAAGAACAGGGAGGTAGTGCCATCAATGAGTCAATATATCCACCAAAAATGTACAGTTTTGGTACACTGTAGTACTAACGCTGTGTAAAGAATGCAGAATGAAGGCATTGTTTGTCACACAAACAGATCCGAGTGGTGCGGAAGTGCCCTGTTAAAGCTGAAATGGAAGTATTACTGTTGTACAGGTGAATAAGCTACAGGTGAGGTAGAGAGGGTTAGATATGTGTGAGATGGGTTATTGAGGCCCAGGTAGATTATTTGGTGGGAGGTGGGGGTGGGGGTTATGGAGGCTGTGTTCTCGTTCATGCAAAAAAAAAAAACCCTGAGGGTCTGCGTAGGCACTGTGTCAAATAGTGAGAGTTTCTGCTCACCCATCAGGCGAGGTTTGTGTATCTAAACTGAATGCCGATTCACCAATCTGTACATCAGTCTGTTCACCATGGCCGCTGTTCACCACCGTAGGCGGTCCCCACCACGTGACATTGCAAGGTTCAGCACTGTGACTGTCAATGGAGGTGGTGCATACTCTTGTCTGCAGAGTCTGCGCATACTCTTGCAGACTTTTAGTGAGTTTTGCATAGGAGCAGACCAGTCTGCAGACAGATGGAAATGAGCAGTGTAAAAGGCATGTTAGCATTAGCAAATGCATAAACAGTGGATTCCAGCTGTTTTGAGTGGGTGGGACATGTCCCCCTTTTGCTTACTGGTGGGAACACAGGATCATATCCACATCTGTATTTCATGCTAATGTTATGCTTGATTATTCAGGTGCAGCAGCACCGTCGAGGGGGCCGTGCATGAAAAACAAAAAAAACAAAAATGACATGCATATCAGTCCCAAGTCCACCCAAAAGTGTCCCAGCTTCATTTGCACAGATTCGCCTGCGCAGACGGACGCAGTCTGCCTGCAGAACAAGAATGTAGCAAGGGTTATTTCCCTGTGCCAAAAAAAGCACCAGACTGCTATGCCCCCCCACGGCTCCTCCAATCACAGCGTCTGGTGTGTGTCACAATGGAGCATGTGGTTTGAATCCAGTCCGGAGAAATGAACGCTTTAGTGCAGTGGACTCAAACTCAGTCCTGCAGACCGCCAAGTGTTTTTCGGGTTTACATTCCAACCTGTTACTGCAGCCTTAATTGGTTCAATTAGTCATGCAACCATATGAATGTAACTCTTGTAAAACAGATGAGAAATGTTTTTTTTAACCCAGACAACACAAGGAACTAATTTCACTTTATAAACATTACAACAGGACTAATGTAGCAAAATTGAAGCTAATTCTCTAATGTTTAGCAGAGGCTGGACTGGAGTGGAACCCAGCACACACACAGCTTTCTGTGGCACTGAGTTTGAGACCATTTGTTTAGTCGCTGCTTAACTAACCTCCAGCCAGAAGCAACTATGAACTCACATGACTAATTAACAGCAAGGGGTCTCCAGTCTTACCTGAGAAGGGCAGGTGTGGGTGTAGGATTTTTCTCTAGCCCAGCACTGAAATACCTGGTCCAACTGATCCTGGTCTGCTGTTCTGGATTAGTAGAAACAGAGGTCTATACTGCAAGCCTAGCTATATCAAGTTAGCCGGCTATCTTTCATCAACAAGCCGTAGTAAAAACCTTTTAGATTTTTAGTTAGCAGACAGAGTCATTAACCATTATCGCATATTTGAACCTGTTAAATTGATCTGAAGTTAGTTTGATCGACCGTAAAGCATAATTCCCTCCGTTGCATTTTGCGAAGTTAGCTGCGTAACCAGTGAACCGGCTTTGTGATTCACCGCCCTCATGTTTTAGTCAGGCTTCAACACAGACCTACCCTTCAAATGGGCCAATCTCACATAAGATTGGAAACCCCTGCATATACAGTATATGTGCATTACAAGAGCAGGCCAGCCAATGAGAGGTTGGAATGAAACCTTCAGAAAAGGGTAGATGAGGTAATTTGTGTGTTTGTGTATATTTGTACACCTCTGCACTGGTCCCGCTGTCTGACTGGGACCACCTGCCTCAAACGCTCTGACTTCCAACCTTCGGTACGTATTTGTCACACACAAAATAAAAAAAAAAAAACTAGTTTGTTAGTAAACTTTATAAAAACACAATTTGTGTTGTGTCTTCATTAAATAAGGTGTTCCCATGGAGAAAGAGGGTGTGAAGTTAAAAATATAAATGGATTATTTATTTTGGAGACAAGTCAAAAAGCACAGAAATTAATATTTGCAATGGTTGACAGTGTATGCTCATTTCTTTAGGAAACCCTTAAAAAAAAGCCCACTATTATTCAATGTGGATATGGATTCCTGTCAGTCCCTACCATCCATTCCAACAATTACAAAACAATGGAGAGAGATGGAGACACAAAGAAGAAACTCAATACTGTTACAGTGAATGTAACTTTTATTGCTGTCCATGAGGGTTCAGAGAATACCGCTGTGCAGCTCACAGACCTTACCAAGTTCATACGAGGCATCTCGGCTCAACTGCGCAGTGTCCTTCCCGCCGTTACAAGGGAGCACTTTGGCTAAGTTACAGCACCCGAGGAACAAAACAGTGAAAATATTCTTCATGATTGAAAACATCTGGGCTCCTGTATCATTTGTACAGTGTTACTGAGGGGAACACCCAAAAAATAAAAACTAAAAATATAAAGTCCTCACAGCTGCAGTTGGAGAAATGGGGGACGTTATATTCTAAGATGGCCATGCTTCAGCTCATTCCTGAGGTCCTCTTGAGCTACTTTTCATTCCCATTTTACCCAGTCTGTCAAGACACCTGAATTATAACAAGTTTAATTAGACACTTTTAATGTCAGTCAATTTACCCTCAAGGCCACATTGTGTCTGAAATAACTATGCTATATTAAGGTACTTTACAAATAAAGTTTAATATTATTATTGAGGGCTGTCAAAATTACCGTGTTAACTTTTGCAATTCATTTTAAACTTCTCAGAGTATAAGTGCTGTTCTTGGATCCATTTGGCCTCTTAGCTCATAATACATAATGGACAAGGCTGGAGGGCAGCTTATTCCAGGACAAAAAAAAAAAAGTTCAGTGCTTGCGCTCAAAGCAATCTGACAGAAATGAAGCATCAGGAGTTGAGGTAAAATGGAGTTTGTATGAACAATGACTGCTTGATCCCATCACCAGAGTAGGGAATGGACCAGGGCCTTGCTCATGTGCATTAAGTGTAGCCACTGTCAGGCTCATTAATATGACATCATAACCATGTTTGTAGTTTTAATTTCCATGACTGCTTGATCCCATCACCAGAGTAGGGATTGGACCAGGGCCTTGCCATGTTTGCCAGTTTTAATGACATTAACCATGTTTGTAGTTTTAATTTCCATGACTGCTTGATCCCATCACCAGAGTAGGGAATGGACCAGGGCCTTGCTCATGTGCATTAAGTGAAGCCACTGTCAGGCTCACTAATATGACATCATAACCATGTTTGTAGTTTTAATTTCCAGAGTAGTGTTTTGCAAGTAAACGGATGATCAGTCACCATTTCAGACCAACACCAACAACAGAGTGGGTGTGTGAAATGAAAGGCCACCTAAGCCAATCATATCCATCCTCAGACATGTGCAGGCACCAATCAGATTGCAGGAAGCCCAGGCCAGAGAAGTTCTGCAGACTGTCTTATCAGAGACTGACTACCTGTCAGTCACAAGGCTCCATTCCACCAGCTCTGCTGACAGACCATGGGTCACAGCATTGCCAAAATTTTTCAGTTTTCTGCTTTTACCCATAAACCTTCCTTTTGGCCGCATTGGCTATTATAAAGTTGTTCCCGCTGTCAGCAAGTATCCACACACAAGTGCTGTGGGCTTTCTTCCACCAGTTTCAACAAGTGCTTAAATTCTTAGACAAACACGACTATGTCATAGTTTTTCATTCCAAGAAACTATCAAAAACAAACCCAGCTAATATGGTCCACGACTACCTCTGAAAGTTATATTAAAGGCAACATTCCTTTTTTAGATACCCTTAACACACACAAACCTATTTTTTTTTTTTTTTAACAAACTGCTCATTGTTTCAAAATGTAACATTGACATGCTACAATAAATGAGTCCCCACTTACACATTTAAATCAAGGCCATGAGAGAGAGGGACAGACAGGCAGAGAGAGAGAGCTACAGAGAGGGACAGACAGGCAGAGAGAGAGGGACAGACAGGCAGAGAGAGAGCTACAGAGAGGGACAGAGAGGCAGGAGAGGAGAGAGCTACAGAGAGGGACAGACAGGCAGAGAGAGGGACAGACAGAGAGAGAGAGCTACAGAGAGGGACAGACAGGCAGAGAGAGAGCTACAGAGAGGGACAGACAGGCAGAGAGAGAGCTACAGAGAGGGACAGACAGGCAGAGAGAGAGCAGACACAGAGAGGGACAGACAGGCAGAGAGAGAGCTACAGAGGGACAGACAGGCAGAGAGAGAGCTACACAGAGAGGGACAGACAGGCAGGCAGAGAGAGAGCTACAGAGAGGGACAGACAGGCAGAGAGAGAGCTACAGAGAGGGACAGACAGGCAGGAGAGAGAGCTACAGAGAGGGACAGACAGGCAGAGAGAGAGCTACAGAGAGGGACAGACAGGCAGAGAGAGAGAGCTACAGAGAGGGACAGACAGGCAGAGAGAGAGCTACAGAGAGGGACAGAGAGCGAGAGAGAGGGACAGACAGACAGAGAGCTAAATTAGACTGCCTCTAAATTAGACTGCCTCCTCCCTCCCTCCTCTCCGAATAGAGAAAAAGAAAAGCATTGGGACTGTAAAGAAATGGTGGGCCACACACGTTTGAAAAGAGTTAGTCAAAAAGCATGTTTTCCTGCCTGGTGGAAGAACATACGGATCATTGAACCATCTGGGCTTTGCTCCAGCAATAAGATCATATAGAACATGATAACATTACTCTGCCATGTTCTGGAGAGAGCTCTGTCCAGGGGCCCCCAAGCCTGTGGGGCCAGCAGGGCCCCTAATGTTTATATGCATCCTGCCGTGAGAGTTTCAGGTGCTTCCATCGCCTCAGCAACACCCGGTACTTCTCCTCGTCCTGCGTCACCGCCACCACCTTCTTAAAGACGACCCGCATCAGCGTGACCGTGTCCGTTTCCTTGTTGTCGTCTAGCACCAGGTCCAGCGTGTCCCCGACTTTCACCTGCGGCGCGGGAGAGTGTGGGGGACAACGGCAGCCACACCATGTGACCACACAATCGTACTGTGCACCGGTAATCCCAAGACTACACAGCAGTCCTGGGGAATACGTCTTTGACTTATGCATTATCTTTTGTAGAACTACCCTTTCACAGAAGACAAATATTATATAAGCTCCAGATATACAACTACAGTAATACAGCTACACATTTACGGCATGCTGTGACAGACAGACGCTGGCCACTTACGGTTTTACTTTTCTTGATAAGCTTCTGTCCATTGAGCCTCAGCTTGCTGCTGTAGAAAGCATCTTCAATTTTGCTAAAACCAAGATAAAAGGGAGGGAAATGAATCAGTCATCAGAGGAGAGCCAGGCAGACAGGTGCACAGGTGTGTTACCTTACCATCATTCAAAGTTGTTCATATCCAGAGGGACGCACAGGATGGGAGAACATGACTGCTTTCACATAATCAACATGAAGAACAGTGCCCAAGACCTGGCAAACAACATCTCCAACAACTAAGTCACAAGCTTGGTTCCATAACAATTCTAATATACTGCCACTCATACTGAGAGCTGTGTGTTTACAAGAGCTGTGATTGTAAACATCTGCTGTTCTGACCACTGCTCCACACTGCTGCTCTGACCACTGCTCCACACTGACCCCTGCTCCACACTGCTGTTCTGACCACTGCTCCACACTGACCACTGCTCCACACTTACCTCCTGCATAACCAATAAGACTTCAAAAAACAAATTTCCCAAACTGAAACCGCCCAATGAGAAGTTCTTCCTAAACACATTGAATGGGCCTCTCTCAGAGTGAGTAAGGTCTGGATAACTGCAGAAATGAGCAAACCCTGCTGCTCTCCATGACCCACAGTGACTGAGGACCCCTGCTGGAGGGCCATGGTGAGAGCTGCTAACCGCATGGAACAGCAGACACACTGTGAGTAACTAGTGCAGCAGGAACCTGTGAAACCCTGACTGGCTCGCTGATAAATAGCGCAGCTAAAGCCCTAAAACTGACTGCAGGTCAGCTTTCAGTGTCACACTCACTTCCGTGCCATGTCCAGACCAGCCTTCATTATGAGGTCATAGCGGAATGACTGCACAGATCTCTCCTGGTCTTTGTAGTCTTTTGGCAGATCTGGATCATCCTGTAGTTCATCCTCATCGTCACTAGCCTCTGGGTCATCTTCATCCTCTTCCTCCTGTGTCAACTTTTTCTTGCCTTTCTTGGTGCCCTTGGTGCTTTTGTACCTCACCAGGAGAGTGGACCAACTAGGGGCAGGGGCAAAGGGGCTGCTAGCCAACAGTGTGGCTAACGGTAGCGGGGACATGGCGCTGCATGCGCGGTGAGCCAGCATTGTCCTTACGCATCCGACAGTACCGCTAAGTCTGTGTACCGAGGTTCCATGCGGGAGAGACGTCAGGCCCGCTAACCGTCTCAGCATTAACGCCTGCGCCCGCAAACCCCTCATGGCTGCCCCTACGAAAAACAACAAAAATTATACAGAAAATCGAAGTGTCACAGTATAAAGAAAATTTGTGTTTCTGGATGTTTTACACATTATATTTGGTATATTGTTACATCAAGAAGGATAACGGTTAATTTCTTTTAAGACACTAACCAGCTACAGTTAACTGCCACATCAAGCCAACTTCAAATAGTATTTTTTTCCAACCAAACAATCCTCTTTAAGCATTGGAAATCAAGTTCAATCTAACGCATGACATTCTGACTTGAAGTAATAAGTAAAATGTTGTTCTATGATTGTCACTCAGAAAACCAATGTCTTGAATAAAAGCTGCCATTCAATTTGGACACTATCAGGTCAACCATTATGACGTCACATGACGGCTTCATTCTAAGAAACAAAACACATTTATGACGCAATTTTATGTTCTTACTGTTGGCAAATGATTGTATAGCAAGACACGGCAGAACGTGTTAGAAGAGTTGCCTGTTTGTGAAACATTACGCCTCCACAAGTTGGAAAATGTAGATGTGCTCTAAAATGCATCGAGATTTACAAAGATTCCCTGTCGGTAGGCATTTTGCCATGTTAAAAAAAAGTCGTGGAAAGATAATTATTCTCACTGATTTTGCACCCATTGGCTTTTCATATGATTTGACACTTAAGAGTCGTGTAATAGGTCGTGAAAAATCAATAGATTAACTTTTTTGCAAGAGTCATGTTGACATAGACAGTTAAATAGCACATCTTCAAAACAATTAGCCCTGTGACAACACGCGAGACTTTGACTGCCAAGACTATTTTCGATTAGACAGACCAAACTGGGTGATCAGTGAAAATGAGTCCTGACACTTTCGAATGCTAATTGCCTGCTAGTGAGCTAGCATAAGCTTTTGTATTCATTCGAGCTAACAAGCAAACGGTGGCTAAACAAATCAGATCAGAAACATTTTGCCAGCTGCGAGAATTTCGTGCGAGAAAACACTGACTTCTCCGATGGAGCTTGTGTTGACAATTATCAAGCTACTATGAACACTAGTTAGGCAGCGCACCATTAGAGCGGCTGAGCGCACGTGAAGAGCCGCGCAAGTTTGCAGCAAGTTATAATAGTGCTAGCGAGTTAGCAGCACTCTTGGTGCTTCTGCTGTCGGCCACATATGAAGGCACTCTGAATATCGCACCATTACAGCATACATTCAGTAAAGAAAAAAAATATGAAAACGTCACTCCACATCTACATACCTTTATTTTGGGTTTGCCTCTTATCTTCCTTCACGCTGCTCTTTAACCTTGAACAACGACACGCTTTAAACACTGGGGCTGCTGCAGCAGGAAAGAGTGAATCTCTGGTTGAAGCTCGCTGTCTTGAAAGGGACAGGGTCTATAAGAGAGCGCCCTCTACATGACAAATGGCGAACTATCACTGATTACTAAAGGGGAAAACCTCTCCCAATAACATTATTGGATTTACCTATATACCAGTATTGCATCAAGCAAACTAAAATATGTTCAATATTTCAGTCTGTTTCTGCAGAATAGTGCCCTTACATTTTTCATACAGTGTAATGGACCACCCATGCTATTTCAGCTTAGTCACCTATGCATAAAATGAAATTCTTTAATTTGAAAATATCCTCGTGGATATTAACGTAAAATTGAGTCACCTGTTTAGCTGTTTAATTAGTCTTTAAAATCTTACTTCCGTAAAGTTTCAGATCTATCTAAAAATCGCGCTGACTGTTGGAATGTTTTTTTTTTTTTTTTTTTTTTTACAAAGTGCAAGATAAATTACTTGCAATATCTCACTTAAACGCTAGAGGTTACTAGAAGATTACGAAAAGGAACAGCTGCACGACGTGGACACTGCCATAGTAACGATCCTAGTTCTAAACTGAGAAAAAATGTGGAATTTAGCTCTCCGCAACGACAAATATGGGTTTTATCAAAACCCTTATACATATCGGCTGCAAAACTACAAGTTTAATCACCTGTCATTGTTTAATTGGTGCTCGCTAATCATTACAGTCCATTGAAGTAATAGGACCAAAAAAGTAAAAAAAAAAAAAATAAATAAAAAGAGAAGAACTACTATTATCTTATCCGGAATGATGGCCCAAATATAATAGAGCTTAAGAATATGGAATAGCATACATTTGGCATAATACATAACCTGTGTAATGGACAACAGTCCAGTACACATTAAGAGTATACGCGTCTCTCTCTCCCTCTCAATAATCGAATTGAAATGAATGAAATTTAATTGTAATGGGATGCATGTAAATGAAAAGTTATCGACAAGTATTTGCGAACGTATCTGGAAAGGTATACTTGTAAAAATTGTGATATTTGCGGATGATAACGGATAGATGGTAGTTTATTTCCTTCGTCCAACAGTAGGCAGGTGCATGGGTGGGGGGTGTGCCGTCGGCCACGTCACTTGCAGTCATTGACGCTGATATAAAACTCCCTCTGACCCATAACCGCCTGATCACAACTGAGGAGCGTGCGTTTGAACCAGTCTTCTAAAAGAAAAGAACCTCTGGGCCAAATCAAACCGGCAAAAATGACTAAAATGACAGCCACCTACTTTGGAGTGATTTTGCTAGTCGCATATTTCTCAACACAGGTATGTTTTGTTTTCCGTTTGTTTCACTCTTTAATCAGCAACGCTCATCATAGTGCTGTCAGGATGCTTGCTTTTCCCGAACGCCCTTTCCATCTTCAGAAAGGCGTGGATTTGCCGTTTCACGTGGCTTGATGATATACACAAAAATTGCTTTTAGGCAAGACCCATTTTATCTGTACCACTTTTCCACATTTGTTGTAAGTGTGCGGTTACAATTTACTTGGGCACGTCAACTTTGCTTTAAAGTGTTTGTGGCAGAGGAGGCTGGAAATATTTATTGATGCATTGAAATCTGCGTCTCATTTGAATGCGCTGCTCTATCTAAAATGTTCCAATGTTGGTTTGACTGGTGTAGCCGTGCTGTTTCACGCGCTGTTTGCTCTCAGCCTGTCCGTTATTTCCATAATCACAGGTGAACTCCATTCTGCCGCGCAAAACTGAAGCGTAATAATTACAACCCCTTTCAACTGAATTCTGCACTGAACGGTTGAAATTTTAATGTGTAAAATTTTACTTTAAGAAGCCCGCCTATACGTCGCGGAATCACCCAGGCGAAACCTTTATTTGGAAAGTGGGTCTACATCGCTTGTTTCCTCGGAGATAAGGTTACTTTAGTGTGCGGGTGCTCGGATAGAAACTGGAGAGGTGTCATCGAATCCCATCCATTTACGGTCTTAATGTGGGGTTCGTATATCATGCTATGGTGGAAAGAATACCAGAGGATGAAGTCAGAAAAGTCTTAATTTGATGGTTTATTAAATGATATTGATGCTTTTCACGACGCCTTTGACAATTAAACAATTCATAGTTGGGCAATTAAGACCTGAATTCATAGGCTAAGCCAACTCTGCGTGAATAAATCCGTGGAAACGGGTCACCACGCCTTTTAAAATTTGTTGTAATTTCTTGTGTAAATTTTAAATGGTGAAATCGAAACGCATTGTCTACCACGAGAGGTTTGGGTCTGAAAAGGTTTAAAATTGATGTGACACAGAATTTTATTGGTCTTTAATTTTAACGTGGCAAAAGGGCCATGGCGTGCACGTGCGAACGCAATTGGTGTACAAGTTTTTAATTACCTGATGGGAAAATGAGCTGATCGAGATCCTGAACAATCCATCTCGGTCCTGTGTCGTAATTAAGCGCACTACCGCCAGTCTGTATAACCGCAAGCCTCAGTAACACCCCCCTTTTCCACAGGTGTGTTCCGAAGACAATGCTACAACCCTTGCACCCGGCAACGACACCACTATCGCCACGAGCCTCAACGTGACTAAGATGCCCGACAACTACAGCACGGCGAACACCACCTCCGCTACCGGCGCAGGGAGCTCCGTGAGGAGCGGCTTGTTCTCCGTACTTCTCCCCGTTGCCATGGCAGCCGCGCTCCTGCGCAGCCGTTGCTGAAAACGCCAGCACTGAATACACAACCAAGACTATAACATCCAGCGGCCAAGATGGGGGGGAGACAGTCATCCAAAGAGCAGTTTGTTTTTTCTTTTTGTAAAAAAAAAAAAAAAAAAATCTAAAGGCGGTCATTTTTCTACCCAGCACGGGGAAGGAGGGGAGTTGAAGCGGGGGGAAAAAAACGCAAATCCCACTGGAACTGAATGAATGCCCCCCCCGAGCAGCTTATAGCGGACGCTCGTCTCCACACGGGTATCCGGTGGCTTACCCCTCCCTCTTGATCTCCAAGACGATCTTTCTCCGCCAGCCACGCCACTTAACATAGAGACTCCTCAATTTGGCGTTGCCATGGGGAGGCTTGGACAGAACCCGGATGTACAAATCCCATGTCTTTGTCTCACATCGAGGGCCAGTTTGATATGTGCAGTTATTGTACCGGTGGGAATTGCTTCTGAATGTGTAAATTCACAAGTGCCCAGGAAATCAACAGGGTGACGTAACATGTTGGTTGAGGCGTAATGTATCATGTTTCAAGTGATGATTCTTAATTGGGATATTAGTCAGAAGTTAGGCTTTTAAATTGCATTCGTAATGTTAAAAATTTTCATGCACATGGTCATATCAGTGGGCCCTGGGCCTTGGTTAAAGTTATTCAGTTATTTTATGATCTTCAGTCTGTGAAGCTCATCGGCATGTTCCCGTTTCTCTATGCCCTGAGCTGATTGTTCAAACCAGTTAAATCATGTAATTAAAGAATTTTTTTTTTTCCCCCTCCGTAGTTATTTTTTTTGTATAAATGTTTAATATGTTTATGTACTTTTAGTTCAGGGAGTAATCTCACTTCATGCACAATAAATTAAAGATTGTTTAAATGATTTGTCTTTGTTTGGGGCTGGAGTGTGTGTGTGTGTGTAAGGTTTTGGGTAACTGGCATTTTTAACACTGAATCGGAGTTGTCACTGCATTTCCCAGACTGGCCAATGAATGGCCTCACGTGAGGGGTAGCTCGCAGTTTCTGCCACAGCAGGGTGTGTCCACACTGAATATCCCCTAACCTGCTGTTTGAGCCAGTGAGAGGATAAAGACTTTAAAATTTTAAATGCCCTCAAGGGAGCTCCAATTTCCAGCTGTCCGCGTAGCAAGCGGAATGAAAACTGTTCTCTACCTCTACAAGTGTTCAGAATAAATGCATGGTCTCTAGATATGATGTCATGCAAAAAGCCCAAATGGAACTAGGCCAACCAGCATTCTAATGGAGGCCAATTCCTGTAGGTCTTTAGTAGGTGCATTAGGTTCCCATGGGAACCTTTTTTTTGGGGACAGATGAGCACTTTGGAACAGGATTTGGTAGGAAAAGAAATCCCTGGTTTGGCTTTACAAGCTGCACTTGCCATCACACATTTGGAAGCCTCAAACTCACTGGATTATGGAAAATTCAAGCCTGACCATAGGTAGAATTGCAGAAAAAGGCTTTTACTTGGCCGGGTTTGGTATTTGCTATAACTTGCCAAATGTCTGTCCTGAATTGGGGGGAAAACAACTTTTCATAATCCCACTCCTGTTTGAGTCCTTAAATCTCTGAAACTGCTAGAGGAGGCTTGCAGGCATGGTTGAATCGGCATTTGGTTTTTGAAATTAACGCAGGGGAAAACAGGTGCTGGTACTGAAGGGCCTTCAAAATGTCCCCCAGACTGTGCTTTCCCTTGTGAGGGGAATGGTCAAACCACACACCATCCCCCAAAGGAAATGGCCACAGGTAAAAGTTCTTAAAGGTAAACATTAACTTGAAAGTACAATGCACTCCACCCAGCCAGGTTTGTGTTATTGGGTGTCCATTTAACAGGTCTGAATTAAACGGACACCTCAGCACTTACTCCCGAAAAAGATGAACAAGACACCAGTGTCACAGCTTTACAGGGGGCAGTTAAAATGGAAACCTCAAATGAAAAATGTGGCTCTTGTTTTGAAATGGCAATCATAATTAAGGAGTCTACAAAATTGCCATTGATGGACTTTGGGTCAGTTGGAAAAACATGATAGTCTTATGAGTTATCTGTTCTTGCAGCTCAATGGGATTATGTTTGGAAGGAGCCAAAGAAGCCTGCTCCAAAGGTTCAGATATGGCGGTAGATCAACAGTGATACGGGCAGCCATCTTGTGGGAGTGATTGAATTCAGTTATTTCCCTGTATGAAGAACTATGGCTGAGGGATAAGTAGCCATTTTAGGTGCAAATGGTTCCCTAGATACCAGATCTGAACATCACTGGACCTTCACAGGGATTTCTGGAGTACATAGTGAGGAGTAGATTTCTACCTCCTTCACCTCTCAAAGACCTTGATGCCTTTCTTTCTTGAATCACGGTCCAACATCACACTGCATCAACAGTTCAAACATTTGTTCAACAGCAATTCTAAGAATTGAAGCTGCTCTGATGACAACTCCTTAAAAGTGAATTAAAATTGATCTGTTGTTTGGTTTCCACCATATGATCCCATTATTTTATCTGTAACCTGTATTTTCATGACCAGCTTTGCTTTGATGTTCCATCACTCAAAGGAGACATTTCAATAAATCACTTTGCTGGTTCCTGCACTCATAAAATGACTCTGTTTTTGTCAATGCACTTTATATTGCTAGATTTCACCTCTGTGTACTTTTTTGGGGCCCAGGTAGGTGTTCACCTGTCCTGCTCAAGCACACAGACTTGTATGTGGGATTGCACTAATCTTGTGGCTGAAAATAGCTCACCAGCACGTCCATGCTGGGTCTTTCAGGGTTAATGCCTTGAAGCTTGGCTGTCATGAGTCTCAATCCCAAACAGGCAGGCCAGCATAGCAACACCATGCTAAGAAACAGCTAATGTACTTTAAGAACATAATCAAACGTAATCTAACTATCCAGTTAACATCTGGTAGGACAGTAAGGATTCCCACACTTTAATTGTACTCGGAACTAAGGCTATCATCGTGGAAAAGAGGAGGGCCACAGCGTCTGCATGAGCTGCGTTGTTAACGCTCTCAACCCGTGACAGCGCTGCATGCATTTATTTCAAATACGCCAGGTTTAACAGAGCAGATGGGTCCCCTTTTTTGTCAGCTCTTATGTCTTTCAGTCAAATGACATTTTTATCTTTTGAATTATACCAATTGAAAGATTGATGACTTTGACCCATCAGGTATCCAGGCATCTGCCCAAAGCACAGCCTCACTGAGGGCAAAAGTGGCCCAGCTCTTCAGTATTTCATAAATATTTCCACATTGCTTGTGTTTGTTTTTCATTATTTTGTCAATCCACTATTTTTCATGCTTTCATGTTGCTTCACGAGTACAGATTACATTTTGAAGCTCAAAAAAATCAAGTTCCTGTCTCTACTGTGGAACAAACCCACCCAAATTCAGGGATGTTAATTGATTATTATCAACCAATAGTCAAATTCTCACTAATCTAAATCTTGTAGAGCCTCAACTTCACTATTTGGTGCCAGAAAATGTGACTGGTCTTCTGTAATAAATGACGACTTAGGTGAACCATTCCAAGTCAAACAATTCCACCCCCTGCAATTCCATTAGCAGCTAATTTAAAAAAAACACATCAATACATGTTTTTCATATGGCCTATGAGAGAGTGAGCATATGGAGTCAAGACCAGAGGTGTGGTGCTAACTGAGACGGGCATACTGTAACTCCAAAGCCCATATGTATTAATGCTAATAAGGCTAATAGGTGGGAATACTGTCTGAGGAGGTGGGCATACTGTAACTCCAAAGCCCATATGTATTAATGGTAATAAGGCTAATAGGTGGGTATACTGTCTGAGGAGGTGGGTATACTGTAACTCCAAAGCCCATATGTATTAATGGTAATAAGGCTAATAGGTGGGTATACTGTCTGAGGAGGTGGGCATACTGTAACTCCAAAGCCCATATGTATTAATGGTAATAAGGCTAATAGTTGGGTATACTGTCTGAGGAGGTGGGCATACTGTAACTCCAAAGCCCATATGTATTAATGGTAATAGGGCTAATAGGTGGGTATACTGTCTGAGGAGGTGGGCATACTGTAACTCCAAAGCCCATATGTATTAATGGTAATAAGGCTAATAGGTGGGTATACTGTAACTCCAAAGCCCATATGTATTAATGGTAATAAGGCTAATAGGTGGGTATACTGTAACTCCAAAGCCCATATGTATTACTGGTAATAAGGCTAATAGGTGGGTATACTGTAACTCCAAAGCCCATATGTATTAATGGTAATAACATGTAGGTATGCTACAAAACCCCAAGAAGTTCAGCTCTGTATGTCTGTATGCTCTGTATACTTGCGTATACCTTCGACTACCACTGGACAACGCTATTTAAGGCATAAGACCGAAACGTCTCATATCCAGGGGCCTGTTGGCGCCAGCCTTTCAGAGCTTCATGTTCTGCTCCAGCCGGTTTAAATAAGGCAGCATGCAGCATGGATATAGACGAGCTGTCTTTCCAAATGGATATACGTTCTGAAGCCTCGGCTTGTTCAGCCGTTGCTTGCTATTACAGGGAAGCCAGCTGAAATAAAATGTCTGCACCTGTATCAAAACAAACTGAGCACACTGTCCATATTCGCATCCTTACAGCGCTGTCTTAGGAGACAACAAGCTCCTCCGTGTGCCAGTGGCGTTAATTAACGGTATTGGCACTCGATGACAGCCGAGACTTTATCCCTCACTCCTCCCAGCGTGGTTTACTGTTACCTAACGACCTTGCTGCAGCCTCGGCCCAATTAATCGATGCTGTTCTGGGAGCGCATTTCATGCAGGGGAGGCTACGTGCTGAAACTCCCCCGAGACCGCCGCTGCGGCTGCTGCTGCTCTCCCCGGCTCCTTCTATACGAGGGCGTGTCAGAGAACGGCTCTCTGCCAGGAAATGTCCGGCACACGGCTTCACGATCAGGAGTCTTCACATGCAGCTAGCTGCACTGCAAAAAATTTAAAACGAGAACTAATGGATATTATGAACTCAAATTCAGACAGTAACTGTTGTTTGTATGGTTTTACGATGAATTCACATACACAGCCTTTTGCCACCAATGTTACTTTTTTCTTAATTCAGTGTTAGAATTCCTGTTTTAAGACTTGAAGTATGCTTTTCTTTTCCCTTTGGTAGATCATTTGTCTCATTTTAAACCATTTATTCTCATGAATAATGAATATTTGTATTACTTTTAATAAACATTTTGACTGTGCTGGCCAGTTTGTGCCATGTCGCTGTCTGAGGATCCCTGTTGTGAAATGCATGCACACAACGGATAAACATGATGGATAAACATGCCTGGTGAGGGCTCAGCTTATCTATAACCCATGCAATCAGATATGATTAGTCAGCACAAGACAATATTCTGCCTTTTGTTTCATTTAGGGTCTGACTCTTCAAGAGTTTTATTCCAGAAATCTGTAGACTACACAACTCCTGTCCAAGTGTTTTGGTTTTTGGTCAGTTTCAACCAAAATTAGATTATTGATTGCAGACACTGTGGCCCTCCAGGACTGGAGTTAAACTTGCAGACATTGTGGCCCTCCAGGACTGGAGTTAAACCTGCAGACATTGTGGCCCTCTAGGACTGGAGTTAAACCTGCAGACATTGTGGCCCTCCAGGACTGGAGTTAAACCTGCAGACACTGCAGCCCTCCAGGACTGGAGTTCAACCTGCAGACATTGTGGCCCTCCAGGACTGGAGTTAAACCTGCAGATGCTGTGGCCCTCCAAGAGTTACAGGACTTAACCAATCCCGATGTTCGCTGACATCAGTGAAAATATGAGTAATTTCGGCCTGAAAGCTAAGTCTCTTATTCCCTACTAAAATGATTTCCCCCACATGTTCTTGGGTATATTAAAGATGTGACTACATAACTACCTTAACTATATGTTTGTAAAATTATCATGTGAATGAGGGGGCACTACCTTTCCAGATTGTTCTCTGAAATCATACATCATTACTCTCTGCATCCCTTTTACACACATTTCTTCAAAGAAATTTAAGAAGTAATTCCGCTGGCGTGGGATTTTAGCAGAAACGTGATGAAAAGGCCTTGAAGTAATTTAGCTGGCACAAGCACACTTCCAATAGCACGTGACCATGAAAAAATAACAACAGATTAAAAAAAAAATATCTCCTGTGAAGATCAGCATTGTGTTTGCAGCTTAATGAGGAGTAATTAGCCGAGCTCTCCACAGAAAGGAAAAAACAATGGACTGTGCCGTCCAGATCAGGGGTACGCTCAATAGTTGTGGATATAGTGAACATCAGTTCCTTGGAGACCAGATTGGCTATTTGGTCAGCATGGAAATGTGACCTTCTCAGTAACACATCGCTTAATAAAGTATTCATGAAATTTGGAAAATTTTAAAACGGTGTTGAACAAACAACTGTGGTAAAAATAAATATTTTGGCAAAAGAGAATAACAAATGTGTCTCTGACCTGGAAAACAGCTGATTCTTTTTGGGTTCTGTGTTTGACTGCAGTGAGAGAATTTTGTATGTGCATTTTTTGATCATTCAAAATCCTCCCTCTTTAAAAACCCTAAATCCGGTATCCTTTGCCCAGACTGGATTACATTTTGGATTTTGTTGTGAAGAGGGTGGCATACTGTATAAAACGGCTGTATAAATGTTCTGGACACATCCTACCTAAATATACTTAAAAACAGGTCATGCTGATTTAGCCAAACTGTGAGCTTTTCAGCTTTTCAGCGCATTCAGAAAAGTAGAGCCTTTCCAAAATAAAACACATTTCATAAATAGAGTCGACCTTGCCGCCATCACTGCTAACACTGACAACTACACAGTCTTTTTAGAGTAAAGGTGTATGTCACCTTCATTCTTTACTGAATATTTCTCATCCTTTGGTGATTTAAAATCCCCCTCTCCCTTGCAGGAGCTCATGAGTTCTCCTGGCACATAAATACTATGTTTTTGTGGTGTTTATTTAACATACTGAGTGAAACTGTGGGCTTTTACATGATGTATTGCTATGACAAGAAACCGAATGAATGAAATGAACAGAATGGAAAATATTTGGCTGAATGGGGCCCTGAAAATATTCAGTATATTTATTCAGGTTTATTTATTACGTAATTAAAATATTTGAAAATCTGTCAGTATAAATACATGTGAATTAATCATTTACATAATGATACTCCAAATCCACAAGCTCAATAAAGTATAACTAGATTGAATCTATTATCTGTAATATTTTACTTGTTGCATTGCTGCCAGCTATTCTTTAAGTATTTTTTTCATTCTGTTATCTCAAGTGTTTCACTCTTTTCCTTCCTGTTTTCAATACATGGTGCAGCAGGGTGAAACTCCGGTATTCAGTAATTAAAGGGATATGACAACATTTTCAATTAAGCCCTTTCACTTACCAAGAGTAGAGAAACACCCAGATACTTTTGGGAACACAAGCTATCTCCAATTAGCAGGGAAATCAGAAGCTAAGACCTAACGTCCAACGTAAACAAGGGCCAGGATTCAATCAACATTTGTGTTTGAATAAGAGTATCATGCTTTGATTAATTTCATTAATTAATTTAATTAATTGCCAAAATATTTCAGCATTGGTGGGCTAAATCAGTGGTTCCCAGCATCTGTCCCGGGGGCCCGCTGTGTATGCTGGTTTTTATTCCAATCACAACTGCAACCCCAGAATCTTAGCAAGCTGTTAATTGTTGGTAATTGTTCAATTTGTCATGCTTTTCATGATTAGAGAGATAATTTGCCGTTATAGCTATGCACGTCATGAAGAAAAAAGCTCCTCTGTTCACATTGTGTTTATGTGATTTTGCAAACAAATACACAAAAAGAGTATGTATTTATACCTGATCAGATTATAGACTGGGATGAATCAATACACTCCTTTAGTCATTGATAACATGATTAAACTTCTGATTTATTTTTCCTTATTTTTCCTAGTAACACAATGCAGGTTTGGCTCATTATAATTAACTTTGTCTTTGAATCCTTCATTACCAAAAGGTAAGTTTTAGTGCTCATGTGCCCAGAATCCCCCTGGTCTTTAATATGAGTTAAAACATTTTACTTGTCTTTATGCAATTGCCTGCAATATGGAACAATGGAACAAAGATTCTAGGGTTGCAGTTGTGGTTGGAATAAAAACCAGCATACACAGTGGGTCCCCAGGACCGACGCTGGGAGCTGCTGGGCTAAAGACTGTGCACACCCTGGCTGCTTTAGGCTGGGTCTACAGGTGTGGTTCATAGATATGTCAGAGATCGTAACTCCAGGTCCAGCAGTAGAATTCCTGCAGCTCCAACACAAAACAGGAAACATCTGAATCGTTCCCCTTTTCTGGCTCAGCCATGTGAATTCTTTTGTTGACTGTCCCTACAAACCCAGGCACCAGGAAGTGTTCAGACAGCTAGGTGGGGATTATATCAACTGTGAAAACAGAATAAAAAAAATGTAATCAATTGAAATCAGAAAGTTCCTTTTATTCAGTATGTCAATAGAAGGTCCTGACCTTAAAGGTTATCAGGTAACATCAGAGTGACTACATGAATACAAGCCAAGGCCCCTCTGTTGCACAATGAGAGCTTTGAGTTGCCTATTTTAGGTGACAGCGATAAATTATAAATAAACATATAAACACATATCTTGTTACCATGTTTTAATTATACAGCACAATTGTATAGGGTGCGTTTAAGTAAACTGATTTGGACACAAATGGAAAAACTTTTTTATGTTACATACAAGTTATCTCATATCTCTTTCTGTGTCTGCCTGATTCTCTAACTGGCTGGCTATTTTTCTCTCTGTGTATCTATCTATTTGTCTTTCAGGCTACAGTGGCACCTCGACCCACGATCTTAATTCGTTCGTTGACTCGGTTCGCGAACCGAAATGTTCGTGAACCAAAATAATTTTTCCCATTGAAATTACTGTAAATCCAATTAATCTGTTCTCCAGACCCAGAAACACTTTTTTTAAAAAATGTTTTATGGGTTTATGTGTGGCAAAAATATATGTGGTTATCCACGACACAGTGGGAAGCCCGCCAGTTTATGTGATTGTGCATTCGTGCACCAAGGGCTTGTTCGCAGGCCGAGTGAAAATTTGTTCGGAAAGTGTGTTCGTGGGCCGATTTGTACTTGAGTAGGGGCGTTCGCGGGCCGAGATTCCACTGTATTTCTCTGTTTGTCTGTCTGTGTTATTTTCTGTCTGGCTGTTTCTCTGTGTGTCTGCCTGTGTTTTGTAGATCCATTACTCAGTTGTGACCCTGTGAGCATGCTGGCTGCAGGCATTGGGAGCTGCCCCAGCGAATCAGGAGAGTCAGGCTGTGGGTGACCTTTAACCTGTGGGTGGAGCCTGGGCGCTATAGCCCATCAGACCTCCACACCTGAAGTCCCAGTTTATCACCTGCCCATCACCGTGACAGCCAAAGAACACCACAAAGAAAAAAAAAGTCCAAAAGCATAACTCTTGTTTTTATGGTTTTAATGAATTTTTAGGATTTTTTTTGAGGTTTTAATTTCTTACCAAGCATTTTACTCCAACATTACAGTTGTAGGTGAGCAAACCCACCTGTGAGGGCTCTCTCATGGCTCAGTTATTGAGCACTGGCATGAATAATGGAGAGGAATGTGGGGCTCCAGTTACACTGAAGCACTGAGGCCGAGGGGCCCTCTCCACCTGAGAGGAATGCACCTGAAACTCCCCCTCCACACCTTACCTGTGTCCTGACCTTCTTGACCCTGACCCCCAGCCTGCCCCCATTCCCCTCCCCCCTCCTATTGTACCTGTTGCTGTGGGAACCCACTGACTCCACTCGTCAGCCTCCTGTTGCTCCATCCAGCATAAACACCTGACAAAGGAAGGCATTGTCCCGGCAGAAGTGGCAGAGGTCAGTGCGTGACCGAGGCTGGGGGAGGGGGTTGGGGGCAGAGATGGGGGGGTTTCATTAGCTGCGGCGCTTTTCTTCCTTCTTCCCCTTCTCCTCCAACCCCCAATCATCCCTCTCTCTTTCTCTCTTCTTTCTGTTTTTCCTCCCATCCTGGTCAGTACACATTGGAGACATTCTGCTTTGTCTGCTCTCCATCAAAGATCTGGGAGGTTCTTAAGCTCCCTGAGAGCAGGAGTGGGGGTGGGGGGCCGCTCTGAGTGACCACCTCACCTCGGCCTCGGCATCTAACTCCACCTGTCCACCCCCCTTCCCCCACCCAGAAGACAAACAGTTACCTGAGGAGGGGGTGAGAGATATCCTCTGAATGGGTTTAGCAAGAGTGCAGCTTTAGAAATGCTTTTCCGCTTTGTTTTCATTTCAGCGGGAGTTTGCACAGCTCAAAACAAAGGCCGATGAGGGGACATGGCAATGCAAATCTCACCGCTAATGGTCCTCACAACGTTGCGAAATTTAAGACGTTATTGACAACATGAGGACGGGCTGAAACGCGGTGATGCTCCTCTGTAGTGACTATGCGCGCATTAGAGCTCTCCGTTCTTCCTGTAACGACCTCCGGGGACCGCGCAATAAGGCACACTCTTTTACTGGATTCTTTACATGTGAGGGGGAGTTTTTTTTCTCACTTGTAAATGAATCTTTACAAATCCCCCATTTCTTGGAATGACATCATTGCCGTGTTGCGGCTTTCATACTTGGGTATCCGTTTGAATAAGACAGAATGTTCCGTTTGCCAAAGCTCCACTTCAAATATTCTTTTCTTTTGTAACAAAATGTTCATTCATTTTCGTTCATATTGTACCATGTGAACAGAATGTCTCTTTATTTTCTCCTTTGGAGGATGCAAGGAAATTTGCTCTGGGGCAGAGCTACGCACCAGTCATAGTCCGTATCACTCTCTTCCCCTGTTAAGCTGTAAGGTCCAGATGGGTCAGAATGAGATTGTTTAAACGCCATACTGAGAGCTTTCAGTGCGTTTAAATGCCGTACTGAGAGCTTTCAGTGCGTTTAAACACCATACTGAGAGCTTTCAGTACGTTTAAACGCCATGCTGAGAGCTTTCAGTGCGTTTAACGCCATACTGAGAGCTTTCAGTGCGTTTAAACGCCATGCTGAGAGCTTTCAGTGCATTTAAACGCCATGCTGAGAGCTTTCAGTGCGTTTAAACACCATACTGAGAGCTTTCAGTGCGTTTAAACGCCATGCTGAGAGCTTTCAGTGCGTTTAAACACCATACTGAGAGCTTTCAGTGCGTTTAAACACTTGAGTGAAAGCACTCACTGGCAGGAGTACACGTGACCTCATCTTCCCAGCTTACACAAACGTGTTTCTCCATCAGGATAATTAGCTATTGAGCTAACTCCAGTGGAGATGTGGTGTGTCTTTCACAGACAGGTCACTGTTTCTGTGTTTCTGCCAGTGATGCGTCAGTCAGTCCAGATTCCATTGCTTTTGTTTTTTCTTGTTTTTTTTTCTGTTTGTGGCTCTGCTTTTACCCATTCTCAGCTGAAACCACGTGATGATGTCGCGAGCAAGAATGTTCTGAGACGTTTCTGTTGCCATGATGTTAGGCGAACATTGCCAAGACGTCGTGAGCCCCTAGCGGCGGGGGCGCCGTTCCATCTTCATTAATTACACAGCGGGTGTCTCTGTCTCAGGCTCTCAGTTGCCGGCTGGTTGCCTAGCACCCAGCGTTCCACTGTGACAGCCCTTTGATGAAAGGGCCCTGCGTTTGGGTCAGTGGCAGGTGATTTTTGGAGAAGGGCGGGGGCTGGGTGGGGGGCTTCGGGGTAATGCCGGCTGACAATGACAGGATGACGGTTCCCAAACAGCCACCCACCTTGTTCCATAACTGCATGGCTGGAGAAATTCAAACACAGCGCTGGTGTTGACAATTTAGGCTTGGAAACACAAAACACATTTCAAACAAGAAAAACCATTTCCAGGCTTTCAGCTTAACTGATACCTCCAGGGAACAAAATTGTGTTTATAATTTTATAAATACTTTAGCCTTCAGCAGACATCCTTATCAACATGCACAGCTTACTCCACTACTCCTCTACATATTATCTGTTTACACAGCTATAGTAATTCAAGTACAGTACCTCCCAACTACAGCAATACCCTATGAGCTAAACCTATGAGTCCCTATCCGTAACCTCTGAGCTACAAGCCCAGCTCCCTAACCATTACACTACACTGTAACCTCTGAGCTGCAAGGCCAGCTCCCTAACCATTACACTACACTGTAACCTCTGAGACACAAGCCCAGCTCCCTAACCATTACAATACACTGTAACCTCTGAGCTACAAGCCCAGCTCCCTAACCATTACACTACACTGTAACCTCTGAGCTACAAGCCCAGCTCCCTAACCATTACACTACACTGTAACCTCTGAGCTACAAGCCCAGCTCCCTAACCATTATACTACACTGTAACCTCTGAGCTACAAGCCCAGCTCCCTAACCATTACACTACACTGTAACCTCTGAGCTACAAGCCCAGCTCCCTAACCATTATACTACACTGTAACCTCTGAGTTACAAGCCCAGCTCCCTGACTATCATACTGCTCTGCCACCCAGTTCATCCAGGTAGTATTAGGGGTTTCTTATCAAAGGAATTTGGTTATAGAGGCTGACATTTTCTCCTTCCCCATGTTTGCTGTCATATTTGCTCATGTCAGTGGTCTCTGATCCGTGGAAAAAACAAATAAGGAGGCGGGAAAGATGGGAGTGTCTTAGTGATAATTATTTATTACCATGTAAACTTCCCGCAACCAACAACATACAATAAGTTATTTATTTTGTTTGACTTTAGTGTTTGCAGATCAGACAACAGGCAAATGAACAGGGAAGTGAAATGTGTGACTCCCTGCTGGTGGTGGGGAGGGGGGTTTTTATTTCTGACTCCTATTTCAAAATCATTTTTCCAAAAATTTTTATCTGCTCCCATCCCTTATCGCGCAGATCTGTGAGACCCGGCTCAGTATGAAAATCTGGTGTTTCAGGGGAGCCGGCGGGAACAATGGGGCCCTTTTTTGAGTGGAATCAAATGGCCACTGAACCCTGTGGAAAGGCTCTGTGTGCCAGGGCAGAGTGCTGGTGAACCCGCGCTGGAGCCATGCGCACCGCTCCTGCTGAGCTGGTATCTGATTACAGCCGTGACGGAGGCCACCGTGGATGTGGGGGAAAAAATCCAAAAACATCCAAATAAAAACAAAAAACTACAATAGAAAAATCTCAGATTCAGGCCTAAGAACCCTCCTGGGCCCTGCGAGGTGTGATTCTCCTACATTCATTGTTTAACTGAATGGTATTTTTTTATTAATTCATTTTTTAATCATCATTTTTTTAATCCCCTTTCTTGGACCTGGTTGTGTGAGTGCAAAGGTCTGCAGTGTGAGGAAGCTGTGGTTTCTAACCAGGGGTGAAAGTAGTTTTAAAAACCGTACCGGCTTACTTTCGCCCCTGTTTCTAACTGGAACTGAATTGACAGGCTGAAATGCTGGCGGGGTCAGTGGTGCAGTCAGTGTTTTACTGCACGGGAGTTTCAGAACACGGGATGCGTCCTCACAGCAAAAGGACAAGAAAAAGGTCCGAGAAGACAGACGTAAATTAGAATATGTGAATGATCTAAAGCAGTGATCCTGGAGAGCCATAGGGTCTGCAAGCAGCACCTCACAGATCAATCAGGACGGCTGATTAACTCACCCCGCCCAGCCCGGTTTCATGACCTAATGACAATCAGATACTTCACTGGAACCCCCCGCCACCTGCAGACTCCACAAATACGCCTCAAAATGTTCTGTATTTTTAAAACACACACAAAAAACACACTGGATACAGACTGCTGTAAATGAAGGAAAGGAGGTTGTGAAAGATGGAGAGGGTGAGAGATTAGGGAGCTGATGAGCTGGGGGAGGAAGTGTTTTTGAAAAAGGGGACCAAACAGACAAACAGCACACAGGGAAGTACTCTGCAGGCAAAGACAAAAGCCAGGGCCAGAGCAGAAATGAACAGCAGCAGAACAGAGATAGCGGGAGGGAGGATGACTTGATGGTTTGCTTTTGTTTGGCTTTTTTTTTCAGTTTTTTTTTTTTTCATTTTTGTTTCAGGCCTGCAAGTCTTTGAATGTGAAACAGAACTGTCTTTGGAAGCAGACACGGGGTTGTTCCTCTTATTGTTTCTCTGTGTTTGTGGAGTTAAATTTGACCCTGTCAAAACTTTAAGCTTCTCCCTTCTTTCTACTGTTGAGGAGCTGGTGGCTGAGGGCTGGGGCTCACAGTCAAAAATGAAATATTTGAATTTCCGTTTTCTTTTATTTAACCATCATAAACAAATGTCACTCTATGACAAGAGATAAAAATCACTTTTTGGCACTAATCTTCAAACCCACTTTTTCTTGATTTGGTTCTTACACCCATGATAACACAATGATATTCTGTAGGTTGGGGAAGTGACTGCCACCGTGTTTTGTGATGTTAACATCTTGTATCAGTCGTGATGTTATCGTCCAAAAACTTTTATACTCTGGGATGACAGCAGCTGCTAAAATACTTCACAGTAAATAATTTTTTTCTCCTGTGCTTTATAGTTCGGATGTCAGTTGTTTAAGCGTAAAGTAGATCTATACTAACAGTCCGAATGGGATACATGCAGCTGTATTTAACTGTGTTAAGCTGCAGGTTCCACACTGTCGCGAGCCTGGCGACCAGGCCGGTGTAAGGTGACGGTGCTCTCCTGTCCCCTCCTCTGCTTCTCCCACTCACAGATTTAACATGGTCAGATCGTTGCCATGGAGGTTTTGCTCTCGATGCACAGATCAGGTTCCCGTGACGACGGGCCATGAGTCACACAAGACGGTACAACCGCCTGGGCACATCAGCAGGTCTCTCTCTCTTTTTCTCTCTCTCGCTCTCTCTCTCTCTCTCTCTCCCTCCCTCTCTCTCTCTCTCTCACTCTCTCTCTCTCCCCTCTCCCTCTTTCTCTCTCTCTCTCTCCTCTCTCTCTCTCTCTCTCCCTCTCCCTCTCTCTCTCTCTCCCCTCTCTCCCTCCCTCTCTCTCTCTCTTTCTCTCTCTCTCCCTCTCTCTCTCCCTCCCTCTCTCTCTCTCTCTCTCTCTCCCTCTCTGTGTCCCTCGTTTCGCTGTGATCGGCCTGTCTGTAACACTCCTCCATGCAGTGAGGAAGGTCACTGGCCATCAATATTTCATGTAGAGTGGGACAGACAGAAAGAGACAGAGCTGTTTATTCCTTTATGAAAACATTGGTGTCAATTAAATCTGATAAAAGATTAAAAATATGCCAAATCCACAAAACACACACACACACACACACACACACACACACACACACACACACACACACACACACACACACACTATTACCAACACAGTAACGCCCTTCCCCCTCTCTTCAAGGGAACAGTATTTTACAGTCCTCTTCAGCCATATAGTCTTGACTCCCCATATATCATGTTCTGCGGGGGGGGGGATAGAGAAAGCGAGGGGGGGGCTCTCTCATGTTAGATCTGTGAGAGGGAGAAAGAGAGACATGATAGACTCTTTCATGTTAGAGGGAGAAGCAAAGGAGAGGACAGAAAGACATCACACCGTTTTCATATATCAATATGTTTACAGATAATGAATTAGTTATGTCATACTTTGCATGTTTTGGTATATGCATGGCTTTGCCAGAGCTGCCATGCTTTCCCTACCAATATAGTAGAAGTGAGTGGAAAAAGTTGAGCATGAGACAGACAGGGAGGGGGGGGGATGGAGAAAGGGAGAGGGGGAGAGAGAAAGGGAGAGAGAGAGAGAGAGGGAGGGAGGGGGAAATGGACAGAGTGGTAGCAGGACGTCCTGAACGAAGCGCAGAGGCTGCAGATGTTGAGGACGTTGACGCTTTTTTCAGGGCCGCTGCGGATCATGGCCGCCTGCCAGAGGAAGCCGACGCGGACGGCCTTGCCGCGGTGCTGAGCTCCCATATTTTCCGGATTTTTCTCTCCCTTTGTCTTTCCGTGTTGAGCATTTTCCCCTCTGTCGATATTCGCAGCTGCAGGTGCGGCGCTGCTCGTCCAGTGGGGAGGATGGCCGGGTCTGCTGCTCAGCAGCAGTGCGCAGTTTTTCTGTCGCAGTCAGTCTGGTGGGAGGGAGGCGTGCGACCGCGGAGCGGGTTAAACGCACGTACCGCCGCATCGACCGCTCCAGGCAGCCCGTGGGCACGTGCGCCCCATGCAAAACGAACGCATGTACTGTACACCTGATCCCCCCTGGTTTAAGCGAAGAACATTCTAGGCTGTCAGCAGTTTTATAACAGTCAGAAAACTCTCACAAACGGGCCTACGCACCCACTGAGGGCTTCCTATTTCCATCACTGTCTCGTGTGTCCGTGGAAACAAAACAAAACAAAGCGAAAAAAAAAAAAAAAAGTACCATTCTCTGGTTTTTGCTCAGAGCAGAGGGCGGGCAGTGTTATGCAGCCTGGCTGCAGAGTTCTATTCCGGCAGGGGGGATGCACACTTTACCTGGGTCTCCACACAACGGGACAGCCTGTTTGAGTCAGTAATGCTCCAGAACCCTCAGGCCAGACTGGGCCTCTCTGGACAACACTGGCCCCCTGTGCCCCTGCGTTTTGTTGTTTTGTTTTTTTTTAGACAGGACAGGCAGAACATTGTGGCATAGTCTCCTGTTCATGGATCAGGCCTGCTCACACCCCTCTCCTGTTCATGGATCAGGCCTGCTCACACCCCTCTCCTGTTCATGGATCAGGCCTGCTCACACCCCTCTCCTGTTCATGGATCAGGCCTGCTCACGCCCCTCTCCTGTTCATGGATCAGGTCTGCTCACACCCCTCTCCTCGGTAATCTAAAACAGAGGTGAAAAGACACAGCTTCAGGCTGTGGTGCAAGTGCTACAATGCAGTACAGTCTGTGACTATTGGGACAGTGACACTTGTTTTTTGTCAGCACATTTTATTGCTGTTTTGGCTCCGTACTCCAGCATATTGGATCTGCAATTACACAGTCACCATAAGGTCCCAGTTTCAGGGGGTTTATATCAGCAGTGAAGGATCTGCAGCCCTTTTTATTCACTGGGGACCAAAAATAATCTGGGAATTGGCCGCCAGTTATGTTTCATTGTTATAATAATGCATTTATATGCTCGTAGAATGTCTAGAGATGATTTTAGGTGCGCCATTTGCATTTGGAGTCTGTTTTTGCTGTCTCAACAGGGTGACCAAAGAACTACCAATGCCAATCAGAAAGGACATCTAGAGGCTAGACAAAAAACAGAGTAAACCAATCAGAGAAAGCCAAAATATTAGGCAGACCGATTCCTACACTGTTCTTTGGCTGTGGATATACATATCCTCAAACTAAAGCTGAAATTTGGCGCTTTAATCTCATATTCATTTGACTTAACTTGATTTCAAATCCAGTGTCCTCTACCCAATACTTACATACTGTGATAGATGTTTGTTACACTCCAGGCGCAAAACCAGCTTTTAACTACAGAGCTCCTGTGCCTGGCTAAAGAGTTGTGCTAATAATAATTTGTGTTTAGCTGATGGATGGAAAAAATACATTGTCACAGTTCTACTGTCTGAGACTAAGGTTTCCCTACATGTTGAGAGAAAACCCTGTAGGGGTTTGCAGAGATTAATCAAGAACAGCTCTGATTAAACCTGTACCTCTTTAATTCCTGCACAAACACTTGCACTGAAATCAAAGGCCAAGAGACAGCGGCAGCAAGTCACCATGGTAACCACAAGGCACATTCGGGTGTCACAGTATTGCTTTTAAAATCAATCCCACTCCAGTCATCCTCATGGCTGATAAGGACCCAGAGACCCCCCTCCCCAAAAACACCTGACCCCATCCAAACTCACACCCTCCAATCAGCATTATCAATTGCCCCTTCCTTGTTATATATGTTTGTTTGTCTATATGGGTACTTGTGACAACTTTGATAACATTTATATTCTAGTCATTTGGCGGATGCTTCTAATTCAAAGTGCCTTACGGCACGCGCATAGTGTTCAACACGTGCAACGGCACCAAAGCCATTAACACGATGACATGTGAGCGCGTGGTGTTCACATATAGAAGTATAATGTACAAATGTGAGGCACAAGTGGAATGTCCCAAAAGACGTTTGATTGGCATGCTTGGAATTTATGTGATGCCTCAGTAAGTGCTCTTCCCGACATTACCGTTATCCCATTAAAAACCGCCCGCGCCCCGCGACATAAAAAAGATTTTTAATGCGCTATGGATGTGGAGGCTCATTATCACAATTGGTATCAAGGGGTCACGGTGACTCATGCCGTCCTTTTTATGGATTTTCACGCGCATTCCTTTAGCATATATGCATTATGAATGCACGCGGCGAGCTTTCAGAAATCCGCCCACTCTCCCGTAATCAGCTCTCCCCGGCACACGGCCCGCACATCCGGAGAAAGACAGGCAGCAAAAATGAGGGGGCAATCCGCAGAGTGAATAATAACGATCCGATCCCCAACACAGCTACGTACAGTAGGAAAAAAAAACAGCGAGCCTTACACTGGAGGATGGTTCACGTCGACAGCAAAGTGCTAAACTTTAAAAAATCGTTTAAATTTAATGTACTTTGAATCCCTGAGCGCAGCAAATCTACTGCGTTTAGTCAAAGTAGGCCAGAACATGTGGATGAAAACGACAGATCTACACCCACGGCCCTTCTTGTATTAAAGTTTTCACATTTTAAACTGCATGACTCTTGCCGGATGAGAGCGAATACAACACGTAAATTGAATAATTAGTAGACCGGCACCCCTAGTTGCAAAAATGAATGAGTTTGAAGAGAGCAGCAGAGTTTGAGGAGAGCACATCAAAGCTAATCAATTTGCAGCGTGCGTCTGGAGGGACTGCTCCTACGCACCAGACCCTCTTCTCTCTCTGACACAGACAGAAAAAGAACGTAACTTCTTGTCGTGTCGCACTCTTAGACGCAGGGTATGCAGTTTAATTGGATTATGATAAATTATAATAAAACATGATACGCGCATTAGTGCGAATAAATAAATCCGATAAGTAGGCCTACTGTCAACATAATTTTGTTATTGGCTCTGAATTGTATGCTTGTTGACAAACCAGCCAGAAAGGATATTTCGTGTTTACTTTAAAATCAAGACAAAAGATACTGATAACGGCCTCCGCAATTGCCTTGTATCTTCTCTATTGTCCGGTTAACAAGAACATAAATAGATTTTCTGTTGTGGTGCCAGGCTGCAAGCCCCCAGTTCTCTGAGGTTGTTGAACGGCGCCAGAGTTTACATCACACAAACCCACGATGATTAATATTTAAACTAGCGATCTGTTGATAATGCGCCTGCCTGCAGCCCGAGGGCACGACACGGACTCACACCTGGCCTAAATCCTTGTAACAGACTGCAACCCATCCGAGGCCGTTCTGCAATGACCGAACGTGGCATCGCCACGGCTGTTAACGAGAAAAAAAAAAAAAAAAACATAAAATTCCGTGTCACACGACTTCTTTGCAGCTTTGTAGCTACAGAACGTAACTGTAATTACTAAGAAAAGGCTTGCACGGACAAGCACCAGAAAATATAACAGAATTTTTGTGACCTTACCTCTTAGGTCATGGGACAGATGTTTGTTAGTAGCACCAGAGTCTAGGGTAAAGATTTAGGGGGATCTTGCCTGTTCAGACACAGCTCTGGGACAGTCTTCCCTTGGACATTAGAATTTCTGTGTCATCCTCAATTTATAATAACCAATCTCAGGACTCATTTTCTTCTATTACAGCTTTTAATATCCTTTACTCTAATCTGTTTTCTTTTCTTAATTAAATTTTAAATATATTGTGTCTATGAATTGCTTTTATTATCTCTATGCATTAATAATTTAGTCACTGGCTGTGTTTTGATGTGTTTGTGTATTTTATTTTTCATTACTGCGCACTGATTGCTTGTAAAGCACTTTCTGCAATATCACTATACCAATCAATAAATGCATGATATATGAATGAATATATAAGTGACTACCATCTGTAATAGGATGTAAACTTGTCTGAGAGAACAAGGGCAGCTCTTATCAGATGGTCCAGCCAAATCCCTTGCACCTGCATAGAGTTATCATCATTTTGCATAAATGTAAAAAAAACTGCACTGATACTTTATGTTTGTGTGTATATGTGTGTGTGTATAGGTGTATATGTGTGTGTGCATGCATGTGCATGCGTGTGTGCATATGGGTGTGTGTGTGAGTCTGTTTGTGCCAGTGAGTGTGTGTGTGAGTTTGAGTGTGTGTTTGTGTCAGTATGTGTGTGTGAGTGTGTGTGTGTGTTTGTGTGTATGTGAGTGTATGTGTGTGTTTGTGTGTGTGTGCGTATGTGTGTGAGTGTGTATGTGTGTGTGTGTAAGTGTATGTGTGAGTGTGTCACTTTGTTTGCTTGTGTGTATGATTGTGTGTTTGTGAGTGTGTGTTATGTGAATGAGTAGTGTGTATGTGTGCATGAGAAGAGTGTGTGTGTGTCTGTGTGTGTGTGTGTGTGAGTGTATGTGTGTGAGTGTGTGCGTGTGTGAGAGAGTGTGTGTGTGTATGTGTGTGTGTGTGTGTGAGTGTGTGAGTGTGTGTGTGTGAGTGTGTGTGTGTGTGTGTGTGTGTGTGTGTGTGTGTGTGTGTGTGTGTGAGTGTGTGTGTGTGTGTGAGTGTGCGTGTGTGTGTGTGTAAGTGTGTGTGTGTGTGTGTGTGTGTGTGTGAGTGTGTGTGTGTGTGTGAGTGTGTGTGTGTAAGTGTGTGTGTGAGTGTGTGTGAGTGTGTGTGTGTGTGTGTGTGTGTGTGTGTGTGTGTGTGTGTGTGTGTGTGTAAGTGTGTGTGTGTGTGGAGCCACAGAGGAGGAAAAGGGAAGTGACCCAGATTCTCACTCAGGTTCTGATTCATGAAGCCTGTCATGATTGATCAGATTTCCTGTTTGACACGCAGAAGGTCAGTAACCCCTGTGTGATGAGGTGTTTCTACCTCCTGTGTTATTACTGAAGCACATGAATGTGAAGAGAGAGACACACAAGAGAGAGACTCAGAGAGAGGCCTAGTGTACTGTTTTATATTTGTCATATTTGGTTTTGTCATACGTGTCATATATGTGCCTTTGGAAATACGAATAGGGTTTACCTACCAATACAGCACAATTGCATTGTTTTTAATGTTGAGAATGAAAGAATGAGAGAGAGAGGGAGAGAGAGAGAGAGAGAGAGAGAGAGAGAGAGAGAGAGAGAGAGAGAGAGAGAGAGAGAGAGAGTGAAAGAGAGAGCATGGGATGTAGGTGATATATTACCCAGACCAGAGCAAACAAACCCCAACCTCTTCAGCAATAAAACCTCAGATGTCACCTCTACCATTGGTCCATTTTTCTGACGGCAGTAAGATAACCAATGAGACAGCCCCCTCATTCTCAGATAGCCAATGACATGGCTTCCTCATTCCCATGTGAGAGTTCAGGCAAGTTTCCACTGAGCAGGAAGTTGGTCCCACCTATGTGCAGTCCGCATGGCGCAGGGGCGTCCAATGGGGAAAGGACCTCAGCAGCTCCTCTGTCATTACCATTTCCTGTGAGTTGCCCTCTTGACAGTGGGTGATTTGTTAATTTTTAACAGGGGTGGATGGCCCAATGGGAGCACTCCCCTGCCCCACCAACCAACACACACATGGTGGGGAGGGGGGGTGGCAGGTTAACAAAGGGGGATGCATTTTGGTCATTTTATAACAAGGGGGATGGCATCCCCCCTCATCCCCCCTGAAAACTCCAAGTGGCCCTTCAGTTTCAGCACAGCAACTACAACAGCAACTACAACAACAGCATCTCCACCACGCATTCCATAATCTTCTGATCGTTAAAACAAATTGAACTGTAAGGAGTGTAACAATGGTGTTATGACACTATTCATTTAGTATTTAGTAAATATATATTATATTGTGTAACTCCTGTACTGTAAGACTTTTCAATCTTTCAGATGTATGAATGTAAATCAAAAGGTGTTATGATAAAGTATTTATTAGTCATGGAAACTTTATGAATTACTCATATTCACGCATCACTAATTAATAGCTTCCTTTATCCTTGATATTGTGTCTGATGATGTGTGTTTGTAGTGTTTGTGAGTATTTCATGTCGCTGCTGTTTTGCTCTGATCTGATTTGAGATTTTTCTCCATCATAGTGGGATCTCCTTGCAAAATAAAGGTCAGATAAATGTTGGTATGTTAATATGTAAAAGTTTGCAAAGGTTAATCAAATACAATGTTATCTTTATTCTCTGTTTATGGCGCAGCCGCAGGAGATAATGCTGGCCAGAGGCGGGGAGGGAGATACAATCGGCAAACCAGCGCAAGCTCACCCTGACCTTAATCTTTAAGGGTTACATTGGATCTGTAACAAAAAATAAATTAATAAATATATAAAAATTATTGGAACATTATATTAAGAACATCTTCAAAGTCAGCAGTGCCACTGAATGTGTTAGCTCTCTGCAAATTGAGGTAGTTGAAAACAAGTTCCATGTTTTTTGCGCAGAAACAAATTTGAATATAATTGCATGTTTGGCAGTCACTACCACTTTGCCTTGCATTTGAAATTAATTTTGAATTTGTAAGGAACAAAACACATTGCAGAAAAGGTAATCACAAGCTGTCTGACACCTGATGACCAATTAAACGTTTTCAAATAAATTAATAACATCGGGTATTGGTTTATGAATATTTGTGTCTTACAATGTGACATTGGAGGGTAAGTCACTGATCATTAGCAGAGGAGTAGGGCCAGACTCATAGAAGCCTTTAGCACGTTAACATTTTTGCACATGCAATTTCAGTGATAGTATAATAGAGGAGTGATTGTGATTGAACAAATGAACTACCTCAACCAATCACATGCTGTCTGAATGTTTTTGCATGAACTAAATGCTTTGGCTAACCAGGCCGTAACAATTAAAGCAACTCCATGAAGTACAGAGCACGTGCCATACTTCATGGAGAGACATTTAGATGAGAATGAAAACCAGTGCACACAAGCTTTCTGCAGGACCAGGGTTGAGAAACACTGTTCTAAATTCTGGATTTTTTTGGAGTCTGCTTGAGGAAAAGTGCAGGAAAAGAGGGATGAGAGAGAGAGAGAGAGAGGAGAGAGAGAGAGAGATGAGAGGGAGAGAGAGAGAGAGAGAGGAGAGAGAGAGAGATGAGAGAGAGAGAGAGAGAGAGAGAGAGAGAGAGAGAGAGAGAGAGAGAGGGATGAGAGGACATAAAAATGAGTCTCTGATGAAGGGAAGATAAAGAGTCCGCTGACAGTCCTGTGAAAAGGAACGATCTGATCAGAGGAGGATCAAGTGATTCATCTCTCCGCTGTTGCCTGGGTGGCGAGGGTGGGCGTTTCCCTGCCAACCTGGCCCGATTCCCGTCACCTGGACGACGCACCGGCCATCATCTGATCAAACTTCCTCTGACATATCACCTTTCCATTGTGCTCTGCTTGGATAAACAGGAAGCTACTGCTTATCTAAGATTTCAGGTTGACATTTTGCATTGCAAAATAAATTTCCAATACCACAATGTGGAAAGAACGATCATGTTTTTATTTCTCACCTAGGCTGGGGGCGGGGGGCTAAGTGGGAGCGGGGCATGGGTGCAGTGTCATAGCCTTGAGTCCAAAGCATGACCCCCTTCCTCTTCATGCAAACACAACAGCCCGTATAACCAAATCATCCCTACCACCATCTCAGACATAGGCGTTTCACAGGCAAGCAGTGTAGTATAATGAAGGTGGGCCTGTATCTCAGAGGTTGCGAGCTCAATTCCCAGGAAGGGCACTTCCATCATACCGCTATAGCAAGGCACTTCACTTGAATTTCCTAATTAATTATCCAGCGGTGTAAATAGGCGGTGTGTGTATATCAGTCTGGATAAGAGTGTTGGCTGTCTGCTGTGTGATGTTAACGCACTCAGTCAGTGCCAGCGTCGAGCCTCTCTCTGCCCCGGGCCCCACAGTGTTCTACTGAGCCTCAGGTCCATCAGCAGAGTGGCCACTGTTACCAGCCCAAATGCGGCACCCCCAATAAATCCCGCTCAGTGGGTGCACAGTTCCCATCAGGATAAGCATCCCAAAATAAGGCAGGCACCTGACACATTTTTTCTGGCACAGTCTAAAATGGGTAGCCCATTTGGACGTCAAAACTGCCGAGGACACCAGGGACTCTGGTTGACCGAACGTGTGATGGATGGTGCTTCTCTAAAGTGAAGTAAGAGAAACGTTAAGAAATGATTTAGGTGTTTCTACACAGACAATCACAGATAGACATACAGGCAAACATGCAGAGATAGTGACATACAGATTGATATAGAGGCAGATAGACAAATGAAGTGGAAAGCCCCAGAAAGCAGAAGCACTACCTTGTATTTGTTCCACCCATGGACAAAAACCAGCTTATTCTTTTGATCCCGACTCATCAGACAGGTAATGGTGCAGATTCATGAAAACAGCTGCCTTCAGGGCACATATGGAACAAATACACGGTAGTGCTTCTACTTTCTGAACGTGGGGTTTTTCCACTGCTGGACAAATGTAGAGACATACAGACAGATGGACAAAATGGCAGACGAAGCCAATGACATAATCTGAACACTACCCTCCACATCCCCCCGCCCCACCCCCTGCTGGCAAACACAAGGCCTGAGTCTTCCTCCGCGCTTAGGAATGTGGCCGTGTTAGCAGACTCACGCAAAGCAAAAACGCTTGCTGCTCATGAGATGAAATAATGAAAATATTTGTTGTATTACATGTTGAGTCTCTGGGCTGTGGGGACCACAGAAAGACCAGATTGTGCGGAGAGCTAATGGGAGGGGGGGCACATGTGAGCGTGTGGGCGGGCCATATGTTGACCCGTGGGCCACCCGTCAATCACAACGCACGCGAAGGAATGGTGGAGCTTGATATACACATGTCACATGACCCACACGTGTCACATGTTCGCCACAGAGAGGAGACCTCACTGTGCCTGTCAGGGTGGCGTGATAGAGGAATCCACGGCGACAAGGTTGGGGGGGGATGTCCACCCACCCACCTTCCCCACAGCCTGTCTCTGCTTGTGGCCTGGGAATAATTTGTGGGGTCGGAGCTTTCTGTTTGTTTTTCACACCCGCGCTCCCGTCATGTGCCCAGGTCGCGGGCCTCCTGCATTGCTGTTCGCCCATCTCTCTCTCTCTTATCTGATTCTGCAGAAACTGCTGCTGTGGCACATTCCGGACCATGATGTCAGCGCTCTGAGCTGCAGAGGCCCACGAGTGACCGGTGAGGTACAGTGCCTGGGGAAATAGAAGTTGTAAGTTTGAATCCCAGGTGAGGCACAGCCTTCAGTAAATACATACATCAGTGTGCAAGTGATTATTGCCAGTCTGAAGCAGACGGGTTCTGTCTCTGAGCCAGGCTCTGCCTGAAGTTTCTTTCTGTAAGTCTGGGAGTTTCTTTGCCCCTGTTGCCCTGGGCTTGCTCTGCAGGGGGTCTTAACCACAGGATCTACGCAAAGCTATTTTGTGATAATGCCCTTCTGAAAGGCCCTGGACAAATACGTTGCAATGAAAGATGACTGAAATAAGTGGATTTTATGCAAAAACTGAAAAAGCAGTGAAAGAGATAAGGCATTTGGTATATATATATGGTAAATATATAGAACAAATCCTGCTGTGCTTTATTGATCGACTGACTGATACAGAGAAAGCTGTGTGTTTGGGCAGATACTGAAGTGGGTGTGAGGGTGTGTAAAATAGCACTGGACTAGCCTACCCATTGTATTTCTGGTGTATTTCTGAGTAATAGTGTTTACTGTGGCTGTCACTGTGGATATTGACTTATGGATATTCTGTATTGATTGTTGTATTGACTTGTTTGTCATTAAATGTTTTGATTTCCTTACCAGGTTTCTCAACAAGTTCCCCACTGAATTCTTTGCTCTGCAAATTTGTGGACTACAAGGGGATCCACTTCTATACCCCAAATCACATTGAGGAAGGAGCTTACTTCCATGTCTGATTGAAGAGATTCCACCTCCCACTGCACAGAGTCCCCATCACTGCTTTGGGGCTCCATTACCCTGGCTCTGAATTGCAGCAGCAGAATTGATCATTTTAACAGATGTATTTGAACCAGAGGGTTACCTACCCCAGCGGTACAGTTTAATTTGTAGATACCAGTGCTGGCCAAAATGTATATGCAGAGGGTCAGTGCGGGTAGGCCTGAGTAGGACCACACCCAATTCCACTAGTCTTATCAAAAGCTGTCGGTCTTTGCATGACCAGTCACACGTATCCGCTGTGTGGGAATGAAACCCTGCAGCCCCACATAGAGGAACAGAGGAAAGTGAGCAGGGGAAGCTTTGAGATTTTAGTTTTTTTGTTCTCAATGAAAAGATATTGTAAAGTGGAACCACTTGCGGCGATGAAAGGTAAAATTACGGGAAAAGGAACAATGAACCGCAATGTTCGTTAGCAGGATGAATGATGATTGGCTTTATCAACCCACTGCACACGATATGAGCATCATATTCAGCTAGAGGAATGGGCCCGTATGTGGCGGCAATTCTGCCTCTCACTTCCTGTGCACTGGTGACTGTTTGGCAATAGGGCCGCCGGGCATCCGCAAGCCATGATGCAACTCTCTCAACCCAACATGTCAACATTACAGTATCAATTTAGAGCACCACATCCTAGTTCAATCAGTCTGTGTGTGTGTGTGTGTGTGTGTGTGTGTGTGTGTGTGTGTGTGTGTGTGTGTGTGTCGGGCGGTGGGGGGCAGGTTGATGGCTTTCACGAAGAGTAGCGGAACCACAGATGTCCGCCTCCTCAATCGTTAACAGGAGAATTGTGCAAATTCTGTAATGCTTCCACTTAGCTCAAGAGAGGCATGAAGCCACTGAGAGACACACCAGGGACTGAACTGACCGGTCATCTCTCTGCTCTTTCAAAACATAAAACAATGATCAGCTGGTGAAAAAAACTGTGATCAGGTAACTAAACAGAATGGTCAGTTTAATCCAGTTAAATATTAACTGTTATGAGGGAACACAGTTTTCCTGTGAATGTACACCTTCAGGGGTTAGAGCTTATTTATTTAGTGAGATAAGAAAACCAAGGACTCTTTTTTTTGCAGTGATGACCAGGGAAACAAAGTGTGGGGAGGGGGTGTTGATTATGTGGCTGAACAAAAGTTGCTCATTCTTGAGGTAATTTCAACCTCATACCATTTTGAAAAGTGTCATGGCATCCTTAATGTCCTTGATTTAATGGGTCATGTGAAGGACAGCTCCTTACACAGGGAGGGAAGGGTGCCCCCTACTGGCTAATGAACTCCTCATCCCATAGCAAACTTTCCTAAGTCTCCCACGCAGGTGCTAACTATGGCTGCTTAGCTTCAGCAGTGTGACGGTAGAAGGGTACAGGGTGGTGTGGCTGCCTAGCTTCAGCAGTGTGACAGTAGAAGGGTACAGGGTGGTGTGGCTGCTTAGCTTCAGCAGTGTGACAATAGAAGGGTACAGGGTGGTGTGGCTGCTTTAGCTTCAGCAGTGTGACAGTAGAAGGGTACAGGGTGGTGTAGCTGCTTAGCTTCAGCAGTGTAACAGTAGAAGGGTACAGGGTGGTGTGGCTGCTTAGCTTCAGCAGTGTGACAGTAGAAGGGTACAGGGTGGTGTGGCTGCTTTAGCTTCAGCAGTGTGACAGTAGAAGGGTACAGGGTGGTGTGGCTGCTTAGCTTCAGCAGTGTGGCAGTAGAAGGGTACAGGGTGGTGTGGCTGCTTAGCTTCAGCAGTGTGACAGCAGAAGGGTACAGGGTGGTGTGGCTGCTTAGCTTCAGCAGTGTGACAGTAGAAGGGTACAGGGTGGTGTGTGCTTAGCTTCAGCAGTGTGACAGTAGAAGGGTACAGGGTGGTGTGGCTGCTTAGCTTCAGCAGTGTGACAGCAGAAGGGTACAGGGTGGTGTGGCTGCTTAGCTTCAGCAGTGTGACAGTAGAAGGGTACAGGGTGGTGTGTGCTTAGCTTCAGCAGTGTGACAGTAGAAGGGTACAGGGTGGTGTGGCTGCTTAGCTTCAGCAGTGTGACAGTAGAAGGGTACAGGGTGGTGTGGCTGCTTAGCTTCAGCAGTGTGACAGTAGAAGGGTACAGGGTGGTGTGGCTGCTTAGCTTCAGCAGTGTGACAGTAGAAGGGTACAGGGTGGTGTGTGTTTAGCTTCAGCAGTGTGACAGTAGAAGGGTACAGGGTGGTGTGGCTGCTTAGCTTCAGCAGTGTGACAGTAGAAGGGTACAGGGTGGTGTGGCTGCTTAGCTTCAGCAGTGTGACAGTAGAAGGGTACAGGGTGGTGTGTGCTTAGCTTCAGCAGTGTGACAGTAGAAGGGTACAGGGTGGTCTGGCTGCTTAGCTTCAGCAGTGTGACAGTAGAAGGGTACAGGGTGGTGTGGCTGCTTAGCTTCAGCAGTGTGACAGTAGAAGGGTACAGGGTGGTGTGGCTGCTTAGCTTCAGCAGTGTGACAGTAGAAGGGTACAGGGTGGTGTGTGCTTAGCTTCAGCAGTGTGACAGTAGAAGGGTACAGGGTGGTCTGGCTGCTTAGCTTCAGCAGTGTGACAGTAGAAGGGTACAGGGTGGTGTGGCTGCTTAGCTTCAGCAGTGTGACAGCAGAAGGGTACAGGGTGGTGTGGCTGCTTAGCTTCAGCAGTGTGACAGTAGAAGGGTACAGGGTGGTGTGTGCTTAGCTTCAGCAGTGTGACAGTAGAAGGGTACAGGGTGGTGTGGCTGCTTAGCTTCAGCAGTGTGACAGCAGAAGGGTACAGGGTGGTGTGGCTGCTTAGCTTCAGCAGTGTGACAGTAGAAGGGTACAGGGTGGTGTGTGCTTAGCTTCAGCAGTGTGACAGTAGAAGGGTACAGGGTGGTGTGGCTGCTTAGCTTCAGCAGTGTGACAGTAGAAGGGTACAGGGGTGGTGTGGCTGCTTAGCTTCAGCAGTGTGACAGTAGAAGGGTACAGGGTGGTGTGGCTGCTTAGCTTCAGCAGTGTGACAGTAGAAGGGTACAGGGTGGTATGGCTGCTTAGCTTCAGCAGTGTGGCAGTAGAAGGGTACAGGGTGGTGTGGCTGCTTAGCTTCAGCAGTGTGACAGTAGAAGGGTACAGGGTGGTGTGGCTGCTTAGCTTCAGCAGTGTGGCAGTAGAAGGGTACAGGGTGGTGTGTGCTTAGCTTCAGCAGTGTGACAGTAGAAGGGTACAGGGTGGTGTGGCTGCTTAGCTTCAGCAGTGTGACAGTAGAAGGGTACAGGGTGGTGTGGCTGCTTAGCTTCAGCAGTGTGACAGTAGAAGGGTACAGGGTGGTGTGGCTGCTTAGCTTCAGCAGTGTGACAGTAGAAGGGTACAGGGTGGTGTGTGCTTAGCTTCAGCAGTGTGACAGTAGAAGGGTACAGGGTGGTGTGGCTGCTTAGCTTCAGCAGTGTGACAGTAGAAGGGTACAGGGTGGTGTGGCTGCTTAGCTTCAGCAGTGTGACAGTAGAAGGGTACAGGGTGGTGTGGCTGCTTAGCTTCAGCAGTGTGGCAGTAGAAGGTTACAGGGTGGTGTGGCTGCTTAGCTTCAGCAGTGTGACAGTAGAAGGGTACAGGGTGGTGTGTGCTTAGCTTCAGCAGTGTGACAGTAGAAGGGTACAGGGTGGTGTGTGCTTAGCTTCAGCAGTGTGGCAGTAGAAGGGTACAGGGTGGTGTGGCTGCTTAGCTTCAGCAGTGTGACAGTAGAAGGGTACAGGGTGGTGTGGCTGCTTAGCTTCAGCAGTGTGACAGTAGAAGGGTACAGGGTGGTGTTGCTGCTTAGCTTCAGCAGTGTGAAAGTAGAGGGGAAAAGAAAAACCTGTGATGTGTTGACTGATCTGTGTTTTGAGCAAACAGTACTGCAGAGGAACAAAAGTAGCAGCATTAGTTAGCGATGCTGACATATCACGAGTCTGGCTCCCAGGGTAGGGTTGGCCATCGCTCTTTCACATGTCACTCAGTGGGTGATTTAAGACCGGTAACTATAGTGTGCACATATGCTTGTGTGTGTGTGTGTGTGTGTGTGTGTCTATGTGTGTTTACTTACGCTTGTATGTGTGTGGACGTGCATGTTTGTGTGTATGTTTGTGTGTTTGTGTTTGCTGTGTGTGGGTGAGTCATTTATGGTCCTTTGGTAGCAGTGACCTTCAGCCCCATTCATGAGTGTGCTGATCGATCCTGATCCCCAGCTGCAGAGAGCGCTGGATAGCATTAGCGTCAGCGGGTCTGTCCAGCCACAGGGTGGAGGGGATGTCATTGAAGTTAGACCAGTGAGTGCTAACACCTCATCTGTATTCAGAAAGAGATGAGCTTGGCTGTGACCCCCACCCCCTCCCTCCCCACAACAGCCCAAATTCTGTTGCTTTACACTCACTCACTGCATGTAACTGGGAGAGAAAAGGGAAACTGGCAAGCTCCTGTTCTGACCCATCAACACAGGGGAATTTTATGGCAGTGCAGAATGTTATAAAATTCTATTTTTGTAATTGTCACATCACTCAGTTGTGATGTCACATTCGTAACACCCAACAATAGAAGTAACAGAATTCTTCAGACTGCTGTTACAAAATTACACACAGGTTTCAAATCTGGAGCCATACAGAACCAAGTACATGCAGGCTTTCACTCGAGCCTTTGGCTTTGATTGGATAAATGCTTTTAAAGGGAAATGAGTTTCTTTCTCTGTCTAAAACACAGGCCTTAGTTATATTCTTTTCTTTTACACAGTGCTCTGGCAAATGGCTAAATGAGTAACTGAACCAATCAAGGCAGCAGCAGTGTGACAGCATTGCAGTTAGTTATTGTAAAACAGCATCAAGTGGAATAAAATTATAAATAAATAACATATATATAAACAATTCATACTGTAATGAGATGCGAATGCTGGGCTCAACAGATCCTGGAAATGCAGGAAAACCGGAATTCCAGAGTACTCTGGGCAGGGGGCCGGAGGAAGGAAACTGCACCCGGGCTCGACGGCAACAGCTGCTACGGTGCCATCCCGCCCTTACCGCCGCCACGCCCCCCCCCCACTCCCCACCCCTGGACAGACAGAGAAAAAAAACGCAGACAAAGAGATGAACGGGGGCGGGATGCTGGGCAAACAGCTGAAACGGAAGGCTGCAGGTTCGGCGTCACTCCTCTGTCACACGCATTTTTATTCCAGCGGTGTCACACCCCATCATGCCGTTGTGCCATGGAGAGTTCCACGTGTGCGCTGCTTTTAATATGCGTACGGCCGAATAAGTAACTGAACCTGTCAAGGTCAGCAGATGAATGAAAATCAGCATACACACGGCCCTCCATGACAGTGAGTTTGAGACGGCAGGTATAAACACTCCAACTGCATAAAAACAGTGACCTAAAACCCAGTGATTACCACAGGGCCGAGTGCTAGCCATGTCTTTGCCCCTCATGGCTTAAAGCAAGAAAAAGATTCAGGTTTCAATCAACACCCAAACTCCACAAGTATGGATTTTTCAGATATTTCAACGTACTGAACTGCAGACAGACTCTGCAGAGAGGAAACAGGAAGTGCTCTGGTGAGAAGGTGTCCTGGGACAGTTATCCCTGACCACTACACTGTATTACATTACAGGAGTTTAGACACTGTTACACTACATTACAGGCCTTCAGCAGTGTCATCATGAAGTACAGGACACTATGCCGTTATGTCTACACCGTTACACTATGTTACAGCTAGGAGTTCAGCAGTGTAACCGTGTATCACTACAGCTGGATGGGAAGTAAGCCACATTTGGGAGATGAATTCTGATAGCAGAGGAGTGCAGGAAGAAGGCCAAAGGAAGAAGAGTTAACCTTTACCTCAGAATGGCATCAATCCCATTATTACTTCATGTCTTTGTGTTTTAATATGTGCAACATGAAGCGTGTTTCTTACCTATTTCTATATGTTGTATGCTTGCATGATTGTTTTTTTTCTCCCTTATGGTAAAATGTTTTTTTTTGCTGCTGTTGCATTTTGTTTTTGGACGAGGACTCTCTAGGGAAATGGACGGGCTATTTCAGTCAGTCTAACCTGGCTGGGGAGACGCTATTCTGGGCCGATGTCCCCATTGCGACGGGGCAGACTCCGCCCGTCTGTGCAAGCCGACGCACCAGCGCCCTCCTCTCCGCCTCCTCCTCCTCACACCTGAGGCCATCGTTTACGTAATTGGATCAATTACAGGGCTTCGTTTGCTCAGTGACCTTGTCCTATCAGGCTTTGTTTGTGATTAAGGCGGGACGGGCGATGTGGGAACGGAAGCAGAATTCATAGGTCACAGCAAAAAACACACCTTCGCTGGGGCAGCTCACCTGAGAGAGCACGCACCACACATGAGGACTGAGCCCCTATCTCAGCAGCCTGGGCTCAAATCCAGCCTGGGCCCGCCCCCGCATGCCACCCCGCCCCCGCATGCCACCCCCGCCCCCTGCACCATCAAACAAAGCGAAAATGATAATGAAAAAAAAAAATATCTTTTAAAAAAAAAAAAAAAAAAAAACACCTGTGCTTTCAACTATACATTTCTAACAAAGGCTGTTTTTAACCATTACAACATTCTCCTTTGGTTCAGAGCAGGGAAGGGCATCAAGAACTCTGTAATCAAAGAGATTGCAAGCTCAAATCCGAGGTGGGGCACTGCTGTTTTTACCCTTAAATCTGTTTTTTTTTTTTAGTTCCTTTGACACTGAAACTTCTCAGTGATCACATTTCATGTCAAGCTTGGTTACCTACTTCCTGGTTGTTTACAATCCCTGTAATGTTACCAGTACACATGCACATATATATATATATATATATATATATATATATATATATATATATTATTTTTTTTTTAAATCAACATTTTCTCTATTTTTGAACTGACACACAAAAAGACAAATATCATATCATCAGGCACCATGTTGAGGGGGTTTGTATATGTGCAGGTACAGGTATGTTCTAAACGTTGTGTTTTGATGACTTTGACGTGAAGGTGAAGTGGAAGTTAGGATGACAACTAAACAGACCAGCATAAGACTTGGATTGTTCAAAAGACCTAGTTCTGGATGGCGCACCAGAGGTACATAAACTATTCAGCTCAAGGAGTTACCAACATGAAATGCCACTTCAAAATAAACTGCAAATATGTGTGCAATAAAAAAATTCAAATCGTATCATCTGCTCTGTACAAGTTTGCTTAATAACCACGAGTTTAATGAGCCATCACAGTGGAAACAGAGCCCTCACAGCTCCCCCTTCAGGACAGTGTGGAAGTGCGGCGTTGGGCAGAGGGACGGCAGTCACCTCCTGCTTCAGGGCACAGGCGTAATTAGATGGAAATGCTCAGCCCAAACTCCCTGTGACAGAGCTGGGACACACTGGCAGAACTCTGCGGGCCGCAACAATGAGCGCAGTGTTTCCTTTCTCCGCTTAACAATCCGCCATGTTTCTTCCGCTCGCCGTACCTCAGCCCAACGTGTCGCCCGCCATCTCTCCCCGTTTCTTTCCCACCGACCTGTCCTAAAATGTCTCCCCAGGGAAACATCAAGACAATTAACCACCCACCCCACCCCCCAACTTTCAATTCCGATTTGGAACACCCAGTCAGGTTCACTAGCTGCATTTATTACTAAAACCTCTGGTGTTGATCCAGGACAGCGCAGACAAACAGGAGCTGTCCTCTGAAACACGGGGTACCAGTTTTCACCTCTTCTCGCATTGCATTTATATACTCAAACATTTAAGCACTTAGCGGAATGACTTCCATAACTTGCCTCATAACACTACCCATTTACACAGCTGAATTTCTACTGACGAAAATTCAGCTGATGCGACTTGCTCAAGAGTTCAGAGGCAATGCACCTTCCTGGGAATCAAACTTGCAACCTCTGAGTTACAAACCTCACTCCTTCAGCCAGTACAGTCTGCAGACACGTAGTCCAGTCCCTGAGCTGGCACAGGGGTGAGTCAGAGGAATTTATATTGCGATATTGGCTCTTACACCACAGAACAGGCTGGGTCATTGTGAAATTTGGCTGTTTATTAGCAGAACATCTGTTGCAGTCTGCAGCACTGACACGTCATTTCCATGGTGCTTGGTTTATTGACAATTCCAGGGAAGGAAAAGAAAGGTTTCATGACCATGTCAACAAAGGTAATGGCTTGACACATTACCAGCTGCAGACTTCTGATTGGTTGAAACAAACAAGTGATTGACGGAATCTGGTAACCACACCCATAATGGGGTTTGTGAAGCCTCACATCATTCACTCACCGCTCTTACCCTGAATCTGAAAGCCATAAATGAAAGCTTTAAATGGGCAAGACCCCACTTTATGAAGTTGGGGTTTCTCATGATTTTGCATGAAATTCCCCTGGAAATGCTGGCTTTCAGACCCAAGCTGTCTCCAGGCTCACCTGCGAAAAAGCGTGAAAACTATTGATGAGTATGTGTGTATATATGTGTGTGTGTGTGTGTGTGTGTGAGAGAGACACCCAATTCCACTGGCTGCGGTTTGGAAATTTAGGGTCTGAAAATAAATGTTAAACATCTGTATTTCCTGATTAAGGTAAGACAAACCATAAAATCACACCCTTCATTTTTGGGTCCTGTTTTTAAACACAGAGAAGGATTTTGGTATCTCGCCACCAGAGTCTTTATCTTCAGCAGTGATGTCCAGGCAGGTACCCCAAACTTTACCCCATCACCCCCACACTGTCACACAGCTGAGGACCGCTCCCTCCCTGCCAGCCTCCCCTCCCCCACGCCCTCCTCCTCCGCTGTGTCCCACGGCAACTGTATCCGAGGGAAGGCCAGCTGCTTCTCCAGCCACTTGGCGACTGTCAGCAGTTTCCTGTCCTGCAGGGCGGCGCCGATGAGCTGGAGGCTGATGGGAAGACCCCTCTGGGACAGCGCCGTTGGGACTGTCACTGCAGGAATACCTGGCAAGGGGGAGACCACACCGGGATCAACGACGTTACGCAGCACAACGTCAGAGATACGAACCTGTGAGTGAATGACTGAGCAGTCAACCTAATGGTCTATGAACACAGAAATAGCTTATGCAGTTACAATCGATCAACAGAAGTCAATGCTGTCAAAATTAGACAAAGGAGTAGGTCTTCACACTGTAAGAGTAAAGTTTGCTAAAAAGAGGGGCTAACAAACATTTCACCAGGGCAATGATGTAAGGAGGAACTGGTTCAGTGTGTTTGAAAGAGCTCTGAGTGGTGTTGGCATACGTGCCTGTGTGTGTGTGTGTGTGTGTGTGTGTGCTGTGTGATGTAAACAGTGATCTGTTTGCGCTCACTTTATAACTGTCCCCTTCAGGACCCCAAAGTTGGCCGGGTCACTCATGCGGGTCATGCCTACCCTGAACACGGGTGCACCTCTGAAGGTGTCTGAGTGGTCTGAAATCTGACATTTATTGTGCTTTATGCATTAAAGAGCTGAAACGCGCACAAAACTGAAGAACACCGCAGCCTTCGGGAAATGACACTCGACACTTCTGCATCTGACCCCGTCTCCTATAACACTGACAGGCATGTTCTGATCAGCGTTAGCGTAGCTTTGTTTTATTTGGAACGTCAAGATGTGAGAAAAATGCATTAATAACGGGCTGATTTGCATTGGAAATGTGTTGTGTGGCGACACATGTAAATGCTTTCACAGACAATATTTATCTTCTTCTATGAGCCAACTTTTGCATGGCAGAGAACTGCATGGAATAAAATGGAAATCAGTATTTCTGCCCTCAGCATTTCAGATAAATAGCCCACATGCTCCGATCTGTGGCCGCCCTAATCAGACTGACGAGATTAACGAGATAGGGCTACTGGCAGAGACGACGCGTCAAACAGCCCTGGGACATCAGGGAATCTGCTAACCAACAGGGGGGAACGAACCAGAGCCGGCCTGCTTCAGGACCTAATTCCAGCTCCTGCTCAAATGAAACGCAGTTACCACAAATGTCTGGCATCCTGGGTGAAGTTGCGAGCTGAAGCCCGAAGAATTATCCAGGTAGTCACGGTGAAAATGTAGTCTGATGCAGTAAGAGCGCCGCATTTCATGCGATTGCACTGATTGGTTGGAGGAGAAACCAGCATGCGCAGCAGTCCTCCATCTTTGCAGCCCTGAATTATGGGTACTATCACAGGTGTCCTGTGTCACTTGAGAAGGACCGGTGTTGGTGTGGGCTTTTGTTCTCGCCAGGCACTAAAACATCCGATTCAGCTGAACCAGGGGTACGTCTCAAACGCGCCACTAGCTCTGTATACAGAGAGATAACCAGGGAGTCAGCCATTTTCTCACTAGCTCTGTATACAGAGAGATAACCAGGGAGTCAGCCATTTTCTCACTAGCTCTTTATAAAGAGAGATAACCAGGGAGTCAGCCATTTTCTAGCGTGTCCCGATGTCAAAATTGCCATTGGGCACTGCAGGCCAGGCTCCCTGCTGTACAGGGATGACGAACAGGAGTGATTAGCACGTGCTCAGCATATTCACAGAGAGCACTATATTACGCTAAACTCCATTCACCAGCCTCGCTAACGGGATGTAGCATCTCCCATGATGCACTGGGAAAGCCATGCCCTGGAGGCGTCTTCTCATCCATGCACCGACATCTCAGGATAGCCAGGACTCAGACTTGACTCAGACTCGAGACGCGTTTCTGGTGACTTGGACTTGGACTGTAACAATACTGCTTGTACTGACGTGGACTTGGACCAGGAGAGGCAATTTAACTGTGTAATCAACTGCTCATCAATCAATTTAGTGCTGAGTAACGACAAAAACCAGCACACCCCGTAGCTCTGCAGGGACAAATATGCCCTCCTCTGCTGTGGTCTGTAGCATCTCCTTGTCTGAGAGCCCAACGCCCCAGTCCAGAGTGGTTCATACATTACCACCAACCATAACAAAGTAACCATAACAAACTGCATCTCCAATAAAAGACAGCTTTCCAGGAAATGAGCAAAACCCTTTTATCTTGCAGTACATCAGCATTTCTGGTCATGAGTTTTTGGAAAGAAGAACTGTTAGCCACAGAGCTACGCAACACCACCTTTACTCAAGTAATGATGCAACATTTCTATTCCTGTACCAGGACCTCAACAAGAAGGGAAACAGAGACGGAGGGTGGTTTTGTGACACTGAGGAAATTCTGCACGATGCAGTGCTCTTTTGACTGTGGCTGGCTGAGACTGCAGAGAATTGAAGGCTGCTGTAGCGACAGAAGAACACCACACCTTGATGTGGGGCACACCTGTGCACTGACAGTGTGGAGGTGGGGGGGGGTGTGCACACCTGTACACTGACAGTGCGGAGGGGGGGGTGTGCACACCTGTACACTGACAGTGTGGAGGGGGGGGGTGTGCACACCTGTACACTGACAGTGTGGAGGGGGGGGGGGTGCACACCTGTACACTGACAGTGTGGAGGGGGGGGGTGTGCACACCTGTACACTGACAGTGTGGAGGGGGGGTGTGCACACCTCTACACTGACAGTGTGGAGGGGGGGGGTGTGCACACCTGTACACTGACAGTGGGGGGGGGGGGTGTGCACACCTAACATTGTCAATGTGAGCAGGGGGGTAAGAGGGGGCAATTTTCAGGCAGTAAAAATAATGACGAGTGTGTGTATGTGTGTGAGTGAGTGAGTGAGTGAGTGAGTGAGTGAGTGAGTGAGTGAGTGAGTGAGTGAGTGAGTGAGTGAGTGCGTCTGTGTATTTGTGTGAGGGTGCGTGTGAGTTTGTGAATGAGTGAGTGAGTGAGTGAGTGAGTGTGCGTGTGTGTGTGTGTGTGAATGAGTGAGAGTGTGTGTATGTGTGTGAGTGAGTTGAGTGAGTGAGTGAGTGCGTGTATTTGCGTGAGGGTGCGTGTGAGTGTGTGAATGAGTGAGTGAGTGAGTGTGCGTGTGTGAATGAGTGAGTGAGTGAGTGTGTGTGTGTGTGTGAATGAGTGAGAGTGTGTGTGTGTGTGTGTGTGTGAATGAGTGAGAGAGTGTGTGTGTGTGTGTGTGTGAATGAGTGAGAGTGTGTGTGTGTGTGTGTGTGAATGAGTGAGAGTGTGTGTGTGTGTGTGTGTGTGAATGAGTGAGAGTGTGTATAGTAGATTGTTGGGCTGATGTCTGTCTGCAGGGAGAGCCCCTGTGCTTTTAATTAGTCATCTGAGCCTCAGGCTTTGCTGTCCCTAGTGAGTGTGTGTGTGTGTGTGTGTGTGTGTGTGTGTGTGTGTGTGTCTCTATGTCCCCTGTGTTTCATTCCCTTGTGTTAATGTGTGTGTGTGGGCATGTGTGTAAATGAGTGTGTTTGTGTAGTGTTTAATTCCCTATGGTCTGTGTGTGTACTCATCAGATATATATATATATATATATAGGCTGAGGTAAGATGTTGGTGTGTGTGTGTGTGTATGTACACATGTACCTGCCAGGTTTGCAGGCTGTGTGAAGGTGTGTGTGTGTGTGTACACATGTACCTGCCAGGTTTGCAGGCTGTGTGAAGGTGTGTGTGTGTGTGTGTGTGTGTGTGTGTGTACACATGTACCTGCCAGGTTTGCAGGCTGTGTGAAAACGTCCTCTTGGAGAGAGCGGGTTTGATTGTTCTCCTGGATGAAGTGGGCGTGGCTGGGGGCGTCTGTCAAGGTGGTGGGAGTGAGCAGGATGTGCACACCTGAGCGGAACACCTGAGAGAAGTCATCAGCGATCAGGCGCCTCACCTGCTGTGCCTTCACGAAGTAGCGCTGGTAGTTCCTGCCAGGAGGAAACAGGAAACCAGCAGTGAGATCATACAGCCATACGATGACTCACACACACACACACACACACACACACACACACACACACACACACACACACACACACACACACACACACACACACACACACACACACACACACACACACTGTCCTTATATGGGCTTTCAAAAATGAAGATAAACATCTGCTTACTGCTGTTATGATGACCAACATGTTTTGTAGGGGGAAGGTAGATATTCAACACACATCAGGTTATACTCCTTACCTCACACCTCTGCAACAGGTAGACTCTGCCACATCCCACCCCCTCAAACCTCTACAGCAGGTAGACTCTGCCACATCCCACCCCTCAAACCTCTACAGCAGGTAGACTCTGCCACATCCCACCCCCTCAAACCTCTACAGCAGGTAGACTCTGCCACATCCCGCCCCCTCACACCTCTACAGCAGGTAGACTCTGCCACATCCTGCCCCCTCACACCTCTGCAGCAGGTAGACTCTGCCACATCCCAACTCCTCAAACCTCTACAGCAGGTAGACTCTGCCACATCCCGCCCCTCACACCTCTACAGCAGGTAGACTCTGCCACATCCTGCCCCCTCACACCTCTACAGCAGGTAGACTCTGCCACATCCTGCCCCCTCACACCTCTGCAGCAGGTAGACTCTGCCACATCCCACCTCAAACCTCAGCAGGTAGACTCTGCCACAACCCCTCAAACCTCTACAGCAGGTAGACTCTGCCACATCCCGCCCCCTCAAACCTCTACAGCAGGTAGACTCTGCCACATCCCGCCCCCTCAAACCTCTACAGCAGGTAGACTCTGCCACATCCCGCCCCCTCAAACCTCTTCAGCAGGTAGACTCTGCCACATCCCGTCCCCCCAAACCTCTACAGCAGGTAGTCTGCCACATCCCGTCCCCAACACCTCTAAGGCAGGTAGTCTGCCACATCCTGTCCCTAACACCTCTAAGGCAGGTAGTCTGCCACATCCTGTCCCCAACACCTCTAAAGCAGGTAGACTCTGCCACATCCTGTCCCCAACACCTCTAAAGCAGGTAGTCTGCCACATCCCGTCCCCAACACCTCTAAAGCAGGTAGTCTGCCACATCCTGTCCCCAACACCTCTAAAGCAGGTAGTCTGCCACATCCCGTCCCCAACACCTCTAAAGCAGGTAGTCTGCCACATCCTGTCCCCAACACCTCTAAAGCAGGTAGTCTGCCACATCCCGTCCCCAACACCTCTAAAGCAGGTAGTCTGCCACATCCCGTCCCTAACACCTCTAAAGCAGGTAGTCTGCCACATCCCATCCCCAACACCTCTAAAGCAGGTAGTCTGCCACATCCTGTGACATTTTGGCAGTTTCTCTGAGCAGGGAAGCAGCGCTGCTCTGCAGTGAATTCTGATTACTCAGAGGCAGGCTTGTCTTACCAGGACACGCAGTTCTGTTTCCTTTTTTCTTTTTCAACAAAAATAACCGTGCCACATTTAGCTGAGTGTTTTTGCTTTGAATGTACCATTCCTGAATGATTTTTAAAAAGCGTACTTTGTTTTCTCCAATTTTGCACATGAAGTAGGTCAACCACAACTGCATCAAAAGAAAACCAATGTCTCTTCTCTTACCGCTTTAATAAGAAGTAATTTCCAGATAGGATTCTCCCCCTCACCACATCATTGAACCCTTCATGTCGGGTCGAGGCGTAGAGGGCTTCTGTTGAGCTGGCAATACCACTGCGGTGACCTGGAGGGACAGGGGATTCGATTTGATTCAATCAATCAATCAATCAATCAATCAATCAATCAATCAATCAATCAATCAACTAAACAAAGAATTACACAACAAACTAACCAACCTTTCAATAAATCTATTCAACCAATCAATAAATCAACAAATCAATTATTCAAAAATGCTTTGAATATACAACCAACCAATCAATCAACCACCCAACACTCATTTTTATAATAATAAGTACCACTTAAGAGGCCATTTTCCACAGCGCTTCAAAAACAAAAGGCTTATTTAAATCAATATGGGGAAAAGGCAGAAATGAATCCCCCCAATGCCTGAAAATGATGATCAAACAGAACTGTTCTGAAATGGAGGGATACAGAAAAGGGTAACAAACACAAAGAAATGCAGGAAAGCTGACCATGACCAGCTCTCCTCATGGTGACAGGCTGATATCAGGTGCCCAGGATGGCCGGCTCAGAGCTTCAATAGTGCTAATAGGGCCTAAGGATAAAGCAACCGAAAATGTGACAGGATCACGGAAACACTGACTTCATTCAACAAGACTCTTTGAGCTTCTGGAATCCATTGGAACAAATAAAGCAATAATGTCAGCTGATATATTCGAAAAGAGAATTGACGCGATAGAGACAGGAACTGACCCCTGTGCTGCAGGGAGGCTGTAGAAAACGTGTCAGTGATCAGTCTGTTGTTGTCCATTAGTCTCTGAGCGCAGCGGCGAAACGTAACACCAGCGATGCGTTTCTTTAGCTGTCACGACAAAAGAAGCCGCCGCAGTCTCTGCTGTTCGGTCAAAATAGCAACGACCAAAAAAAAAAATGTGCATCTGCTTCTGGCCTTTAGACAGCTCTCTCGCTCCTCTCGTTTGTGATTTCTGAAGGTCAATTCCACTTCAATTTAGAGAAGGAAATTAAATTAATTTTATATCGCGGTGTGACATTATGTGCATTTTTCAATTCTTGAATTTTCATTTCCATTTATTTCCTAAATTGACTAATGTGAAATGGAACTGAAACCAACCCTGGAATTCATTCAAAATGATTTCATACACATTACACCAGATGAGCCAGAATTGAAGTGATAAAATTTTCCCTCGATAAATATTTCAGTGTGCTGGTATCACATGCCTGCAGGTTAGCATGCCTGAGGAGAATTACAGTAAACTGTAGCTACTGCCGGTTCCACAGATTGACATCTGCACAGTCACAAAGCATCGAAAAGCACCAGTTCCCTGAAGGAACTGAAAACAATACTATGACCAAACCCAACGCCGCCCCCCAACCCCTTAAGGGGAAGGAAAGTGGGTAGAATCTCCTGGAAATTAATGTAACAGAACACATCGGAAATTAAAAATTATGTTGTTGAAAGTTAAAAAAAAAATACTTGTATTTCCAAAAATACAGACTTTTTGGAAATGAGGAAAAAGCTTTTTTCATTATTACATTGAGTGACATCACACAGCCTGGAGTCACATGGGACTTGAAGAGCGCTTTATTTGTCAAAGTGTGAAAAACCGATACTGTGCAACCGATGATGCATATTTCTCTATTTATCAAACTGAAAAATGGAGAAGCTGTAGATACATGTTTTGTGATTAGAATGATATGATTAATTTACAGAAGTTTCGGAGAGCTCTTCAGAGTGAAAAACTGATGTAATCTCTAAGATAGTTAACCCTTACTAATATGAGTGTGTGTGTGTGTGTGTGTGTGTGTGTGTGCATGTGTATACAGTATATATGTGCCGAAGTGTGCATTTTTATATGTGTGTGTGTGTGTGTGTGTGTGTGTGTGTGTGTGTGTGTGTGTGTGTGTGTGTGAGAGAGTGAAGGTGTTTAAGGTATGTGGGTATTTCCATCTGTGACTGTGTTTGAATATATATATGGAGTTTGAGTGTTCATACAGCATATGTGTGTGTGAAGGAGACAAGAATGTGTGTGTGTGTGTGTGTATGTGTGTGCGCCTGGGACTGCTCGTGGGAGAGATTACCGTACTCCAGGCCATCGAAGCGGGCCATGTTGGAGGCTACCTCGGCAGCGCACAGGACGCGGTAGCACACAATGGAGTACTGTGTGTGGGGGAGGGACACCAGCTCCACCCGGGCCCCCGCCCGCTCCAGCAGGTCCGCCACCCGCCCCCACAGGGCCACGGTCTCTGGCATCAGCCCAGGGGCGTGGTACTCCTGCCGGGAACGAAACCCAAAACACCAAAACCAGATCGGTTACACAGCACCGCAACCAGACACTGCCTCAGGGCTCCTCAATGGAAGATTTCGCTTTTAAAATTTATGCTTTGTTTCCACTGTGTTACTGCAAACTTCTGTCACTATACTTGTTGCGTATCTATCGTCCAGAGAAGAGATCTTCCTAATTAGCCAGGCAATGAATGAAAGATACTTTCAAAATAAATATGGATAACAGAGATACAAGATCATTAAGATCATGTCCCTGAACTTAACTCTTTGCACCATGCTGTACATCTCTCTGTCTGCAGAATTAATCTAAAAATAAAAGACTCCTACAGACAGGAAACTTTGCTTTAACATAGTGGGAAGTCTCTCACCCACCCCAGCCCCCCAACTGCCAGTTTGTGATAATTACGTAACAAAGGGTCAGCTGAAAGAGCTAAAGAGAACTCGAGTGGTTATGACATCACAAAGGGTCTGCTGAAAGAGCTAAAGAGAACTCGAGTGGTTATGACATCACAAAGGGTCAGCTGAAAATGCTAAAGGACTCCAGCAGTTATGACAGCACAAGGGGTAAGCTGAAAATGCTAATGAAGTTCAAACCAAGTGCTAGTGCAGAATAATGATGCTACATCAACAGCACTTTCAGAGTGTAGCATAGATGAGGGCTTGTAGTGGGAGGGAGGATGCTGCCTCCATCTCACCTTTGGTATTCCAATGTGCAGCTTTGTGATGTCGATGTCATCTGGCAGGTCGCTCTGATCAGCAGGGTGACAGACAGTGGTCGAGTCTTTCACATCTTGGCCCTGCAGGACACCTGGAACGCCAGACAACGTGTGTGAACACCTGATAGCACGATGAGCAGGGGAACAATCCATGCAGAATAAGAGAGGTCATGTGGGTTATGTTATTTGATACAATCGTTTGTCTCACCTAGACAAGTTACAAGGAGATAAAAGCAATAGGATATTTCAGAGTCTTTTGGACTGCCTGGAACAGCCAATGAAAATATCAACATCTGGATAATACAGGAACGTGAGAAATCAGACATGAGCATCTGGCATTAAAAGCTGGCCTCCTGGGTTGCATGTCCAACTAAAGCACCGCTCCTAGAGTTGTCATATTGACTCCAAACTCTTGCTCCAGAGTGCTCGACAGTTCCAGTACATTCTCTGGCATTTATTTCCTGCAATCTCTTGGTGCCATTATATTCTGGATGCTGAATTTTGGTTTATGAGCAAAAGCAAATCCTGAAAGCTGGTAGTCCCATCACCACATCAGAGTGGGGTGGCAGGACGATTATGAATATGCAAATATGTATGAGGAGGATGGTTACAGAGGTGAAGATAACCACTCCCACTCTCAGGCTAAGGGCCAGCAGTATGAGAAGGGGGCGGAGTTCATGGAGGAGGAGGCGGAGATTAGTGGAGAAGAGTGTGGGGTGCGTTCCAATACTTTTGCTCGTCTCCTCCTTTCCTCCACTCTCTCAGTATTTCTTGTCTTTAACCCTGGAAGTATGTGGAGGAAAGGAGGGGAGGAAACGAGTGGATCAGAGGAGGAATGGAGGAGATGAAGCGAAAATTAGAAATGAAAACAGCACATGATTCAACATAAATAAATGTACAAGGAAATAAATAAACCAGTCACTACAGTAACTTGCTCAGTTTTACATTGGTAAAATTACCATCCGCAACTCAAAAATGTGAATATACTGCGTCAATGTGGATATGTTAAAAAAAGCAAACAGTAATGTTTCCCTATTAATATGAATCATCTAATGACTGTTTACTGTTCTGACACATACTTAAGTGTTGGTAAATCCCTTTTCATATTTTAGAACTTCTCGATGGTGAAATATTCAGTGGGATGGTCTTTTTATGTGACTGGTCGAGAGCACAATGATGTCACCCAGAAATGTGAAAAGACTTCTGCGGTTGGATACACCGATGTCGATCTCTTCTCCTTTGATTTTGAACAATGGAGGAGGGAGGGATCAGTTTCTGGGGCTTGGAAGAGACGAGGTGGTAGCGGAGGAGAGGAGACGAAATTTGAGTATTAGCACCCGTTATGTCATCATTATGAACTTGACTAGACAGGCCTGATGAGGTGTAACGGGCTATGCTGTTCCCCAGGGAACAGACAGGCAGGTGGCAGGGGTTCCCCCTTGCCTTAGCACGCAACAATGCCAACATCTGAAAGCCGCCAGCTCCGACCGCAGTGCAACTGCAGTTTCTGTATTCTTTTGGGCAAAGCAGCAGCGTGTGGCTGCACGCGATTCAGACAGCATGAGGCAGCCCTGCGTACTCATTACTCATTACACTGACACTGAGGTCACATTGCAGGGAGGTGATGTACTGAGGAGCACCAGTCCCCCTTAAGGCCAAAAATAGTCACCAAAAAAGTAAATCATAAAGTTATAAATGACGACAAAGCGGACCAAAGGGGACACTGAGGGGATGAGCACCCTGGGGGTGCGTGTGCAGAAGTCATTCTTTGTTTTCGTGTGCACCTGTCATATTGCCCACAAGCATAGCCCGTGTCATACATCCATTAAAAACCCCATTATTATTTGCGTGCAAGAATTATGGAAATATAAAATTCCATTGAAATGGGGTTGTACACTTTGAGTATGGTTGACAATGAAGGGCAAAAGTCTGCGAACATGTCGGTGTACATGTCTGACTCACTGTCTTCAACACTCAGTGAGCACCTTTATTCCAAAAAAAAATATTTCAAAAATTAAGATTAGAAGTTGAAAGAAAAATTTGAGGTTCTTCAGATGAAATTAGAGCAGTTCCAGCCAGGCTTTTATAGAGTATAATTTTCACTGAGTGAACACTGCCAGTCTAAAAGCGTTTGGGGAAGTGTGTGAGTAGGGGGTAGCTGTTTGAGTCAGACTCTCGGTGGCTGGCTGGGGGGTGGGGGGTTTCCTTCACGTCTCAGTCTGGCAGAAACAGACTGACCCAGAGACACAAAAACACAGCTCAGGCCAAAAAGTGGCACAGCTCAGGGTAATACAGACACGGCTGAGACTGATACTACACTCAAAGAGGATGCTAGCAATGCGGATGAGAACTGAATTCGCTGACTAATTAACAACACAACAGCATTTTTGTGCAATACGGAGAGTGAGGATGGTGAGTATGATGATGACCAGCTTTTTTATTTTAAAACTTTATTAGTTATCAGCAGTGCTGCCTGACAAAATGGAATCTTGATTGGTGTGACCAGGCTGCCTTGACTGAGCTTGTTTGTTTGTTCACTTTGGATTGTTTTGTCGTCTAGTGTGTAGCATTGTTAAACAGACTATTGGATGATTGTTAAAACTGAAAACTCTCTCTCTTTCACACATACCGAGGACAGTGGCCGCTTCCTGGGCACTCCTGGTCATGATGCCCGGGACATCCAACGAGTTGACTAATGGGATGAGTCCGTGGCGGGACAGCAAGCCATAGGTGGGCTTCAGGCCCACGAGTCCACAGTGAGCTGCTGGGTTCCGGGTGGATCCGCCTGTATCTGAGCCCAAGGCCCTACAAAACCAGGACCAAAACCAGAACCAGGGAATGTAGACAGTCTAGAGGTGATCCAATACTCAGACAGCAGAACCTCTCCTCACACGTCTGATTAAATGATTTGACAAAGGATGAGTGCTTTTGATTTGCGGTTCAGCTTTTTCCCAAAGTGCTTTTCTTTGACTGGCTGTTAGAGCTGTTTCTACAGAACAACAAATTGGCTTCATGATCATATTACTGCTGCTGTGGTTTCAACTGAACAGTAGTTTTATCGGGGCCTGCATTATCTGTATATTAAAGTGGTTTGTTTCTATGGAAAAGTGATTCTGTAATAGAGTCATGCCTCTATGCTCGCATTACTTCAAGGAGCAACTCACAGGAAGCTACTCAGAGATGCCACGGCGACGGCACTGCCTCCTGAGCTCCCGCCTGATATTGCCCAATCAGAGTCTGCCTCCTGCCCGCACTGGTCCCTGTAAGAGGTGGAGTAGCTCCAGGGGTTCCGGACCGGCCCAAAAGCCCCATCAGTGCTGCCAGAACTGGAAGGCAGGAAGCAGGCAATCAAAACACACGCTCACATACGACACCCTCGTTGAATGCACACTCGTGGGTGAACAATGTAAACACATGCACATACAGACACAAACATGAACATAATCTCCCAAACAAATGCACATTCAGACGCACTCATGCATGCATACACACAGACACAGACACACAAAAAAAGACTGCTTGCACAAACATGCACACACTCACACATGCCAGAGTGTGCACGCATGTACGCACAGACATGCTCATGCAGGCAGATCTGCACATACATGCAGACACAAACCTGCACAGACACACAAGCTAGGGCATGCATGCATACAGATACACACAGAAGCATGCAAGTAAACAGCTATATGAAATAAGATTCACATCAGCCTACATAAATGATTCCAGAGAAACATACCCCATTGCAAACTCATCCATATTAGTTTTTCCCAGGAGAACGGCACCTTGGTCCAGCAGCTTCTGCACTACTGTAGCATTGAATGGGGGCCTGTAGCCTGGAAACCAAGTCATCGCAGAGTAGACTGTGAGTTATGACCATGACCCAATAAAACTGCTCTCTGTGAGCCAAAACAGCACCAGTGCAGCACTACCTTTCAGCATCTTTGAGGCGCATGTTGTCTCGATGTTCTCCGTGCAGAAGTTGTCCTTCATGGCAAACGGGATTCCATCCAGGGGACCTCTAGGTGTTCCTGTGGAATTAGAATGAGCGAGCTGTCAAGAAGAATCAACAACCTGTGTTCCATCTATTTATCTTTTAACATATCCTAGATACATCCCTGATTAAGGCTGAAATCCCTTTTAGCAAATTGGACCTAGTGAAAACAAGACTTAAACTGGGTTTAAGATGCTTAATGAAATAATCAGGTGTGCATCAGCGCACGGCCATGCTCCATCTTACCACTCTGGAATCGGCCCTCAGCCTCCTGGGCCTGTTTCATGGCCAGCTCCTCTGTCACTGTGATGTAGGCGTTGAGGTGTCTCGATTTCTTGATGCGATTCAGGCATTTTCGGCAAAGCTCAGTCGGTGAGATTCGGCCCTCTCGAAAAGCTTGGGACACCTGCATGATCACAGAGAGAATTCTGTTTCATACAAAAATCTCTGAGAATTCACATTTTATACAAGAGGTATATACAACAACCAAAACACACACACATGCACGCACAATACCCTTACAACAGGAGTGCACAAATGCCAACAAAGACATCGGTCCTTCAGGACTGGTGCTGTGTACCCTTGTCTCAGAATATTTAGCACTAATCTGTGTTGACTTTGTGTAGGACATGGAAATACAATGGTGAAGATTGCTTGGGTTTTTTTTAAATTATTTTTTAAGACGAGCATTTCCATGGGTGGGAAAACATGTCTGAACCGGTCAAACCTGAATGAGAAACATGGATACAGTATTCTTCCAAATTATTAGTGACGTTATTTTAAACTTAACGACAATGTACTGTAGAATGCATATTTAAATGCAATGACAACAGGTAAAATAGACGGAAGGTGACTCAGGAAGCTAATTTATAAATCGAATGTTGGATCTAGCTACCTGTATTGCTAGTCTTTTGAATCGCACAGCGTTACTAACACATGAAAAAAAACCTTTTTCCTCACCAGGGCACCCAATTTATTTAGGTTCGGGAACGTTTCCCTTTCAAATTATGATAATTCTGCAGAGATTCATCTAATGTGTGTGACAACGAGAGAATAATGTCCTCTCCGGTAAAATTGAGGAGCTAACTAGCCAACCCAAATAACATGGAAACCTATTAGCATTGTAACTCAGCTTCAAGCCAGATGACTGAATGGTATCGACACTGATGAATGAACATCTGAAAATACTTAAAAGTAAATGTTTTATTAGGAAACTTACTTCTCGTATTGTGAGGCCCAGCATGGCTCCAATTATTTCTCTCTGATGCTAATTATTACATTTCATAAACGATTATACAACCTTCAACTTGTGCATCCACAGGAGGCTGCCATGTTGGTTTCAGTTCATACGTCTCAACTTTACGCCATTCGATTGGCTGACCGCTGAACACTCCACTTTCCTATTGGGAGAACCAGGAGGTTAGAGGTCGATCCACCAAAATATTGAGCATGACAGACAGCGCAATCACAGAAATTGAAATTGCTTCAGACTGTATTTTGTAGTCATTGGGTTGTGACACTTTTTCCCGTGTAATCGTGAAGGTAAAAAGAAAAGATTAAATTGCTTCAACAACGCATCATCGCACATACAGCAACATAGTTGGTTTGCAACGAAATACAAACCGTCTCTTAAAGGGAATGTCACTTCGTTAGCGTGCAGGCTAGCCAGACAACAAGATATATAAGTGATTTATCTATATATACAGTTATTCAGTGACTGAACAGAAACTCCAGCGACTGTTAACTTGGGTGCTTAGTTGTAACCAACAAATAATATAACAAGGAGATTAGGTGAGTTAGCATGTCGATGTGCGTTTTGGTCTAACTAGCTGACTAATCGGGCTGCAACATTTGAGCGTCATACTTTTCACTGCTTAAATTAATGGCAACAAACCAAACAATGATAACGCTGCACAGGGTCAGGATGGTGGCGTGTAGTCGCTGGTCATGCATGTCTAACGGTAAATCAATATGCATGAGTATACCTGTTTCTGGTGAGCGGGCGCATAATGTCGGCTCAGTTTTAAGAAGGTTTAGCACGTCTAGAAACCGCCGGACAGTCATGCCCGCTTGGGTCATCGATAAGTACGGCGGTAACGAGGTGCTCAGGTTCACCAAGAATGCCAGTTTCCCTGTCATTAACTACCCGAATGAGGTCATAGTCAAAGTCCACGCAGCGGCTCTGAACCCCATTGACATAAGCATGAGAGGTAAGTACCACTGAAGTCACCATCTGTGATGCCAACTCTGCATGAGGTACTGAATACGCATTATTTTGTTAACAGTGATTGTGAAGTCCTCCTGGGGAAAGGCGTCAGTTGAACACAACACCCCTGTATTTCTAGTTTGATTATGTCTGATTTTTAAAGAAACAAAAAACACTACAATTAATCCCTATGAGAAAATACAAGTAGGAAAATTAATGGGGCCACAGTACACAAATGAAATCAAGGATAAAACACAGTGGCAGTGATTTATTTCTACTGTGGTCCTTCAAGGAACTTACACCCTCCAAGGAACTTGCAAAAGAGTGAGGCAAAGCTGGTATTGGCATTAAATGATACATGTGTATTTATAAATACATGCAACATAGTTTAAATCCCCAAGAAATAAACCAGTTACCTCGCACCTTGTATCTTACAATATTGGACGTCAACCGCCCTCAAACTGAAAATCGGAACTGATAGTTAGATACGATGACTTTCGGGGGTTCTTCTCATTCATTCTAATTACCAGTGTCTGTGCAGGACAGTGAGGTTAGTCATACAGACTTTACAAATCTTTACATCTTGACGCCAGTGAAATTAATATGTAATATGATTATCCGAGTATTTATCGCTCTTTGGAAATTACCGGAGCTAAATCTCCGCTAACTTCCCTGTAATGTTTTGTTTTTTTCCGCTTCGCCAATGATAAAGAATTTGATAAACAGTCGGTTATTGTTCCCTTATATTAGACTCTTCCCTATATGCTTGTGTTGCCCTTTTGTCTATCACGCAGTTAGACGTCATGGCATACATCACAACCGGTAGTACAAGCACAATTGTTGGTGGTCGTCGTAATTGGATCTCCAGTTGGACAACAATACAGCGATAATACAATGCATTGTTTGGAGGTGGCTTTTGTAAGCGTCGGTGTGAACCAGGTTTTGACCAGATTTGTAACTCGAGAGTTCTGAAATATCCTCAAATAATGAATGTGCAGCGCCAGGTTGCCCAGTTTCGTTGCTCATGTCAACCACCTAAAAAAGAACAGGTTTGGGTCATTGTTTGGCCTACAGGAACTGAGAGCAACTGTCTTTGTGCTCACAATTGTTCTAACAATTTGTGCATGTCAGGATTCATGTGAAAGTAGATCACTGGCACGCTGAATGTATGTATGTCCCAATACGCGGAAGTACTCTACTACCACCACCTCTCCTCTCTCCCTCCAACATTGAGCCATTGGAGGGAGGGAGAAAACGAGGATTGTGAGTCTCAGTTGTGTGTGTGTGTGGGTTGAAACGGATCACCATGGATACTGTGTATTTGTATAGCTGAGGGTAGATACTGGTGAAATGACAGAAAGTTTTGCCCTTTCTGGGACGTTTTACTGAGTGAGTTGACCCAAACTGAGGTTGGAAGGGAAAATTAGCATTGTGGTGTTTTGTGTGATACAGAGATGTTATCTACAGGGTCTGTTGGAGGGGGCTTTCCCACATGTCATTATTATCACATTATTTTCTTAGCAGACAAACCACTCATCTGACAGTCGCATCATATGTGCATATCAATATTTTCCTCAAACAGTGGACTTGAGTTTGCAACTTCGGGGTTTTTTTTTTTGACCTTTATTTTCGTGGCTCAGGTGGATATGGAGCCGCCACCCTGGCCATGAGACGGGACCCCCTGAACATTAATCAGTCCGGCAGCGAGTTCCCGCTGATCCTGGGCCGGGACGTGTCCGGGGTCATCATGGAATGTGGCCTGTCTGTGACTCACTTCAAACCTGGAGACGAGGTACATGACCCCTCAGGATGGGAGGTGGAGGAGCAGCTGAAGGACAGTCTGGAGGGTGGGGGAGGGAGGGAGGGTGTAGTATGATGAATAAGGAGCTGTGCTTGTACCTTACAGGGTTGGGGTGACCTTCTTTTTCCCCCTCCTCCTCTGTTCTCAGCGCATTGTGTTTACTCTGTTTGTCATTGAATGTTGGGCAGGGCATTGTGTGATATTACATAATCCAGCCGCACTCAAGACATACTGCCCCGTCACAGCAGCAGCGGAGGAGGAGGAAGAAAAAAGAATGCAGGGCATGCTGGGAATGTGCTTTGTTTCCCACTTCCTCCGCTCATAACCCGCCACCTCTCTGCCCTGAACTGGATGCCATTTGCATATGGGGTCCCTCACCTGTGTAATTCCAATTAAAGTCAGTTTTATTGCCCATTTGAATTGATTTTGTAGAGAGCTGATAAAACTAAGGAAGCAGAAATACACACTGCCTCACAAGTACAATACAGCCAAAACACTGGGTATGACAGTAAGAGAAGGGGTGTTGGAGTTAAGCACTGGAGCAGGCCTTTGTAAAACCCCAAAACATTTAGGCTGCCCACCCTGTGTCAAAGACTTCCATCAGCAGAGAGGACAACACCTGCAAAACCTCCGAGTGTTCACCACAAGATTCAAACCACCGATAACCCTGAAGAATAGAGCGACCAGGCTGAAACGCAAAAAAAAAAAGTACATTAAAAACCTGTGGGTCGTGGAACAAAGTGTTACGGACAGATGAGGCAAAGAACAGGCTGTTCCACGATGAAGGAGAGAGGAGCCACTCCTGCTCCAAATGATTTGCAGTATTATATATGATGATTTTTATGTTAATTTCCCCAGTTCATTCTCATTCCCTAAATTTGAGCAACCATGTATAAAAAAAGGGCTTTTGTTTTAACACGGTTTATCCAATATAAATTATTAATACCCTCAAATCAAAGCTGAAAGTCAGTATTGTGACCTCATGGTCATTGTTTCATTTCAATCCACTGTCCTGGAGTACAGAGCCAAAACTACGAAAAAGGTGTACCTGATCATAAACTGACGGACTGCACTGTGTGTGTGTGTGTGTGTGTGTGTGTGTGTGTGTGTGTGTATGTGTGTGTGTATATATGATTTTCCTGGCTGCTTTGTGTCTTACCTATATCTTCTTTACAGGATCTGGGCCAGTTCTGTGATTTTTGTGTCATTTGCGGGTTTGTCATGTCATTTGTCATGTTTTTGGTGCCTTGAAGCCTTCATCTCCTGTCTAATTAAGTGTCTTTCCCTCTCTCTTCCTCGCCCTCTCCCTCTCTCTGACCCCCCCCAACCCCCCAGGTGTGGGCGGCCATACCTCCATGGAAACAGGGCAGCCTGGCGGAGTTTGTGGTGTTAAGTGGAAATGAGGTACGTGTGTGTGTGTGTGTGTGTGTGCGTGCGTGCGTGCGTGTTTGAGACCTCAGCACATGTACTGACTTGTGTCCAATCTAATGACAGCATTCTGTAATTCATTGTGGCAAAGCTATGTGTGCATCTCAAATCAAAGTATAGGTCTGTTTTTGATATATCCTCCGAAACACAGAGTCGAGGTCCTCATCAAAGGGAATGATATGGGCCGTTGTGTCATGCATAGGACAAATTAAAGCTACTAAAACATCATAAAACAGTAAAGACGTAATGCAAAGTCAAATTAAATAATTGGTCACATAAGATGAAAAATGATAGTGTCCCCACACTGTACAAGGCTCCAAAAAGTTCATTTTTTATATATGACAAGATGCAAAATTGTGTTTTGACCCCATAACCCCGTGCAGATGTTCACTGGGTTCTGTCCCACAGGATCAGAACATTGTCCAGCGTCTTGTCAAGTATTTAAGATGAATTTTCTGTGATAATTTCTCTGGGAGAAATGTGCAAAAGTATTTCATTTTTTCTGGGAGGCATAGCTCATTTTCAGGGAGGCTGGGTGCTCTGGCAAAATCCAGCATCGTCCACGAAAAAGTGTTTTGGCAATAATAATTAAGAACTAGCAATTATGTAACAGCCCAGTGAAGCATGTGTATTTAATTGAAAGAACTCATTAACAGTTTTTGTTTGTGATGGAGGAAAGATAAACAACAAGCAATTAGACCGGTGGCTGGACAAACATCTCCAATGTGCGGCTGTGTTTTTAATTGGGGGGGGGGGGCACCCCAACGCCCCCTGGGCCTCCCTGCACGCAGGGACTCTGTTCCCATGGTCCGGTGGATGTCTGAGGGTTTGGCCGGAGCGTGACAGTGATGTCTCTGACCCCAGGTCTCCCACAAGCCCAAAGTGCTGAGTCACTCGGAGGCGGCGTCCATCCCGTATGCGGCCTCCACAGCCTGGTCAGCGCTCGTCAACACCGGTGGGGTCAACAAGGACAACTGCGCCAACAAACGGCAAGACCCCCACAGCCCTCGGACACCACACATTACCACGACTCACCATCTCCTTACTGCAGGTTCTGCAGGGCCAGGGAGTTTACATAATAAAAACAATACAAAAAACACAATTGCAAAAATCTTATTATCAGGCTGTTTTTCATTGGATGTGTATAATTTAAACAATGTGTTCTGTTTGTATTGGAAACATCCTGGCTCAAGGGCCTGCAGAAAGGAGATGGTGATAGTAATAGTTTAATACACTTCCAAGTCAAAGTAGCCTGCTATTAAGATCTTTAAAATATTTTTTGGTGTGTCATGATGTTATGAAAGAGATGGAAGCTATACCAGTAAGTGTTATAGGAGATAGGATCAGGAGTAGAGGTGTTAAATTACAGTTATGAAATGCTGCAGGGTCTGCCGGTTTTTCTGTGCGTCTCAGCTGTTTAATATGGATGTATTCAATGAGGAGCTTTCAGGAAAGTTATGGATCGGATGTGTGTTCAGTGTAACAAAAGAAGGTTCTGGGCTGGAACGGGATGTTCTCTATGATGAAGTTTATGAAGGGATTGACCTGGAACCGTGATCTTGGTTAGTTATAGTAATGTAGCTGATGCGTTTATCCAAAGTGACTTACAGTTTTATTTCAGTAACCAGGGGCTAATCTCCCCCCTCCTCCCCCAGGAGCAATCCGGGGTTAGGGGCCTTGGTCAGGGCACTGAGCCGTGGCTGCAGCAGGGTTTGAACCCCTGACCCTCCAGGTCCCAGTCAACCACCATGGCCAGTAGGCTTCCAACATCCCCACAGTCTTAATATTCATTAATACGTTCTTATTTTTGGTTAACCCCGATTTTTCCCCAACCCAAACCTCAGTTTGTGCAACCACAGGTACCCAGCATGACCAGAGAGGGCGCTGTAGCGATAAGACCACCAAGCTTAGCAGGCTAACCCCCTATCGTCCCCAGCAATGGTTGCCTCGCCTAATGCGGACCTCTGGCCATAGCTGGCAATGGTGAGGCCAGGAGTCGAATCCCTGATCTCAGGACTCCCAGGCAAACGTGTACCCTGTGAGCCACATTAATATATTTTTAATGCAGAATGTTTTCACCACAACCGCAGATACGCATCATTTTTTTACAGCCCGGTTGACTCATCCTGACGTCGCTCAGCCGCGTATCTCATCCTGTGGTGCTGCCTCTCAGCGATCTAAGTCCATAAACGGACATCTTGAGTTGACTTCCTCCTCAAACTCATTACCCATGTCATGTACGTTCGTGCGTGTTGTGCAGATGAGAGTAGCTGTCCTGATTGTGTGGAGTGATTGATTGTGTTTGGATTGTGAGTGTGTTCAGATTCAGTGAGCTCCTCCCTCTCTCTCCGGGTTTATGACCGTTTATTTGAGCAAAATCAGGGAAGTAAGTGTGGCTGGAGTGGGCTTTTGCTTGTGATTTGATTATGAAGAGTGTGGAGCTGAATACGAGGCTGGTGTGGAGAATGAGAGTCTCTCTGTGGGTCAGGGACAGGTTCAGGTCTGAGGGAGGGCTGGTGGAGCTCAGGCCCAAATCCTCAGGGCCTCATTTACAGCGTTCCTCCTCACTCTGTCCCTCCCTGGGGGGCCGGGGTTTGCCAGTAATTGGGGACTGGGTGGGTGGATTTGAGACATTGGACACACTGACAGAGCAGAAGTCTGGGGCTTTGTCTGGGCCAGATTCTCACACAGAAGCCTGGAGGATGAGGAGATTTAATTCACTATTTTAAACTGTGAAACCTTCTAAATCGAGCTGCATTTTAAATAAACCAGAGGAAATGCGTCTCACAGTTTTAGGACGAAAGGATATGAAAGCTACCCTTAGGTACAATTAAGACAAAGGGCCGCTGTCTGGTGTCCGCTGTTCAACCAGCTGACCATTCGCTTTTGAACTGAGAAAAAGAAATTGGAACAGGAACAAGGATGTCAACCCTCAACTCAAATGGCAGACTGATGGCAGAAGTGGTTCATTCTGTTTGGGTTTGGCTTTTGATACGGTAAAAAAAAAAGGTTCATGTTCGGTAAATGCATTCAGTTTGTCCTCCATGGAACATGGCCTCACACAGTGCAGCCGAGGCGGGAGCTCGCATTCACATTAAGAGTGGCTTTCAGGAAGAAGAGACATCTGTAACTATCGCCTAAGTGTGCAGCAGTACATTTCAGAGTTTGTGTGGGCAGCCTGTAGTCTAGTGGCTAAGGCACATGCCTGAGGTTGGTGGTTGAAGCCCCAGTCCAGCCACAGCGAGAACACCGTTGCTGTTGGGCCCTTGAGCAAGGCCCTTAACCCCACATTGCTCCCAGGGGGGACTGGCCCTTGGTTAGCCTAAGCAACTGTAAGTCGCTTTGGATAAAAGCATCAGCTAAATGACTGTAATGTGTAATGCAGCGCAGGTGTCTGATTATTTCTCTCTCTCCCGCTCTCTCTCTCTCTCTCTCCAGTATTCTGATCATTGCCGCCTCAGGTGGTGTGGGAACTTTTGCCATCCAGGTAAATTACAACTGATAACTGTTATTACCATGCTATAACTTTTATGACTGTTTTACTACTATTTTATTGCTATTACTGCGACAGCTATTACTATATTACAGTCATTTATCTGACGTTTTTGTCCAAAGGAACTTCCATTTGATTACGCTAAAAGGGCCTAACAAGCAAAGGGCCCCACAGACTGGGGTCCCATCCATGTGCCTTAGCGACTAGATGACAGGCTGCCCACAGTACTACGGCTACTAATGGTGCAACTACTAGAAATAACAATACTACTTCTATAATTACTATAGTTACTAATAATAATACTGTTACCAATTTTATTACAACAACTATTACGACTGCTGCTATGACTGCTACTAAAACTGCCACCGATATAATGGTAATGATATACACCCAGGAACATGATAACACAGCAGCTACTGCAAGAGCAGCCACCATCACTACTGCCATAACACTGTGGTTCTGTTTCATATGGTTTATAATTTCACCTTTGGTTTTCATTGTCACACACAAGGACAGTGATTAATTGTCATGACAGTGTTTAGTTCTGTTTTATTTCTGATTTATGTTTTATCTGTTGTTTTTATGCTTCCTTTGTCATTTATTTCTGGTTTATTTCTACATTATTTCTGCTTTATTAATGCTATATTTCTGCTTTATTAATGCTTTATTTATGCTATATTTCTGCTTTATTAATGATTTATTTCTGCTTTATTAATGCTATATTTCTGCTTTATTAATACTTTATTTCTGCTTTATTAATGCTTTATTGCCTGTAGATGATGAAAGCCTGGGGAGCCCATGTGACTGTCACCTGCTCCCAGAATGCTGAGGGGCTGCTGAGGGGTCTGGGTGCGGATCACGTGGTGGATTACACGGCGGGGAACGTGGAGTCACAGCTGAAACCTCTGGAGAAGTGAGCAGACGCACCCCCAAATCTCCACCCCCCTATACAATACACACCCCCAAATCTCCACCCCCATACAATACACACCCCCAAATCTCCACCCCCTATACAATACACACCCCCAAATCTCCACCCCCTATACAATACACACCCCCAAATCTCCACCCCCCTATACAATACACACCCCCAAATCTCCACCCCCTATACAATACACACCCCCAAATCTCCACCCCTCTATACAATACACACCCCCAAATCTCCACCCCCCATACAATACACACCCCCAAATCTCCACCCCTATACAATACACACCCCCAAATCTCCACCCCCTATACAATACACACCCCCAAATCTCCACCCCCCCATACAATACACACCCCCAAATCTCCACCCCCATACAATACACACACCCCCAAATCTCCACCCCCCTATACAATACACACCCCAAAAATCTCCCAAATCCCCCCTATACAATACACACCCCCAAATCTCCACCTCCATACAATACACACCCCCAAATCTCCACCCTCATATAATACAGATCCACAATCCTCTTGCATACAATATAGACCCCCAGTCTTGACTCTCATTCAATACAGACTCCAATAGATCCCTGATCCCCATTCACATGTGATACCTTCACTGCACAGACCCCTCACTCACCCTCACAGTCATTATTCTGCACAGGTTTATCTGAAACGTTGTGAGTAAAGCACAGATCTGTACGTAAACTGGATCAGCCGAGTCCCACCGTGTTTGGTCCTGAAATATCTATGGTGGTATTAAGCCCAGGTCAGTGCAGGCTGAGAGCACATCCTCAGCCTCGGCTCACCATCACCGCATCCAATGGAAACGGGGCTCATGCCTGCCGTTGCCGTGGTAACACCCGGCCACTCACACACCGGTCCTGGATGAGGGGCCAGGGTGCTGGGGGAAGCATCCAGCGCATGAAAGATGCAAATAATATATTTATTAAATAATTATAACAATAATAGCTCACAGAGCTGAGTCACTGCTACCTGCTACCTGCTCTTATACCCCACATGGACCTTTGATTGTGCCCATTTAAACCCTCTGTACTTTACAACAATAAATAACCTGAAAGCTGTTGCTATTTACGTATCAT
>CM040749.1:2370000-2515000 GCA_022829145.1 Albula goreensis
CTGCAGCTACTATTCCTAATATAACTACATCTAGTAAAACTGCTGCTGCTGCTGCCTCCGCCCTGCTCTGAGCCCGATGTAGCCTCCCTGTTTGTGGGCGAGGCTGATGGGCATGTGGGCGCCAGTGCTCCTGGCCCCCTCCCCTCTCTGCACACCTGGCTGTGTGAAGGGCTGCTGGGTAAAGAGGACAGGGAAAAGGAGGCTGACTGGCCCACTTCCTGCTGCAGGGAGCAGCTGTGACCTGTGGGGGCTGTGTGGCTGGGAAAGTGAAAGGGACCGAGCCCATTGGCAGGTCGACTGCCTTCCCCTTCCTTTGTCCCAATCTGATTGGCTGGTTGAGCTCTCTGTCGAAATCTGATTGGCTAGGGTACTCTTGGAGTACAACTCCCCCCGCCCCCACCACCCAGGCGGACAGCAACATGCTTTACCCTAGAGGGGCTGGACAGACGGGGCGGTAGAATGCTTCGGGTTACAGCGTATACGTTTCAGGGCACTCAGACTGAGGCGTCACCATGGCAATGGCCCTCTGCCAAGGTGTAAGAAAGGATGTAGTCTGTTGGAGGTGCCCGCATGAGGAGAGGAAGTGGGTGGGGGGTTTGAGAGCGCCGGAGGTTCAGAATGAGGGGTGAAGCATAAATGTCAGCATAATTCTGTCGGAGCTGAAGTACAGCTTTAGTGTTATGGTTTAGCTGAAACGATGCATTACAGTAATGTAAAATATGTATGAGTACAGACAAACAGCAGTTTGCAGAATCTTATGTTCAATATCTGCGCATCTACTTAGCATCTGTTTTGTAAATGCCGTAGGCCCGTGTAGTTTCAGTGTTTTTTTAAGGGCTGTAAGTGGAGAGTGGAGTGTCGAAGCTGTGTGAGCGAGGACGCACTGCAGGCCCTGTAGATGGTACGCTCAGCACTGGTTGTGGAGGTTGGTTGTTTTTCTCTGTGGTTTGAGCAGGCAGGAAGTGAAGCCCCCCCTCCACTATCCAAAACTGCATCGACATTCATGCCCACATTCTGGTGGGTGCTACAGTTCCATCTTAGGCCATTAGAAGATGCTCCTATTCTGAGCTACGTACCACACATTTTACACACTATCCGTTTGCACTGCTGGATATTTACTGAAGGAATTAAGTGGGAGTGTGCTGCCGAATCTGTTCTGTACCTACCGTAATCCTTATGCTACACGGCCCCCAATGCAATGTAGCGTTGCGTAACCAGTGCTGGTCCATGCCCGACCCAGAACCGGTGCCCCAGGGACACAGCAAGACTTCTTTCTTCCCCAGAATGAGGCCGATGGGGAGGGGGGGGTTTGACACTGAAAACCGTCCCGCTGCCGTTACCTAATCAGGCCAAAATGCAGAGGCTTGGTCGACCTACACACTTTCACTGGCGCAGGTGAGAGGAACCCGAGCCGCTTACGCTGTCCCAAGGTGGAACGGCTTCTCTGTAGGACTCCTGGGGCTGGCTGGGGGAGGGGGTGTGTACAGCGTTTATGGGTCACTGAGCAAAAGGATCCGCAGTTTGACCCCAAACCTTGACATCTCGAGGAACCCCCCCCAACCCCCCCACCCCAGGCTGAATCAAATGGGTCATGTGATGTATTTATACCACACCCCCTACAGACTGCAGTGCAGTGGCCAGCACAGACAATAACATAGATAGGATTAGACAGGTGTATTAAACACCTGTATTAGACAGGTGTTTAGCACAGTATGGATGTGTAGTATAGGGATCACATAACTGAGACCGTGTAAACCTGAGATTTCTTTAAAGTCAGGATATATACTGATATGTACTGTTATTAATGAAATCTGAAAATGTAATTCTGATTGACAGATTAATTGACTGTATGACTGTCAGTCAAATGGATGTCTTTACCTAGTTAAAGGGATTACATTCACCTGAGTAAGGGCAACACACCTGTGTGAGAAGGAGCACTCACCTGAGCTTCTCTGCTCTATCTCAGCACCTGTGTAAGGGCTTATTCTCCGATGTAAGGAGGAAAAGTCACCTGTGTGTGACGGGACACTCACCTGAGCTTCTGTACTCTCTCTCAGCACCTGTGTAAAGGGGTTCACTACCGATGGGGGTTCTTCGCCCCGAGCGGCCTGGCGCTGGACCAGGTCAGTGAGATGGTGGACGCCAAACAGGTAAGCACCTGGTTCTCGCCTGTATTTATGTATGTATGTATATGTATGCATGCATGCATGTATGTATGTATGTATGTATGTATGTATGTATGTAATTTCCCTTGAGATTAGAGAAATACATATTTGTCCACCTTAATTAGAGGAGTTCAAAGCAGAAGTGACATAAAACATAATACAAGATTCACTCATATTCATTTTCTTTTTACTGACAGAAGCAGGTGACAGTTGTCATCCCTGTAGAAAAGAATAAAATTCTCTAAGAATAGTGTTCTGCACAAGGGTTTTTCACAGCCCTCAGTGGGGTTTGGCTTTCTAATTTCAGAGGGTTTTGTAGGCTGTTCCAGGCCCTTGGAGCATAAGAGGAAAAGGCAGTTTTCTCCGGCTCTGAGTGTGGCAGTGGAGCATTGCAAAGCACAGCTGAGAGGTGCATGAGTCACATACAACAAGTCTAAAAAGATACAGTGCATGGGTTGAGTGTGTTGTGAGGGGTCACTCTGGTGTTGAGTGTGTTGTGAGGGGTCACACTGGTGTTGAGTGTGTTGTGAGCGGTCACACTGGTGTTGAGTGTGTTATGAGGGGTCACACTGGTGTTGAGTGTGTTGTGAGCGGTCACACTGGTGTTGAGTGTGCAGTGAGCGGTCACACTGGTGTTGAGTGTGCAGTGAGCGGTCACACTGGTGTTGAGTGTGTTGTGAGCGGTCACACTGGTGTTGAGTGTGCAGTGAGCGGTCACTCTGGTGTTGAGTGTGCAGTGAGGGGTCACACTGGTGTTGAGTGTGTTGTGAGGGGTCACACTCACAAACATTTGCCATAGACCCCAGGCTTAACTTGCATCAAAACAATTATCAGATGACAGTGACTGGGATAAATCACAGTAAGTTAATTTACCTGGGGGGGGTGAGGGTTTGTGACAGTCACCATGGCGACAGGCAGGCACAGTGACTGACGGTTCCTGGCAGTCGTGAATGGGCGCGGTCTAATCCCTCCTAAATCCTGGCCGTTTGTCCCCTGATCCTGGGCCCTTTGTCACGGTGCTTCCCCCTCACCCTCTCCTCGAGTGTCACCAGCAGGAAGTGTTTCTGTCTCCGTCAGCACGGGCCACTGAGCGTGCTCAATAGAGGTGTTCTGCCATGACATCATGGGTCCATTCAGCATGATGATCAGGGCTGCTGATGGGGGGCGCTGTTTTCCAGCCTCATCACTTTTTCCCTCCTCTTCCCTCCTCTTTTCCTCTTGGCTTTCCCTCTCTGTTGTTACCGTGAGTGGATTTATGGGAGTGGCCGAGCCTGAGGATGTATCTACACATCTTGGCTTTGATTGGTTCTTACAGCTGGTTCCCGCCCTGCGTACTTGATTTCAATGAGCTTCCTTATTTGGTAGTGTATACGTATAAGCAAGGACGTACTTATCGTACTTCTTAGGACGCAAGTATGCTGAACACTTCAACTTTGCATAATTAAGATATCTAAGCTGCCTTTAATTTGAAGAAAGTTCCCAGTCGTTGAGTCAGGTACAGTTGCTATGTTGCGCACTCTCAGAATGACAAGCATGTTCATACATTTAGTATGTAAGATTTTTGCATGCTAGCTATTGAGAATGACCTAAATGGCAAAGTGCTGACTGCATTGGCTATGTGGACTAACTAGTCTGCAAGTATGCAGAAGGCAATGCAGCCACTGATATTGGACAATATAGACTTTCCCTCATTTACTTTGTTATATCCATACATCCATTTGCCTGGGGCAGGGCTCTGTGCTGGGGCCCTGGATGTGCCTGGGGCAGGGCTCTGTGCTGGGGCCCTGGATGTGCCTGGGGCAGGGCTCTGTGCTGGGGCCCTGGATGTGCCTGGGGCAGGGCTCTGTGCTGGGGCCCTGGATGTGCCTGGGGCAGGGCCCTGTGCTGGGGCCCTGGTCTCGCCGGCTCCCAGGTCTATTCAGCCTGCTTGCGATGTCTGCGAGTGTCATGGAGAAAGATGACACTCTACCCAAAGGTGCAGCCTCCCCGCCTCACTTCCTGTTTCTTTTCCCCGCAGATCCGGCCGGTGGTGGAGAAGCAGTTCAGCTTTTCGCAGGTACCCGAGGCCTTCCTGAAGGTGGAGAAGGGCCACGCCCGTGGGAAGACTGTGGTCAACATCAGCGCTTAGGGCGGGGGGGGGAGAGAGGAGGTGCTCGGTCACCATGGCAACCTGGGAAGGAGGAGCTACTACTCGATGACCAATCAAAAGTGCAAGACTGAGTGCAGGGAGAACAGGGTGGTGGTCTCCTTTGACCTCTGAAACCTCTGTGCCGTTTCTCTCCTCGTGTGCCTCGCGCTCTCAAACCTTGTAAACGTGTGATTGGTTCTGTCTCTTGTAGAGATGGAGATGCAAAAGAGTTCAGAGTAAAAGAGATGCACAAACCCCTCAGACTCGTGTGGTCTTTAGCAGGAGGATAATAATAGCTTTATCTGTGTAACACTGCTGCAGCAGGCAGTATGATACGGCAGGAGCTAACGCTTCTCAGACACTCAGACACCTGCGTCTTCCAGATCAAGCCCTAGAACCAGGCCCAGCCTCCATGTGGTCACGAAAGATCAGATGACACTTATGGCGGCGTCGTGGGTGTTCTGACATGCTGACCATCCGGCCAGTTAACCATCACTGACTCAACGGCCCCCTCCCTCCCCATCCGGCCAATTAACCATCACTGACAGTTCTGCCTCAAAATGGCTGCCGTGCATCACCCAAGTCAGTGCTACTCACTGGTGGTGTTTGTGGGGAAAGAACATAAAAAGTACTAATCCAGATAATTTTTTAAAATATGTATTTTGTGAAATATTTGGCTCCCAGTGTTTTGCAGACACTAAGACTTTGATAGTGTATCTAAATCAATAAAAAACAGACAAGACAGCTTTCATGTAAAATAAAAGAAACACATTTATTTTTTTAAATGTAACAGCATGTAACTTAATATTTCAATTTCAGAAATGTACATAGAAAATTGAGGTTTTTTTTTTTTGCTGAAATGAGATTTAAACCTGCTGACAAATGTGTCAGTTGAAAAGTGAAGTTATTTTGTTTATTTTTTTTTACACTTGGGAAATTACACACATATATAAAACAGTAGTTAAAACAGTGAATTACAGCATTTCTTGTGTGTGTATAAAAATGAATGGGATGAGAGCTGGCAAAGGATAATTTAACCTCGATTTCAGTGGAAATGACAAATTTCGCACAACAAAAGTTCAAAGGGCAATACAGAGAACAAAGTAAGTACATATTCTGCAAAATGCACACAGAATCTGATTCTGCCCTGCAGTATAAATGGTGGATGATTCCATCTTGCCCTGCCTGTTCTGAGCTATTTAGTACCTCTTGTTATTATATATGTCAGTACACATTTAATGTCGTTAATTCAATAAGTTGCCCCAGGCACTCTGGGAAGGGTGGGAACCAAGCATAACACCTACGCCCCAAGGGCTGCTGGGAGAAAAATCAGGCCAAAGGCAGAATGACTGAACATTTAGTAGCTTGTTCCTGAGACTAAAATGTAAGCTTTTTATTTATTTATTTATTTATTTATTTTTGCTATACCCCTTCTATAGGACAGGCCCTACGAGCGTCACTGTGTTAGAGGAAGTACAGAATACCAAGAGCTGCAGTAGAGAGACGGTTTGATGTGGAAGAATCGGTGTCTGACTGAGTGTAGCCAATTAGTGTCTTTCAGTGGAGAGTAAAATATTTTGATTGGTTGAATCTAGTCAGTGACTGACTGTGTTGTAGCCCCACCCATTTTGTGGTTTATGCAGTCTCATTCTGCAATGTCGGCCTCGCTCCTCTACACAGTAAGACTGATTCCAGGTCAGTGTGAGACGCAGACTCTCTTAAACCAGGGCAGGGGTTTTCTATCGTAGACAGCCACAGCACGTTATTCCTCATATAAAGCAGGTGACTACAAAATTAACTCGCCTCATCTGGTTTTGTGGTGGGCTTTGCTTTTTTTTTTTTTTTTTTTTAAATTGTTGCTGATTTTCAGAACAGAAACCAACAAATTATGCAGCTTTCCAAGGGTAAGACTGTCGACCACCAACCGCAGCATTATACAGTCACCAGCTGTGCTTCCATTAAGCTTGAACTTAAGCCACCTCACATTGTCCATTCATACTTCTGAGTGACTTGAGTGCATAGCATCGAAAATTAGTTGCTAAATTATAAAAAGCCAGCCAGCCAATCTGTTGTGACGTGCATAAACTTACAGCTGCGCTTTGGCTGCATTGCACAAAAAATTAAAAACGAGTTAAGGACCAACTCCTACAGATTATTAAAGTAATCGCTAACCACAACATCAAATTCTTCTTTTTCATGGCAATCCAATTTGAGAACACCCGCATCAGTGAGTGTACAGTGTTGGTTTAAAGACGCCTGTTCTCAGAGCTCAAAGATAAACTCTCTTTTACTCTGTGGTAGATAAACACCAGCCATACGTCTGCTATGCAGAGCAGACCCTTATCATGTGATGAAATTCACCAGACTGAAGCCCATGTGGACTTTGCCTTTTGTGTGGCGGATGTTGACATTTAGCTGCTTTACAGGAATTTTAACTGCACTGGCTACACGCTAATGAATCAAGGGCAAGACGGCCAAAACAGCAGGGGATTTCCCAGGGGCCTTTGCATTTTAAAATGGTGCCAGCCTCAGAAAAGCACTCACAGGAGCACACACGCTTTTTAACGTAAAAATGTGACTGTCTGCCAATGTTTTCCATCATGTTAAAATTGCATATTGCATATAAAAGACATTTGTTTGTGAAGGGGACAGTGTGGAAAGAGCTCTTATAGCTACCTGAGTGGATTAGGAGTGGAGGGCAGAAGGCTGTGACAGGGCAGAGAGCATGACTGGAATTTAGTGCCCAGAGTACGAAGTTAAAGAGTTTTTTAAATGGTGAGGGCTGGGGAGCTGTGTTTGTACATGCTCCACTCCACTCTTGTGCTTTGGTTTCATAAGACATGTCTGTCAGAGGTCCATCAGGCTCATGGCAGAGCTGCACCAGAGTATCCTGTGCCTCACTGTGGAGCTGCGCCACAGAGCCTTGGGGCCCATTGCGGAGCTGCACCATGGAGCCTTCGGGCCCTTTGCAGAGCTGCACCAGAGAGCCCTGGGGCCCACTGTGGAGCTGCGCCAGAGGGCACCACAGCCTACTGTGTTGCAAAAAAATCCCACAAATCTTTGCCGGTCCTCATAGATGTATCACAAGATCTCCACAGTCCATCTTTGGTTGAGTTGCTTTTCATCAAACATGCCGAGAACTACTTGGTTTTTGTCATACTGCTGACCTCCTGTAAAAAAGAAAAGATTGTTTCAGTCAGACACTGAATGTCTACCAGAATAGGAAGCTTTTAGATTCTGAATCACGACCGATAACATAACCGTGAGGTAGCTACTGTGGATAGCACACAGAGGGCCCTCTTTTGAAGCTCATGGTGCAATCAAAATGGCCAAAACAGTATTACCATCACTAATTTTGCCGTGTCTATTGCAAGACGAAGTGGCATCATTTTCAAACAGGAAGAGAGCATCACACAAATATCCCGCACACACATATCACACAAATATTTGTTTTCAAATAATACACCCTTGATTGAATAAAACAGTTTGGCCTTGAGGGCAGAGTGTCCCGGCTGCACTTTTCAAACGATCCACATGATGGCGCCAGGAGACGAGCTTTGAGCTGGGACGACACCTGACACTACCTGCTGACACACTCGCCCCAACCCCCACACAGGGAAAATGATTCAGTTAAAGTCTAAACAGAACTTCAGTAAACAACCAACAATCAGCCAATTCCAAACGTATTTCATTAAAGACTAAAACATGATGAAGGCCTCTGAGATAGACAGAAATGTCAAAAATGTTTTTGGTTCAGCTGAGATCATTCCATTTTATCACTACAGCTAATATAAACCACTTCATTGTTCACTTTTAACATTTAATAAAGGCATAAGTAACTAAAGTAAGAAATGATGTAAGTATGTTTCACAGTGCTGCAATGAAATATACGAGAACACCTCCATGAAGCACCAAAATAAATCTCATATAAAAACAGCTGCTCTGCAGACATCCCAGGTTTCCATGGCAATCCTCTGAAGGGTTTCTGCCACCAGCCAGCGTGTTTAGAATAAAATCAGCCCAAACTCAGACGGTACCAACACTCCGTCAGAACCAGAGTCCTAACCTGCATCTAAGGGTGCCATTAGCTATGACGTACATTAGAAAAACACAATTTATGAAGTATAAAAATAGACACAATCTGCGACAGTTGAGGGAATCTAAGCCCCCATTCAGAACTGCACACATTTACCGTTCAGAAACTCTCATTTGGTTGTGTCAGATATTGGGTATGTGTCCAGGTAAGGACATCTGTAAGCTATGTGTGAGAGGTGGCTGCCCGGCTGTGTGTGTGTGTGAGTGTGTGTGTGTACATGTATATGTGTGTGTGTGTGTGTGTGTGTGTGCGTGTTCATCCACAGGTAAGATTATGAGGTACAGGTGTAGATTCATCAGTGAGGTTACACAGATCCTCTCAATACTATCCGCTAGGCAGAGCCACAATCATTTAAACATGCTCACTGACCAGGGATGGGCAGTATTTCAAACGCAGGTATTTTCGGAATATTAATTATCATGCATTCATTTTATGTCTTTGCTGTTTGTGAAGTTTGTAGCAGGGGTGGTCAAACTTCCTCCCTGAGCAGGAACTCACCTGGCACAACTACCTGGCTGTGTGAAGCCTGGGATCTGTTGATTAAATCAGGTGATTAAATCGGTGGAGTCAGGTGTGATCCTGCTCGGCTGGAATGTAAACCTACCGCCACACCGGCTCTCTGTGGACATGCTCGGCTACCCCGGCTATATACGGCAATATGACATATGACAGTTTATAGAAATATTAATTTGGGTTGCATGTTATATTTTTTTTTTTACTTTGTATTGGAATACATGTTGTTTACTTTTCCCAACACCTAAAATGAAAATGGTGGAAATGCGTATAGACCATACAATAAAGAGGCAAAGCATACACATTTCTATGCTCTTTTTCAATGTGTGTTTGAAATAAGCCTCTCATATACAGCTTGTTCAGTCGAGTGTGTCACAGCTGCAGCTGACAGCCAATGACACGTGCTCCTTCACACTCACAGGAACAGAGCAACCAATCACACGCAGCCCCCCTGCATTCACAGGAACAGAGCAGCCAATCACACGCAGCCCTGTACATGCACAGGAACAGAGCAGCCAATCACACGCAGCCCCCCTGCATTCACAGGAACAGAACCGCCAATCACACGCAGCCCTGTACATGCACAGGAACAGAGCAGCCAATCATATGCTCTCACTGTCACTGTTTCTGCAGGCCAGGGCGTACACCGCCATGCCAGCTAACGTTCTCTCACAACGCCAGCGCACCTGAGCTCCTCCACACGTGATCTGTCTATCTGTGTGGGGTACGAATAGACACCAGGATTAGGCAGCACTTCCCTCTGGAAAATAGCCACTCTGTATACTTCTGTGGCTGTCGATCAAAACAGTAATTTACGTGCTAAGCTATTTGTTGCGATAATGTGCCCTTTTGTTACATGATGTCTAAAGCTGTTGTTACAAACACACTGATTAAAACTGAGATATTTTTTAGAAGAAGAGACTATTTTAGAATGAGAAAGCATATGATCTGGGACTTACCGTGTCATGTTTTTCCTGTTAACATCATGAGATATGTTTGCCTAACTCAATATGATAAATAACAGACTCAAAATCTGTGGCCCAGGTATGTCACACACTCACGCAGAGAGACCTGTCCTCATTCTGAGAACCTCTGGCACTGCGTTTACACGTGAGCAAATACACAGCACAGCACAGCGCTGTAAGGGTGTTTTCAGGGGAAACAGAGGAGCGGAAATGGGGCTCAATGACAGCAGCCTCATACCGTGGCTGTCCTCTTGTGCGATTTTCGCAATCACGTCAGAGAGTCACCTCCCCATGTAAAGACCATTTTTTTGTGATATACAGGAATCCTGGGGCCACTCCCACACTACACAAGAGGAGACAAGTAACAAAAGCAAACATGATATGGAGAGTTTGTGAAGACTCAGAGATTGGAGGCTTTTTGCTGCCGAGCATTTTACGTTAAGACAGCATCGGTGCTAACCATTAATGGTCTAGCATATCTTGCTATGTGAAAATGTAATCTTTGTTGCCTGCGATGCCTAAATCAGTGCAGTGTAGTGTAGTCAAGTAGTGTACTTCCAGCAGATTACGTCATGAGATCATGCTAAATGACACCTTGTGTGTTGGGAGTGCCCCTGTGCATTGTGGGTACTGCATTCCATATAATGACGATGTCATTATTTGACACAAAAGACTTCTGACAGACAATGAGACAGTGACTGACAGGCCCAGAGCCTTTTGTTTTTCCCTCCTGGTTCAGTAATAAATTCCACACCCTGAATGACCTCATTAGATCAACCCACTGATCTAATAGGACCTAAAAAGGATGCTTTCTCTCTCACGATGCTTCAGACTGAAACTACAGCTTTTGTGCCTGTGGAGCTCTCTGGAGCAGGGCATTATGGTCCCATGAGTTTTAAATCTCAAGATCTGTTTTCAAGATTTTTTTCTTGAAAACAAATGTATAACTGCTAATTTGGGTTGGGGGTTCTGGTTGTGGATAGGGGAACATGCTTACAATGTAAATTTACACTGGAACCTTATTTGAAAAAAAATATTTTTTCATTGTGGCCTTCCAGGACTGCAGTCAAACCTGCAGACGCTGTGGCCCTCCAGGACTGGAGTTAAACTTGCAGACACTGCGGCCCTCCAGGACTGGAGTAAACCTGCAGAACACTCCAGGACAGTTAAACCTGCAGATACTGCGGCCCTCCAGGACCTCCAGGACTGGAGTTAAATCTGCAGACACTGAGGCCCTCCAGGACTGAGTTAAACCTGCAGACACTGCCCCCTACAGGAATGGAGTTAAACCTGCAGACACTGACAGGATGGAGGACACTGCCCCTACAGGAATGGAGGGGACACTGTGGCCCTCCAGGACTGGAGTGCAGACATGGCTCTGAGGGTGAGGGTGGGGACTGACCTTTGACCTCCAGCACCAGGTCGGGTTTGAGGTTGAAACGGACCAGGCCGTCCCTGGTGATGCTCCAGAACTGGTTCTCCTTGCCCATCTCCGGGGAAACGGTCAGCCTGCATCCCGTCATCACCACGTTTCCTGTTGTCTCCAGGCAACATTCCTCCAGCAGCTGGAACAGAAAACAGCGCCGTGTGAGAGCGGCACGCCAGTGAGGTGGCGGCCATGATGCAGGTCAAATTCTCACACAGAGAAAGTGCGCCACATCTGACAGGCAGTTTGAATCTGTATCACATTCAGACAAACCTTCACTGAGATCTCCCAAGTAGCGCAACACCATTGATTACTTCCAGCAAAGAGTGGGAGGTGTTCATGACTCTCAGCTGTGGTGCTTTTAGCCGGCTCATAGTGGTGAGGCTAAACCCATCCTTCATCTCAAGGCAAGCTCAACAATGCCCCTGAGGCTAACACACTCGAGCACATGGCACACAGCTCATTTATTGGTTGATCGGGTAGCTGCATATCAAGGTATAATAAGCTATGGGTCTGTGCCATTAGAACATCTTTGCTTGGGGGCTACAGGGCATGGTGCCGCTATTGAAGGCCGAATGACCAGCTTCATCTATCCCATGATGCTGTTCAGCAGCTGGCTGATTAAACCCACTGGTGGTGCTGCAGGAGGTTAACAATGGCGGCGGTACCTTGCAGCGCATCAGTCCGTCCTGATAGGCCCAGATCTGCTCGACTCCGCCCGTGTCCTCCAGCGCCTGCACCCGCATCAGCTTCACCTCGTCCAGCGGCCCGGTGAGGGACATCCAACCTCCCGTACCCCTGTTCCTCAAACGCACGTACGCCTGCTTCTGCTCAGAGAGACACATACACACTCATTAACACACACCTTCCTCAAACACACACACACCTACTACTGCTCAGAGAGAGCGACAGAGAGACATACTTTATCACACAGACACACACACACGTACACATCTGTGTTTGCTCAGAATGAGAGAGAAAAACAATTACAAATGAACACAAACACACACACCTACTTCTGCTCAGAAAGAAGAAAACATTCATGACTAGCTGAGAAACAAACACAGGGATAGAATAGGTGTTTCTGTTAAATGAATCATCACACACATACAGGTAAAGTACACCTGTTTCTGTCTTCCTGTATAACTCTCTCACACCTGTTCACAGTAACACTGGCATTTACCCTGGCCCTGTGTGTCTGTACCCTGGCCCTGTGTGCTTGTACCCTGGCCCTGTGTGCCTGTACCTTGGCCCTGTGTGCCTGTACCCTGGCCCTGTGTGCCTGTACCCTGGCCCTGTGTGTCTGTACCCTGGCCCAGGGTACCTGTACCCTGGCCCTGTGTGCCTGTACCCTGGCCCTGTGTGTCTGTACCCTGGCCCTGTGTACCTGTACCCTGGCCCTGTGTGCCTGTACCCTGGCCCTGTGTGTCTGTACCCTGGCCCTGTGTGTCTGTACCCTGGCCCTGTGTACCTGTACCCTGGCCCTGTGTGTGTGTACCCTGGCCCTGTGTGCCTGTACCCTGGCCCTGTGTGTCTGTGACGGGAGCATGGTTTCCCATTGATTCATGACTCTAAAAAATGACCTCAGAAATGCAGCACATTTTTGGCATTCCTGCACATTCGTATTTATTCTGGCCGGTGAGCTCTGCTCTGCTCTGCTGCTCCGCCTCACGTGTGAGTGTGCGGTGAGTAAAATGAAACCAGCTCTCTGCGTTCTTTGCTTATTAAATCACTTTTGTTTCCTTCGACGAGCGCAGCAGGAGCCACACCCAGACCTCCCGGCGACAGCCACGGCCAGCCGAGCTCCGCCATTCGCCAACCTCGCCGTTTCACACAACAGGTTGAATCGCATTGCAAGCGAGGGATCGGCTGGTCGCATTAGAGAATTTCTCTGCTGTCAATTACCCTTGCTTTGGTATTCCAACACTGTATATTTGCTTTTGAAATACCAAAATCACAGTGCATCAAATTATACCGTATTTAGCAGTTTAAATATTTAAAATACATATTTGTGTCAGGTCTAATTCCTGCAGCTGTTGGACACAGATGTAAACATATGGACACCATGCAAACATGTTTTGCCCCTTTGTCACTATGGAGACCGTGTTGTAAGCGAGGGAGGGGCTCGGTACCTGGAAGAGAGGACGCAGTGATCCAATTCGCTGCCAGCCGCTGAACTTGAACCAATCCCCAACCTCGCTGGGCTGCAGCAGGAGCTGCCGGCCCCGGAAATGACTGTTCTCATAGAGAACCCACCTGTGGAGCACAGAGGAGTTAGACACACACACACACACACACACACACACACACACACACACACATGTGCACACACACATGCCATAGCCCTCTACAGAGCAGAGAGAAATACAAGTAAAACACAACACAACCCCTCCATGTGTTACCAGCCTGTCGCTCTCATAGATGGTTGAGCAGGAAATTATGTGGCAGAATTTAAGCATCGCAGCGCTGAGCAAATAAACAAAATGAGGTCATGCATAATCAAATTCCAGAGAGGAGAATGTAAACATGGATGTGCAGAGCGATGTGGCTCTGGGCAGTTTCACCAACTCCAAAACCCATGGAGAGAGCAGAACCCCACACACACACATATACACACACACACAGACATATAACTAATTAAGGTGTCTGATTAAAGAGGACTTACACACTTAAATAGAAGGGTGTTCTGTGCAAACTGATGGTGCAGTGGTAAAACAGAGCATCTTACATAGAGTATTTTCCACTATGTCCTTTATAAAACTAAAAGGTGCCAGTATCAGGCTGACATCAGAATGTAATAGCTATGAAGCTCTGGTGAGTTCACTTTGAGTTCACTTTGCCCTGACAAAGATACCACACACACACATCTGGGTTTGCACATTAATGATGCACAAATTACAGAATATAATAAAGTATCTCATGTCATCGCACGACAAGTTTCGACTGTCATAATTGAGTGTGTTCACCCCTTGAATATGATTTCTGTCACCGGGACATTTCTGCCAAACCAGGGCAGAAATCTGTAGCTCAGTCCCTCCACAGATTGGAGTGAGCTGCATCTTGGGGTCAGCGCTGCAGGTGAGCTCTGGGGTGGGAGATACATCACTCCAGTGTGATTCCTTCACACTCTCCTGGCTCATAAACCCCTGATGCAGAAATCTACCACCTCCCTGTGGGCCATCCAAATATAGCTGCCCCCCACCTCGAACCCACACCCCAATCACCCCTCCAGCTCTGGCCAAAACACATTAAAGCCCTGGCTGGGAATTCCACACACCACCACAATGTGTATTAATATAATTCTACAGGTCCAGGGGTCTACAGCACCCTCAAGGGCATTTATCACAAAGGGGCTTCTTTTGTGATGTCACAGAAGGATGGCAGGTTGTGTCAGTGATGTCACTGAAGGAGACCTGGCCATGAGGTTGTGTTTGTGATGTCACAGAAGGGGATGGGTGAGCCAGTGATGTCATAAAGGCACATGAGGCTTAGTGTGATAAAGTTTTGGTTAAATTCTGGACTTTTTGCATCAGTTCGAAAGGGATTTAACATGCTACTTATTTTTTGTACTAATTCAGTTGACTGGACTTTTCCTACGTTTTATACGTCAAAGGTTCTACTGTTTCTTATTTAGTTTTCAGTATTATGCAGGTAAGAATCAGAGGGTATTGTGGGAAAGGTGTAGACTCACATTCCTCCGTCCACCAGCAGGGAGGGCACTCTCCCATCTGACCCAGCCTGCCTCAGATCCATGACTGCCTCCTTCAGCAGCAGCTTCCTCCCCCTGAAACTGGGCCTCGAGAACAGCGTAACGGAGGGGAGAGAGAACTCCTGAGACGAGAAAGAGAGAGAGAGAGAGGGAGGGAGGGAGAAACACAGAGGGTCAGCACAGTCAGGAGGACTTTAGGACAACAGCGTGAGTCACAGAAAACAAAGCGTATGAATCATCCTCTGTTCCAAAACGACCCGACTTCCTGTCCAACATTCAAACAGGAAGCCGTCTCTCACACCTTCTTAAAGCAACAGAACACTTATCCTGAGGTAACCTGTCCAGAGTGAACTTAACACAACATGTAACGGAAAAAATACAACATAAAAACATGTATCATAAAAATGTGCATTTTGATGTTTCATTTTTCATAAGGATCCAGAGAGGAGTAGCTTTACTAGTAACATATGACACTATTTAACCCACATATGGACCACTCTTAAATGCAATGAGCTATAAACCTATTTTTTTTTCCAGTAATTAATCATTGAAATACATTCCTTTTTTATGCATACAGATAGTAAATGACCATTTTGTTGTACTGCAGACTCTTACTAATTCCTGACTTCCAATTTTTCGTATCCCTAAGGGCACAGCAGTTTCCCCTGGGGGGTTTGAACCTGCAGCCCTTGAACTAAACCACATAATCAGCACATTTACCCGCAGCTATTTTAGGGAACTGAACTGGAAGACGTTCTGGTATACAATTTGCCTATGCCTGGCAGATAAAAAAATTCCATAAACTATGTTACATTCATTCCAATCTCACATACTGCACGTGCACACACACACACACACACACACACGCACACATACAGACACATATATGTGCACACACATACAAATGCAGGTGAAACTCTCTGTACTCACCAGGCTTGTGGTTTGCAGGGAGAGGATGTTAGATTTGGGGTTCAGGCAGCCCATGGCTGGGAGGTCGGGGTACTCCCCCTCTTCCAGGATGTACATGTTATCCGTGAACTCCGGCCCCTCGAAGGCCACCCAGCTGGCACAGACACAGGGGCACCATATAATTTACTCACGATTTACCCCAAAATCTGACTGCCATTCTACGAGGCTACATCCACTGTGTTCCAGTTTCCAGCACTGACATCCTGCTGCCTGTAGGGGCACTATTAATTCATTTCAGAGGTGCATTTGCTCCCATTAGGTTGGGCTGGAGAGCTCTGCCCATTATGACTCCATGTCCCAGTTTCTTTGATACACCACATTCGTAGCAAAAGTTGGAACATGATTGGCAGGAGGGCACATCGTATTACTCTGTGCACATAATGGGGCTTTGTTAGTCCCTGTCGTCTTTCGTGTGTTTAGGCCGTGTGTGTGAGTGTGCCGGTGACCTGGGCTGGTCAACGAGCCATTTACTGCCCAGGAAACCTCCAAACTTACAACAGACACACACCACTGTCCTATGAGATAACCTTTAAAACACACACCGCTGTCTTATGAGATAACCTCTAAAACACACACCGCTGTCCTATGAGATAACCTCTAAAACACACGCCGCTGTCTTATGAGATAACCTCTAAAACACACACCACTGTCCTATAAGACAACCTCCCAACTCCCAACACAGAGGCTGAGAGATACAGTCCTATAGCACTCACCTGCCGGCCATGACCTTGCATGACCTGAGACAGAAACCTTCCGGAAGCACTGGTGTGCTGCCTGACAGAACCTGCACGTCACCCTGGAAACCATTTTCGGAGAACAGCTGGATCTGAGACGCCAGGAAGGAGACAGAGAAGAAACCATAAACCCGGCCCTGGTGCGTCATACAGACATGTGCTCTTACCGTACGCTCAACACCGCAGGCTGACGCCACGGCCTGCATAATTCAGGCACCAAGAGAAACTCCTCAGCTGTTCTCACCTTAAACTTGTCCCAGCCATGCAGAGTATCCTGGAAAAAAAACACAGAGATAAATAACTCTGACGAAAAACAACAAAACTCTCCTTCCATTTTACTTATGTGCCACTGGTAATTGAAGAATAACTGATAATTTGAAGGACTGGGTCACATTTTTAAAGATGCCCTTTCATCACTATACCCAAAAGAGCACATGTTGCTACAAACCACCCATGTGAGTTTATTTTTATTTTATTTAAAACTTCCTCATGGAGGAAATTTTCACAGCGATCCACCTGAGCAATTCCCAGGGTACTCTACCTGATAGCCCACTAACCTGCCCTCTCCCACACCTGGATACACCTTAACCTCACATGGGAATTCCTCTGGACAAAGCCACACCTGAGACAATGCGGTTGCAATAAACTGTAGTGTGAATAGACATTCTTAACTCTTAATTCAAAAGAGATATGTATTGAATGAGATGATGAACCGGTAGGTACAGGTTATGCATGAGGTAGGAATATCAAATGATTACAATTTCTTTAATGTGAAACATAAAACTTGGAAAAGGCGGAGTTTTGTACCACGAGGACAGGCTGCACGGAAGCGATCTGGCAGTTGGAAGCTCCCCAGTCGTCAGGGTTACCATACAGGCCCTTCTCCAGGATGTAGAGCTCGCCAGAAAAACCGAGATTCTCGAAGGCCACCCACCTATCGGAAAGACAAACATCAGACCAGAGCTGAACGCACTGCCAGCGCGGAGCTTCAAAAACAGCCTCTAGAGAAAAAATAAACACTTTGGAAAAGACAAATTAAATAAGCATGACTCACATGAAGGGGAAAAACAGTGTAGTGCTTCTTGTTAATAACACACTTAAGAAGAAATAACAAGTAAAATATCGGCCCTATTGTAGTGGTCCAAACTCTGGTACAGTGGTTATAATGAATGTCAACAAAAATCTGTGTTGTTAATTTCACACAAGTAGCATGTGACAGAAACACAGCCGTAAATGTAATATTCCAACCTAAATTAAATTAACTTTTCCCTGACACAGATACCACACAAATCTATTTTCAAATAAAATGGCACCACCCCAATATAATGCTTTCATATCTTTTTTTTCATAGTTATGCCTAAAGTTGCTTCTAAACTTGCTGTTGAGGAGATGCAGTGTGCAGGCAGCCGTGGCGTTTGGGAGGGAGATTACAGTACACTCAGAGCCCCCTCAGAGGGAAACGGACAGTGTGAGTGATCATGCTCAAACTGTAATGTCCTCAAGCAGGACTGTACAAACACAGCTGCTGTGGTGAGGCCGTAGGCCTGTAAATCCCCATAATCCTCCACATGCTCCCACTCCCCCGCCCCCCTGGCCCCCGCCCCTCTTTTCAGCTGCCACACATCCCAAAGCAAACTAAACGGAACCTGAGCAAGACAAACTAAACACTGCTGAAACACATAAAAACGCTGCTGAAACACACCAAACTAGACCAAACCCCGCGGAAACACACCAAACTAGACCAAACCAAAACACAAAATGGAAAAATAACTCAACTGAAACAAATTATGTTACATTATATTACAGGCATTTAGCAGATGCTCTTATCCAAGAGCAACTTACAACTCATTATGCCGGGGAAAAGAGTGTTAAAGTGGAGTGAAAGTCCCAAGTGTCAGAAGGGATAGCATGGACTAAACCGTATGGATGACCTGCTCTACCACAAATCAAATAAAACCAAGTCCAACAAAGTCTAGCTGGGATGAATGCAGCCAATCGCAGCCAATCATACATAAGGGCAGCTAATCACAGCTCAGCAGAGGGAAGAGCAGCCAATCACAGCACAGCAGAGGTTAGAGTAATGCAGGAAGACGTATCTTTAATACTCTGCACCAGTGCCTTTGAGTTAACAGTTGCTCATGTTTGATCCCATAGCCAAGAGTGGGAGGCTCCTGCAACACAGCAGCCAATAGGACAGCTGGAAATCCATCCTTCTGTTCATGGTGAGCATTGCCCCGCCCTTGTCCCCTCCTTCACCGATTAGTGTAGTGTTCAGAGATCCTTAGATGAAAGGTACTATTAAACGCGACCCATTGTCGTTCTTGACAATTGGGTGCCTTTGAATCTGCTGTGAGAATGTGGACATTATGGAGTTATGGGCCGACTTCACCCAGACTGCCTGAGGGGTCTCTTCTGAAAGCTGGGCGTTGTCTGTGGAGAACACGCCTAGGGTAGCTGGATCAGGGGCCAGAACCTCCCATGTATACCACAGCCACTGGTTTAAATACCTGCTCTGTGGCTCTGCTTCTCTGTCTGTTTTCCAAACAACAGTATCAAGTTCACACAAGGGAAAAATACCATACACACCCTGCATTCATCTATCTGTCTTCAGGGGCTGGGTGTGTGTGTGTGTGTGTGTGGGTGTGTGTGTGTATGTGTGTGGGAGTGAGTATGTGTGTGTGTGTGTGTGTGTGAGTCTATCTGTGTGTGTGTGTGTGTGTGGGAGTGAGTGTGTATGTGTGTGTGTGTGTGTGTGTGTGTGTGCAGGAACACAGTACTTTGTGTGTGTATGTGTGTGTGAGTGTAGTAAGTTTTTACTGTGTGTACACATTACGTCTGTGCTGTGTGTGTGTGTCTATGTGTGTGAGCGTGTGTGTGCAAAAACACAGTACCGTGTTTGCATGTGTATGTGTAATAAGTTTTTACTAGGTGTACACATTAAGTCTGTGCTGTGAGTGTGTGTGTGTGTGTGTGTGTGTGTGTGTGTGTGTGTGTGTGTGTGTTTGTGCAGACATGCCTCAGAGTGTCTGTATCACATGACCAGACTGACTGACAGAGGAAACGTCCTTCCCCCCACCTCAGGTGTTTGTCCATACCTGCCCCCAGCAGCCACACCCAGAACACCTCCACACAGGTAACGGAACAAACCGCACTGCTGCAGGTCTGTTAGGGGACTGGCCCCATAACCAGGGCTGTGGATTGGATAGCTGTTGTACCCTTGAGCAAGGTACCAGGTAACACAAGACAATATGCAGCTGTTTCAATAGACACTCCATAAAACAATGCTGTTTAACTAGATAAGCACGTCTGCTCCATGCAAATGTATTTAATCCATATTGAGGGTAAGCAGCTTTGTAATGCTAATTTCTCTGCTCTGTTGAGCTCGCCAAACTGTGTAAGTGGAGATAGAAACGAACACTCACGTTTAATTGTGAGCCAGCGTTAAGGACCAATGTTGATTGAATCCCAACCTCAGACTCTTTCACGCCATATGCAATTCAGTCAAAATGGACTTCCTTAAGTCCTTAAGACTCCCTTAGTCTCCTTAAGGTCATTTGATACTCTATTCAAAAATGAGAGCGCCACATTCCAACATGTCACATGCCTCCAATAATACAGAAAACACTCAAGGAAATGTGTGTTGTAATTTGAGATGTATTGCACACACACACACACACACACACACACGTATACACACACACACACACACGCATACACACACACACACACACACACACACGCATACACACACACACACACACACACACACACACACGCAGTGTGTAACAGTAAAGGAGGGTTCTCTCACACTCCAGACAGGACGTGGGCAGACTGGCTCCTCAGGCCGTAGCCCGTCTGCTCCAGGCTGGACACGGGCCCCAGCAGGTCAGCGTTCACCCCGCGCTCCCCGAAGTCGCGCTCACTGAACAGCTTCAGCCGGGGGGACAGGAAGTCCTGCAGGGGGAGAAGCAGAGAGGCGCAGGTCATCACCTCCACACCTCTCTCTGCATCCCCCAAAGGATTTACAGCCTCACTATTCGAAAGCGCTCTCTCTAAAGAACGAGGTGGGGACTGAATGCTCCAAACAGACAGACAGACTGACAGACAGACTGACAGCGCTCGCCAGGCCTATGCACAGAAAATTCACTTACAAATGTGGACCATCTACAGCAAATCCTCTGCACAATTACATTCATAAGCATAAATCAGTTTCATTTACTAAGCAGATTTGGGCAAAACCTGGTTTACCATTCTTTAATTTGATTCAATCAAATTAAAATGTCCTACACAGAATGAATGACTGCCTTTGCTGATGTCACAGAAAGCACTGCACTGCTGTGACAAGACAGCGCTGAGCTGATGTCACAGAAGGCAATGTACTGATGTCATAGAGAGCACTTTGCTGATGTCATAGTACAAAATATGCTGATGTCACAGAAAGCAGTGTGCCAATGCCATAGACTGCATTATAAGGCAATGTGATAAAGTATAAAAACGGTGATGTTGCTTACAGTCATGATAGGCCTTAGGGACACCAGAGAGTCCATCCGGCCTCCCCATTCCCACCAGCCCACGTATTCCCCCTCTTCCAGGATGAACTGGCGCCCCTCGTACCCGGGTGCACCACAGCCCACCCAGCTGCGTACATGAGGATGAAGACATTATGTAAGGATCAGTATTTGGGTGGCTGTGCTCAGACAGTGTTAGGGTTCCCTGCACAGACAGTACGGAGGAGACAGTATTGGGGTAACTCAGTATTACAGTGACCTGCACAGAAAGTGTTAGGGGTGACATTTACTCAGACAGCTTTGAGATGACAGTACTTTGGCAGTATTGAGGTGCCTTTGTTTTGGGGTGACAGTACTTAGGCAGTATTGGGGTGCCTTTGTTTTGGGGTGACAGTACTTAGGCAGTATTGAGGTGCCTTTGTTTTGGGGTGACAGTACTTAGGCAGTATTGTGGTGCCTTTGTTTTGGGGTGACAGTACTTAGGCAGTATTGGGGTGCCTTTGTTTTGGGATGACAGTACTTAGGCAGTATTGGGGTGCCTTTGTTTTGGGGTGACAGTACTTAGGCAGTATTGGGGTGCCTTTGTTTGGGATGACAGTACTTAGGCAGTATTGGGGTGCCTTTGTTTTGGGGTGACAGTACTTAGGCAGTATTGGGGTGCCTTTGTTTTGGGGTGACAGTACTTAGGCAGTATTGGGGTGCCTTTGTTTTGGGGTGACAGTACTTAGGCAGGATTGTGGTGCCTTTGTTTTGGGGTGACAGTACTTAGGCAGTATTGGGGTGCCTTTGTTTTGGGGTGACAGTACTTAGGCAGTATTGGGGTGCCTTTGTTTTGGGGTGACAGTACTTAGGCAGCAGGGTGCCTTTGTTTTGGGGTGACAGTACTTAGGCAGTATTGTGGTGCCTTTGTTTTGGGGTGACAGTACTTAGGCAGTATTGGGGTGCCTTTGTTTTGGGGTGACAGTACTTAGGCAGTATTGGGGTGCCTTTGTTTTGGGGTGACAGTACTTAGGCAGTATTGGGGTGCCTTTGTTTGGGGTGACAGTACTTAGGCAGTATTAGGTGCCTTTGTTTTGGGGTGACAGTACTTAGGCAGTATTTTGGTGCCTTTGTTTTGGGGTGACAGTACTTAGGCAGTATTTTGGTGCCTTTGTTTTGGGGTGACAGTACTTAGGCAGTATTTTGGTGCCTTTGTTTTGGGGTGACAGTACTTAGACCATGTTGGGGTGCCTTTGTTTTGGGGTGACAGTACTTAGGCAGTATTGTGGTGCCTTTGTTTTGGGGTGACAGTACTTAGGCAGTATTGGGTGCCTTTGTTTTGGGGTGACAGTACTTAGGCAGTATTGGGGTGCCTTTGTTTTGGGGTGACAGTACTTAGGCAGTATTGGGGTGCCTTTGTTTTGGGGTGACAGTACTTAGGCAGTATTTTGGTGCCTTTGTTTTGGGGTGACAGTACTTAGACCATGTTGGGGTGCCTTTGTTTTGGGGTGACAGTACTTAGGCAGTATTGGGGTGCCTTTGTTTTGGGGTGACAGTACTTAGACCATGTTGGGGTGTCGATACTCACAGCCCACCGCATATCTTGAGGGAGCCCACAGACTCGAGCCGACAGCCCCCTGCCTGTGTGGGGGTCTCTGGGTCTCTCTGCTCCTCCCTGATATCAAACACCCCGTCTGTCAGCTCCACGCACTCCCCCTCAAAGAACGGCCTCTCATACAGCAGAGCCTGCACAGGTCAGAGGTCAAAGGTCAGAGGCCATGGCAGTAAAGGCTCTGCAGCAGAGGGCGGCTCTGCTCCCGCCCAGGCCTGTCCCATAATGAAACTCTCCAAATTCCAGGCATTCTCCAGTCCTGACGTTTTTTTTTTACAGTGACCCGATCATCCGTCCTGTACAGACAGCTGAAAACCGTCCAGTATTTGCCTGAAGTGATTTTAAGGAAGCAGAATGACTGTGCATGTGCATCCACCATTTTTCGTTACAAAACAAAGTCTCACTGCAAAGCAACTTATAATGATAGTAATGAGGTTTTCTCATTATTTACCTTTCTGCACTGCAGATGTGATTAACGGAGTCGATGATCGACTCAATGACACTATAGAAAAGCTGCTTTTATTTTGGGTTAATGATAATAATACTCCTCCTTTACTAGTGTGAAGTGCTGCAGACTGCCTCATTTCCTTTGGTAAATGTTCACACTGAACGATTTCATGACAACCTCACTAATGAATTACACAGCTTTCCTGTTATGAAACTGCAATCTACTGCTAGCTGTTTGTGTTAATGATTCCATTGCATTTAATACATGAGTATTGAGGTACATTTTACACTCTTAATATCCCAGAATAACCATACGGGTGTGCTGAAATCTTGCAGTAGCTCTGTGCGGTCGTGCCTGAAGGGGGAAACATACCTTAACTTCACTGGGATTTTCCACTCGTACACCGCCCTAAACAAAAGACCAAACAAACAGATAAACAAATGCACAACGGTCAGATGCTATCAGACAAGGCAGCTCTGTGTGGCCCACTGTAATATATTCCAGGAAAGAAAACCACACACACACTCTGCACTGTGCCACTCCCACACACACTCTCCACTGGGCCACCCCCACACACATTCTGCACTGTGCCACACTCACACACACTCTGCACTGTGCCACGCTCACACACACTCTGCACTGTGCCACACTCACACACACTCTGCACTGTGCCACTCCCACACACACTCTCCACTGGGCCACCCCCACACACATTCTGCACTGTGCCACACTCACACACACTCTGCACTGTGCCACCCCCACACACATTCTGCACTGTGCCACCCTCACACACACTGTGCACTGTGCCACGCTCACACACACTCTGCACTGTGCCACACTCACACACTCTGCATTGGGCCACCCCCACACACACTCTGCACTGTGCCACACTCACACACACTCTCCACTGTGCCACCTCCACACACACTCTGCACTGTGCCACGCTCAAACACACTCTGCACTGTGCCACCACCACACACACTCTGCACTGTGCCACACTCACACACTCTGCATTGGGCCACCCCCACACACACTCTGCACTGTGCCACACTCACACACACTCTGCACTATGCCTCTCCCACACACACTCTGCACTGTGCCACCCCCACACACACTCTGCACTGTGCCACACTCACACTGGTTGCGGTTACTGATTGAAAGCGGTGGCATTTAAATATAAGCCATTTATTCTTTTAGGCTTATACTGATGATTCTGGCATAGCGCGGCTGTAGGAGGGTGAGTCATCCTTAAGCAGACTGTAAAAGAGCCCAATTAAGGCCCAGTTAAGAGCAATTAACAGCTCATTTGGAGCAATTAAAACCAGCATGCACAGTGGGTCCCCAGGACTGAGTTTGAGATTTGGATCACTCACATAGTGCAGCGCTTTCCAAATTATGGGGTCAGGAAAAGAACTGAGGTAGGTCACAAAACATTTTCCAATGCAAAAAAAAGGAAAAATGAAGTGCAGTAATTCTAAAGGTGAATGTGGCTAAACAAGAAAAGCCGTCACGGTGTTCTGGAGAAGCACACTTTACTGCACGTGGAGAGATCTCAGAAAATAAATTCCTAACATCACCAACACGGAAATAAAAGATAAGGAAGTGATCGCTGCACTCTTTGAGGCGTGGGGCAGTGAAGCAGTTATGTTTGTGAAGTAACTGTTTCAGTTTCTCACAGGCAGAGGCTGTGAAGTGTCACGGACAGACATGTTGACACCTTGGGGTGCGCTCACCATTCTGAGGGGTCGCAAGGATCCTATGAAGGGTTCGAAGAAGCCCCAGGACTCTGGGCAGGGGTACTCCCCGACCTCCAGCAGCTCCATTGGGCCCTGGAAACCTGGCTCCCCATACACCAGCCAGCTGAGAGCAAGGGGGGGTCCACAGTTAGATACGCACACAAAACACACACACACACACACACACACACACCTAAACACCCACATACACACATACACACACACCTAAACACCCACATACACACATACACACATGCACACACACCTAAACACACATACACACACACACACATACCTAAACACCAACATACACACATGCACACACAACTAAACACACATACACACACACACCTAGACACCCACATACACACATGCACACAAACCTAAACACACATACACACATGCACACACACACCTAAACACACATACACACACATACACACATGCACACACACCTAAACACCCACATACACACATGCACACACACACACATGCATGTGAATATGCTTCATGGGCATGCACACACACACATGCATGTGAGTATGCTTCATGGGCATGCACACACACACACATGCATGTGAGTATGCTTCATGGGCATGCACACACACACCGGCATGTGAGTATGCTTCATGGGCATGCACACACACACATGCATGTGAGTATGCTTCATGGGCATGCACACACACATGCATGTGAGTATGCTTCATGGGCATGCACACACACACACATGCATGTGAGTATGCTTAATGGGCATGCACACACACACACATGCATGTGAGTATGCTTCATGGGCATGCACACACACACACATGCATGTGAGTATGCTTCATGGGCATGCACACACACATGCATGTGAGTATGCTTCATGGACATGCACACACACACATGCATGTGAGTATGCTTCATGGGCATGCACACACAGAAAGAAACATTCATGAAATGCTATCCGTCTGCCATTGCCCTCCCTGCTCTGTCAGATTCACACAGTGTGAAAAAGGTTAAGTATGCCGACTGTCTGTCTGTCACACGAACATACCAAGATCACAATCAAAACCATAAATCATAAACAAACACATAGATATGAATACATTTCCACAGACCATAATGGCCAGCCATTAGTTACCAGTGTTTGGGAAGAAGCCGCCAAACACAAGATATGAGCCTAATTCCTCCTCATCTTAAATTATTCCAGAAATTCAGACTGTGAAACACATGCCAAACTAAACGGGCGTTAGCATTTTAGCCACCAGCCATCAAATATTTAACCACGAGGCCTCAAGGTTTGAAACACACGTAAATAAATATTTTAAAAAATCACATAAGAGGTGAGAAAATGATGATGGTGATGCCAATTAATGAAATATTAAATGATGATGCATTATATGAAAATGAATAATGAGGCCTTCAGCTTGTTGAGACATGGTTGCTTTGGTTGCGGTGTATGCCTACATTTGCATTAGCTTTAATGTCTTTGCTCTTGTTATTTTCCGTCTTTGTTTCTCGTTGTAATTTTTTCTGTGTGCACTTATAACCTTTCATAACCAGAGTTGATTTGGTTGTAATGTATAATTTGTCTTAATACAAAAGTAAGAGTTGAGAAACCTACAGTGCAGACTCGCATGAGCAGGCCAGCCCACATTCCTCAGGCTAAAGCGAAAGGGATACAGGGCCAAACTGCAGAGCTCTCACACAACCCTGTCTTACGGTGCTATGAGCCTGACCAGGCTGCTCATAACCTTACAGCACTATGAGCCTGACCGGGCTGCTCATAACCTTACAGCACTATGAGCCTGACCAGGCTGCTCATAACCTTACAGCGCTATGAGCCTGACCGGGCTACTCATAACCTTACAGCACTATGAGCCTGACCAGGCCGCTCATAACCTTACAGCACTATGAGCCTGACCAGGCCGCTCATAACCTTACAGCGCTATGAGCCTGACCAGGCTGCTCATAACCTTACAGCGCTATGAGCCTGACCAGGCTGCTCATAACCTTACAGCGCTATGAGCCTGACCAGGCTGTTCATAACCTTACAGCACTATGAACCTGACCAGGCTGCTCATAACCTTACAGCACTATGAGCCTGACCGGGCTGCTCATATAGTGTGTGATAGTTAAGATCCATGAGATAAATCCACTCGAAAAGAGGATGTACTTTGCTTAATAACTAATGCTCAGTTTCCTCTTTTGATGAGTCATGTTCACCTGTAGGTGGGGCTCCAACCAGAATCGATGACTCATGCAAATTCAACCAATGACGTGTAACATAACGCTGGCGAAAAACAAAAATCATACTTCAGGAATCTCACAAACTTCTACAACAGCATCTCTTTGTCAGTCATCATTTATTTGTGATAGATTGCATTCATACCCTCTAAATGTAATCAATTAATTAATTAAATGTAATCAGTTTCAATCAATTATAAATGAAACTGTAATAAAAATACTGATTACAGTTAGTGAGTCAGCATGCCCAAAATGCAAATGAGGCATTAGGTCTTATGAATCATATAAATATTAGGGTAATAATTGCAGGAACATCTCTGACATGCAAATGAGAGATGAGGCAACATTCAGCACTCAGCAAAGACACTTTTACACTGATGCAAAACACCCTCACAATTTCCCTATGAGGCACAATAACCTAACCTAACCTAACCTTGGACACTCCTGTGACTAGTGCCCTCGACCCAGTGGCCCTGCCTCCACACACACTGAGAACCTGATAGAGCGTATGAGCACATGAACACATCCCTAAGCTAAGGTCTCAGGTCATAACACATATGGGGAAAAAAATGAAGAAGTCCCTCTAAGATGTACAAGCACTTGCTTGGGATGAGGCTGTTAGGAGCTCTTTTATGTTACTATGTAAAAATACACAATTAAAAACCAGGAAGTAATCCACAAACCAGGAGTAATCTGGAGAACACTACACAGATTTTTTTCTGGTCCTGCTTTATGTCAAACACTGTTGACTTTCCCACATTGACTTATTTAGTAATCACACTAACACTGGCTGATTGGGTTTCAAGTGTTTCCCATTTTTGTGTAAATATATAATCTCGGTTAATGCTCGCAGTTTTTGTGTCGGTGATTAAGAAAGGGTTTGATGCTGTTAAATCTGTAATGGAGATCCCACTCCTTCCGAGGGTGTTTCTGAGATCAGCTGCCTGTTCGGGCTAAGCCCGGGATGAAAGCACAGCTAATTGCTGCGCCCTCCGGCCCTCTGGCTCACTTCCTCTGGCTCGCTTTAAACACCACAGAGAGCTCAGGCGATTACGCCTGCCGACAGGCTTAAACAGCCTGACAAAGGACTACATGTTTTATATGACGGGGCAAATGTAGGATTTTAACCTCCATAATTAATACTTATAAGGTCGTGTTACAGTATGTCTAGGCACCCTTCAGTTTCCAAGCTGCATTTTTTCCCTTGACTTTCCAAGGGCACCGAGCACTTCACTTCTCCATGACCTTCCCATATGCAAATATGCTACACATAAATAAATAAGGCACTTCTACAGCATTTTCTACCATGGTGGGAACCAAGCACAGGTTACTTTGTTTGTAAAATGTGACTGTGTTTGGTTTTTTTATGTGCAACATTTCATGGACCAAAATTAATGTGGGTGTTTATACATATGTATTTGGGTGTGAGCTAGAGCTGACGTATGAGTGTATGTGTGTGTGTGTGAGCTGACGTATGAGTGTATGTGTGTGTGTGTGTGTAGGCAGTACTTACACCCCAGAGTGCACTTTGATGGAGCCGGTGCTGGGAGGGATGCCGAAGGCCCCCAGGTCCACGGTATCATCACAGAGTGCACTTTTATGGATCCGCTGTGTCCTGGGAGGGATGCACAGAGTTAGAGCAGTGGACCAATCACATTAGAGTGTAAGAGCACTACAACGAACTGCCACAGTATAACTCAAGGTCAACCAATCATGCCTGAGTCAGGAGGGAAACAACATCAGGACTGTGTGCCAATCACATTCAGAGCAGGCAATCACATCAAAGAGAACAGTGTCAATGTGCAGGACCCAATCACTGTAGTCCTGGAAAGAGCCAATTACGGCACAGTGTTAGAGCAGTGACCCAATCACATCAAGGAGTCAGAGCAGTGACCCAATCACATCAAAGAGTCAGAGCAGTGACCCAATCACATGTGAGCCATAACCTAATTGGGGTAGAGCATGAGCACCACAGAGATGAACCAGTCACATCAGAACTCAATCACACATTCACCACATTTCACATGGTGCATGTGAAAAACACAGCAGCAATGCGAGAAACAAAGGTATTCAAAATCTGTATTCATTTAGTGATGGGCTGGTAATTAAGGCGATCACATGAGACAACCCCTCTAAACCGTAATTCACACGTCTGTGTGACTACTCTGATTGGGTATGTCCAAAAAGTGACAGGGGGCAGAACAGAAAGACAGAGAGAGAACGAGTGAGAGAGAGAAATGGAGGAAGAGAGAGTAAGGGAGTGTAAGAGAGGGGGAAGGGGAGAGAGAGAAAGAGGGAGAGATTGGGAGAGAACTGTCACACTCACCCTGACCGCCAGTCGGATGGACCCGATGACCATGGGGGCCTGGGGGGCCGTTGGCTCCGCCCACATGTTCCCGAGCTCGATGCCCCCCTCCTCCAGGGCCACCCTGCGGCCGCAGAACCCGGGCTTCTCATACAGGATCCAGCTGAGAGGGAGGGGACAGAGCGGAAGGGTTACAGGGAGTTACACTCATACATCACATTCACTCTGTGAGGCATTCAGCAGACGATGATGTCTGGAGCAGTTTGCACATCTTTGCATCTTCAAGACAATTTTCTTGCATCTACAATCTTCATTGGTTGCCTGGTTTAGTGACTCATTGATTGATTGTTTGGTTTACTTATTGATTGATTGATTGTTTAAGTGACTGGCTTATTGATTGATTGATTGGTTGACTGGTTTAGTAACTGATTTATTGGTTGACTGGTTTACTGACTGGTTGATTGATTGATTGATTGATTGATTGATTTATTTGATTGATTGATTCATTGTTTAAGTGACTGGTTCACTAACTGGTTGACTGGTTGATTGATTGTTTGATTGATAGATTGGTTCTGTGTATGAGAGGAGTGAGTTAGATGATTGGTTGATTAGTTCTTTGCATAAGAGGAGTGAGTTGATTGGTTGAGGAGTGAATTGGTCAGGAGACCCGGCCTTACCATCCCCTCACCACCTTGACTGAGATGACCGCACTGAACCCCCATGCGGTGGCATCTTCCACGTCTCTGAAGATCTCCACAGCCTCCCCCATGAACCCAGCCTGCTTATGAATGACCAGCTGCAGGAGGAGGGAGGGAGGGAGGGGAGGAGAGAGGGGGGAGGAGAGAGGGAGGGAGGAAGGGAGGGAGGGAGAGAGGGAGGGAGAGAGTGGGGGAGAGAAGGAGGAGAGAGAGGGAGGAGAGACAGAGGGAGGGGGGGGGAGAGAGGGAGGGAGGGAGGAGGGAGGGAGGAGAGAGGGAGGGAGGGAGGAGAGAGAGGGAGGGAGGAGAGACGGAGAGAGGGGAGGAGAGAAAGGGAGAGAGGAGAGACAGAGGGAGGGGAGGAGAGAGAGGGAGAGAGGGAGAGAGGAGAGGAGAGGGAGAGAGGGGAGAGAGGGAGGGGAGGGAGAGAGGGAGAGAGGAGAGACAGAGGGAGGGAGGGAGAGAGGGAGGGAGAGAGTGGAGGAAGAGAGGGAGAGAGGGGAGGAGAGAGGGAGAGAGGAGAGACAGAGGGATGGGAGGAGAGAGAGAGAGGGAGAGAGAGGGAAAATGTGTTTATGGTGGCATGTACATAACTCAATACCAAAAATCACACAGTGCATGCTACACATGAAACAGCACTGTGAGTCAGCCTGGTGTCCATGTGTGCCTCTAATCATGATTTTCAATTTTCTGATGATTATTATTATATTTTAAATGACATAATGTCTTACATTAAGACCAACTTTGTCAGGTATCTGCCATGCTGGATATGACAGACGTTGAAAGGAGTGGATAGAGATGCCTTCAGTGAAAACATTGTGTGACTTACACTACATCATTAATGGAGACAACTTCAACAGTGTGTGGACAAATATCTCCTCTGGTATTACAGTGATTTATTAGAGACGTTGCAGCTGGAATGAATGTTATGTCTGTTCTGCGGTGCCTGAGGGAAAGTGTTTCACATTCTACCGATGAGCAGAGGATGTGTGGGATCTGGGAGTATTTTGTGAGCTCTCAATGAAGCCTTACCTTTCCCGGCCGTTTGTGGAAGCCCCTCACATCAGGGACCTGCAAAGAGATAAACGGTCAACAACTGCTTCCTACTCCACCCAGGCTGTTACATCGCATCCTGTATTATTAAATTATATATTAAGACCCAGCTTCTAAGACTGAAAGTTGTGTAATGGGTGTCTAATGGGTGTTGCTATGATAGTAGCTTGCCATTTCCATAGTAACCCTGTCTAAAAGTGATGTGTGTGTTCCCGGACGAGCCCCCATTTTGTAATAGACCCCAATGGTAAATCAGAGTGGTAAATTATTATAGTATAATAGAGAATAAACCACTCTGCACTGCGCAGAAAATAAACCAGGCCCTCAGCTGTGCCCCTGGACCGCAACATACTCCCCAAATCATGGTTTATCATGGTATAATTATTATTATAAACACCCAAAGACTGTTGTGCATCTGCTAATCAAGTTAGCTGTTTCCAGGTTTCTGAAGGCATGAAGTTCCAGCTTTAAAACACCATTCTAAGGAGAACAGTGTTACATGACACAATGTTTCTGTTATTTGGCAGACCCCTTATACCAAGGATTTACAATACAAACATGGGTGCAGGAATCGAAGCGTCATGACACCCTGGGGATGCTTCTTACTCTGTTTTCACGTTTTATTGAACAATTTTGGCTGAAATGTGCTACATAAATAAGAAAAATTAACAATGAAGCAATGAAGATTGATCATAAGTACATCATAAGAGCATCCATTTGAGTTATATGAGAAACAGTAACAGAGACCATGAGCCCAGCTAATGACTCTCCTAGCAACTTCACTCACGCGTACAACAGCTGAAGGATGTTCAGAACACTGAAATGTTTATACCTTTGAAACCTGAAACTGAAGTGGCCCAGTATGGATACTCTATCCCCTCCAATTGTTCTTAGATCCAATTATAGCCATTATTCTTTTACTTCTCTGAAAGATAAATAGTATTCTTTTCAGTGATCAGCCACCCTTGGCCTCTTCTATGAACTGTTTCATTCCTGTTCTGGCTTGCTGTGCTACTGTACAAAAATAAAAAAGTAACACACTCAGAGAATTACGCAGACAAAAACAGGCCAGGCCAAAGTCATAGAAATCCCTGGGCTTCCAGAGGGTCGATACTGGGGGCTTTGCTCTGAGACGCTGCCAGCGGATTCCAGAGGGCCGTCCCTCTGGCTCAGAAACAGCAGCTAGCACTGGAATGTTCCTCCGCTGCTGTTAACTGTGCACTGACCAGACGGCCTGCCTGCTTCCCCCTTAAACTACAGCTGTGTGTTGCGTGAAAATGTGGCAGAATAAAAACAAAAAAGATATCATTTGAAGCCCAGATTTTGTTTATAAAAACTAGTATTCAATATTAGCAACCTTGGTCTCAGATAAATTATGCACAACATTCTGCAAAAAGACCCACCTCCTTCTGGGCTGCAAGATCATAGTTAAAAAAAAAAACCACCAAGGAGCCAAATGTTTACAAGATGTATGCCATCTGTTTGTTTTTTAAATGCCTCAAAATGTATACAGTAATTATCAGTTTGTAGGAGAAGGTGTGCTGACATTGGCACACCACCTACAAACTACATGAGCATCTGTCACAGCTATCTGTGGATATGAATGATGCTTTCTTACTTTACTGTGATCATAAGGGGACCCAAAAAGACCAAGAGCACATGCTGAGCTGCCCTGGCCTGTGATCATTAGGCTGGAAAACATGAAGGTTTTGACAATGATGTAACGGGGCGTTTTTCTCACTGGCCTGCAAAACCCTGAATAAAAGCAGCCCAAGACTAAATACTGTGAGAAACAGGAACCGGGTTCACAGAGTGCCAGTGCAGTGGTTCAGCAGGCTAGACTTGAGGTTCAAAGATTGTGGGTTCAATTCCCAACTGGGGCATTGCTGTTGAACCCTTGAGAAAGACATTCTACCTGAACTGCTTCAGTGAATCTCTACATACATGTGAAGAGATTGCATGTTTAAAAAAATAGATTAGTGTCTCTCAGGATATGGTGTCCTATTCTGTCCTCAAACAGAGAAACAGCATGGCAAAACGAGGCCGTGTAAACCCTGTTTTCCAGGGAAAACCTTTCCATCTCTTCCCTCATTCCCCATCCTTGCTTGCCTTCACTTGCATTGAGCCTGTTGACTCATGCAAAACAATAGCAGGGTAGGTGAGGAAGAATTCCAAACTTTCTCTCTCTCTTTTTTAGGTCATTACAGAGTGAGGTTTAACCTGGGTGATTCACAGAGGCTCGAGATGGTTAGCACATGGAACTCTCGGGAAAGTGGCCAGTTTTTCTGTTCCTCTCTGGGCATGAGTCAGCACACACACACACTTTGTTGGTCTGAAACACACACACACATCTCATGGGTCTGAAACACACACACACACACACACACACACACACCTTGTGGGTCTGAATTCCTGTGACTGTCAGAGTGAATCACAGTCTGTTCCAACAACAGTGACAGGATTCAGGATTCAGTTTAAATCACACTCTGTCCTGACTGGACCTGCTCAGGCATTTTAAACAGAGAAACAGAGAGAGAGAGAGAGAGAGAGAGAGAGAGAGAGAGAGAGAGAGAGAGAGAGAGACAGAGAGAGAGAGAGAGAGAGACACAGACAGACAGACAGACCTGTTCCACTATCTCCTCTTAAACTGAATTTGTCTTTTTACTTAAACTCTGCAAACACAACCCAGCTAAACAAATCAGAGGGAAAATGTATCACCAATTTCCAGCCTTAACTCAAATTATACTGAATTGTATAGATACTTATGTAACAAATGCTAAAATTATGGGTACCTCAGCTAACTGGCCATAATGCTCCCTGATTGGGGAATGTTGTCAGCCAGGTCTGGCACTCGTATTAATCAGTTGAATACTGATTTCCCACAATGACAGCTGCTCTTGCTAAGTCTCTGCTAAAGTATATAACGACACATCATGTCAAAGCCTGCCAAGATCCTCTACAGTTCTGAACAATTTGTCATTTACACAACATGTATGAAATATTCCGTGGCTGGAGGTTTTTGTGGTTCCCGTTCAATCATATGCTGATTTAGGCCTTGAAAGTGAAGTCTGTGTTGCTCTTCATACGACCAATGACTTAAATAAAGGCCTTAAATGCAGAAACACACCAAAAGGGCACACAGACACAGTGTACCCCATATATTATTACTCTGATCGACATCCCAAACTTGGGCACTTACCTCAGGGTACTCTCCAGGTGGGATGGGGTGTGGAGGAGGCAGGTGAGCAGGGACAGGTTTCCGTGGCGGTCCCGGAACAGGAAGTCCCTGCAGTGGGGAGTCTGGAAGCTGGAAGCAGGGAGGGGGGGCATGGTTCTGGTCCATCCCGGGGATGGGGCACCCAGGCCCCTGCAGGCACTGCTGTTCACCCAGTGAGCCCATCTGCTCTGCCCGGTCTTGGCCCAGCAGCTTCTCCACGAAGTCCGGAAGCTTCACGTCAGCAAAGGAAGGCATCGGGGGCGCTGTCAGGGCGGAGGGGGCGGAGTTGGGGCCAGGGGCAGGCTGGGGCGCGCGCTGATCGGCCACGCCCGTAACGGCTTTGCCCGAACCCGGCAGTGCCGCCACGGGGAGGGGTGGCGGGAGAACCGGGACAGCGCCCGCAGCCTGACTCAGTGGGAGAGGCGTCGGCTGTGACGCGGGCTGTGACTGCTCTTGCTGCCCGGCGGGAGAAACTGACACCGTGTTCTCGGGCGACTCGGGCTCGCCGTTGGGCCTCCGGGACGCCCTGGAGAAGTCCGTCAGCCTGGAGAGCACAGTGCTCCTCCCCAAGCGGGCTGAGACCTTCCCTGAGACCTCCTCCTCCTCCTCTTCTTCTCTTTTCTCCTCTTTCCTCTCCTCCTTCTCTGAGGCCTCCGGTGTCCCCTTCCTACGGCGCTGGCTGGGGGACTGGAGCACCTGGAACAGCAGGCTTTTCTCATTGCCGACCCGTTTCTGCATGGCCTTCCCTTTGGCCTCCGCGCTCTGCCGCTTGATCATCATGGCCGGTGAGGGGTCCTTGGGGCCCGTCTTCTTCTTGTGGCCAAACTGGAACTCGGCGGGGTCGAACTCCTTCTCGAAGCGGTCCTCCTTGATCGGGGGGAGGGCGAACGGTGGCGAGGGAGCCTTGGGGTGCCCATGCCGCTTCAGGGGCAGGGAGAAGGGCACGCCCATGCTCTTCACGTTCTGGAGGAATTCCTGGAACTCGTTGGAAGGTTCCAGGTCTTCGTCCTCACTGGCGGAGGCGTCGAACCTCCTCTCTGCCCCGCCACGGCCTCCGCTGCCCCTGCCGCCGCTCGGCTTCCTGGTGAAGCTCTGGTCCACATCCAGCCAGCTGGAGGGGACATCCTGCTTCCTGGGGGGCCCGCGGGGGGGCTGAGGGGGTTTGCTGGGGAAGAGGGGCTGCTGGACAGTAGCTGAGCCCTCTTTGGGGAGGAGAACGAGGGCCTCAGGTGCAGCTTTAGGGCTTCTGACCACATCAGCGAATGACATAGGGCTCCCCTTCAGAGCTCCCCCCTCTGTGCTGCCCTGTGTGGGGGCAACAGTGATGACGGCTGCTGCTGCTGCTGCTTCATCGCTCCTTTCATTCCTCTTCCTTTCCTCTTTTCCTCCTGGGGCTTGGCTGTCCACCAGCTTTTCTGCGCTGTTCGTGGGAGCCGTCACTGGGTCTTTGCGAGAGCCTCTCAAATTAAAAGCGGCTGCTTGCTCCAGCTGGAGCGCGGCCGGCTCCAGGCAGGGGCCCGTTCAGAGTCGGCCCCCCCACAGCAACAAGGCCTGGCTGTTTCTCTGCCCCACTTCTTGCCGCCTCTGGCCTGAGGGAGTTGCCCTGGGCAGAGGTAGCAGTGGCAGAAGGTGGGGCTGGCTTCGGCGGTTTGATCTTACTGCGGGCTTTGCACTGTGGCATTTCCCCCTCTGCCTTCTGGGAGTGACTCACGGGTGCCAGAGCTTCCTCTTTATGACTGGTTTCTGGGACAACTGCTGTTGCCATGGTAGCGGGAGGGGTCTTGTTCTTCCTGTCCAGGCCATTCTCTGCTGGCCCCTCCTTCCTCTCAGGCTTCTGTCCCAGGCTAGGCAGCTGCTCCACAGATTCCCCTGGAGCCGTTTGATCACCTGACTTCTGGCCAGGAGAACGGATCTCAGGGACACCGACTGCAGCTTCTGTGGCCTCAGGTTTCAAGGTCTCATCTGCTGTTTCCATGACTGCAGGCGCTGGGGTTGGTGTGGGGGTCTTGACAGGTGATTGAGCAGGTGTTGAAGTGGGTAGGTGTGCAGGTTTACCAGAGGGTGTTGGGGTGGTTGTCACTGCAGGTGTGGGTGGAGTTTGGAGCTCAGGTGGTGGGGTAGATATAGGTGTAGGTTTCTCAGACAGTGTTGAGGTGGGTGTTTCTTCAGGTGTTGTGGTAGGTTCTGAGGAGGGTATCTCTGCAGGTGCTGGAGCATTATTAAGTTCAGGTGTTGAAACAGGTGAACTTTCAGGTGTTGGTGAAGGTTTGATTTCAGGTGTTGGAGAGGTTTTGAGTGCAGGTGCTTTGTCAGGTGTTAAGGTGGGGGTTTGTGTAGGTACATCACCGGGTTTTGAAGGAGTTTTGAATTCAGGTGTCTTTTCAGGTGTTGAGATGTTTGTTTGTTTAGGTGTATCAGAGGGTGCTGAGGCGGGTGTTTGTGTTGGAATCTGTGTAGGTGTATCAGAAGGTGTTGGAGCAGTTTTGAGTTCAGGTGTTGAGGTGGGTATTTCAGCAGGCGTAGCAGCCTGTGCAGGTGTTGGGGCGGGGATCTGCTCAGGTGAGTCGGACACTCTCCCTGCATCACCTGCCGGCTCCGTCTCTCTGGGCTCGGCTGCTCTGGTCTGCACAGTGGGCTTTCCTTCTTCTTTGGAGTGGCTGAAGATCCTCCCTCCTCAGGGGTGCTGCTCTGGGCCTCAGTGCTGGGGGTGTCCCGTGCTGATCCGGCCTCCGCTGCACCAGCTGGGGCAGGGCTGTCAGGCAGCTTTGCTGCCTCATCTTGGGCCTTGTCCCACTGTTTGACAGCTCTCTTGTTGGGTTTGGGTTTGGGTTTTGGGGGGCTTCTGGTGTTCGGCATGGGCAGTTTGCTCCCGCCTTGCGCCCCATCATTTTGCTCCTTCGCTGCATTTTTGGACACACTCTCCACTGTGCCTTTTCCTGGTTTCGCCTCACCTTGAGGCCCATCACCTGGCTCCTTCACATTTTTCTGTGCAGTTTCTGGCACAACTTTCCCTGCTTTTGCTGGGCCCTTTTCGTCATTTGACGGCCGGTTGTCACTCTGAGGTTTTGGCGAGTCCTTCGTGCTGGGTTTCTTCAGCTTGCTGTCTGCCTGAGGTGACTTGGGGTCCGCACTGACCGCGTCCTCATTCGATGGCTGTTTGTGGAGCGGTGACTGGGGGGGGCGGGGCAGCTTGCTTCCTGGTGTTTCTGCCTGATCCCTGACTGGGCTTGATGATGCAGCAGCCGAGGTCTTCCCCACGGCATCGCCTGGTTTCCCACGAGCTTTTCTGACTGGAGAAAGCGGGCCGTCTGTAGCTTTGGGCAGCTTGCTCTTTGGTGTTACTGCACTCTGCACCTGTTCTTTTGTTTTTCCATCTACGCCGTCGGTAGATCCTGGGTCAGCGTCGTTTGAAGCTGCGCCCTTTTCAGTCCTACTCTGCGTCTCTGCGGTCAACCCACCATCTGGTATGGTGGTGGCGCGGGCCGATGAGGATTTTGGCTTCATCTCCGGAGATTTCAGCTTCGTCTCTGCCAGCGGTTTTTGCTTCAGCTCTGTCAGCGGTTTCAGTTTAGTCTCCACTGCAGGCTTCTTGGGGATTTTAGATTTGAGGGCGTCGGGGGTTTTGTCCAGCGGCTCGGGAGAGGTGGGCGTTCGGGGCGGTGTTCGGGGCGGCGTTCCCGCGGCCTTTGCTGATGTCACGCCATGGGCCTCCGGCACCCCGTTTACCGCCTGTGGTTCTTGCGGGCCTCTGGCCCTTGCGCTGACAGCCCTGGCCTTCAGAAGGCGCTGTGGAGCCACGGGAGAGGCGGGGCTTGCTGGGCTCACTGGGCTGGCGGGGCTCGAGGGGCTCGCTGGCGGGGTCGCGCAGCGCAGTTTCGGCGAGCACTCTGCACTTCTGATGATGTTTCGGCTCAACTTTGGGCTACTCTTTTCCCCCGAACTACTCCGGGTCAGGGGGTGACGTTTGATCTCCAAATTCACTTTTTTCACACTTGATGATCTGTTGGTGGGGGGACAGAAAACAAAACAGTAACCATATGGGTCATTAAATTTGTAAAAATCAAGACTCTTCTTAATATAGTGAACCATTCATATGTAAGCACTCTGTTTTGCTAGTCCACACACATGCCCAGACTGTATTACATTGAACAGAACATACAACATCACTTAATCACTTTTTGAATGCCCAGATTTGTGTGATATCTGAATTGGGGCAAAGTTCATTTAATATCAGTATGGAATGTCACTTCTCAGCTATATAAAGACGTTCTACTGGTGTAAAAATTAAAGTGATGTAGGTTTGAAATTACTCAAGATAATGTGCTCTGCCCTCTTTGACTGTTGCGCTGGTTTCAACCATTAACATAAAGCCCTTAATCTCAACAGAAATATTTGCGGAAAGCCGGCATACATCCTCATACACAATGTATACGCAGTGCTGACAGAGGAATGAGCTGTCCCCCTCTCTCCCATTACTGGGTGGTGACCTGATGAGCTGTCAATCACTGACATCTTTCAGCCATTAAATGGTTTGCTCAAAGCAGCAAAACACAATAATCGGTTGCTGTCGGTTACTGGCAGTGCATTGTAGTGCCACCCATTTAAGGTGCGATAGAAACTCATTCAGTCTCTCCCTCTGAATGTGGTGTGATTTCAATCAGACATCTTTCAGCCATTAAATGGTTTGCTCAAAGCAGCAAAACATGTTCAGTGCCACCCATTTAAGGTGCCTCATTAAATGTGGTATTTCACAGTAAAAGCGCATGTTCAGTCTCTCCTCTAAATGCGGTATTTCAAAGCGCATGTTCAGTCTCTCCCTCTGAATGCGGTATTTCACAGTAAAAGCGCATGTTCAGTCTCTCCTCTGAATGCGGTATTTCACAGTAAAAGCGCATGTTCAGTCTCTCCCTCTGAATGCGGTATTTCACAGTAAAAGCGCATGTTCAGTCTCTCCCTCTGAATGCGGTATTTCACAGTAAAAGCGCATGTTCAGTCTCTCCCTCTGAATGCGGTATTTCACAGTAAAAGCGCATGTTCAGTCTCTCCCTCTGAATGCGGTATTTCACAGTAAAAGCGCATGTTCAGTCTCTCCTCTGAATGCGGTATTTCACAGTAAAAGCGCATGTTCAGTCTCTCCTCTGAATGCGGTATTTCACAGTAAAAGCGCATGTTCAGTCTCTCCCTCTGAATGCGGTATTTCACAGTAAAAGCGCATGTTCAGTCCCCCCTCTAAATGCGGTATTTCACAGTAAAAGCGCATGTTCAGTCTCTCCCTCTGAATGCGGTATTTCACAGTAAAAGCGCATGTTCAGTCTCTCCTCTGAATGCGGTATTTCACAGTAAAAGCGCATGTTCAGTCTCTCCATCTGAATGTGGTATTTCACAGTAAAAGCGCATGTTCAGTCTCTCCCTCTGAATGTGGTATTTCACAGTAAAAGCGCATGTTCAGTCTCTCCCTCTGAATGCGGTATTTCACAGTAAAAGCGCATGTTCAGTCTCCCCCTCTGAATGTGGTATTTCACAGTAAAAGCTCATGTTCAGTCCTTCCCTCTGAATTTGGTATTTCACAGTAAAAGCGCATGTTCAGTCTCTCCTCTGAATGCGGTATTTCACAGTAAAAGCGCATGTTCAGTCTCTCCCTCTGAATGCGGTATTTCACAGTAAAAGCGCATGTTCAGTCTCTCCCTCTGAATGCGGTATTTCACAGTAAAAGCGCATGTTCAGTCTCCTCTAAATGCGGTATTTCACAGTAAAAGCGCATGTTCAGTCTCTCCCTCTGAATGCGGTATTTCACAGTAAAAGCGCATGTTCAGTCTCCCTCTGAATGCGGTATTTCACAGTAAAAGCGCATGTTCAGTCTCTCCCTCTGAATGCGGTATTTCACAGTAAAAGCGCATGTTCAGTCTCTCCCTCTGAATGTGGTATTTCACAGTAAAAGCGCATGTTCAGTCTCTCCCTCTGAATGCGGTATTTCACAGTAAAAGCGCATGTTCAGTCCCTCCTCTAAATGTGGTATTTCACAGTAAAAGCTCATGTTCAGTCCTTCCCTCTGAATTTGGTATTTCACAGTAAAAGCGCATATTTGTGATGCGGCTGCGTGTCTCTGGGCTGAGTTTGCATCCTAAGCTCTGCTTCTGCCAGCCATAGCCTGAGGTCCATGCTGGTGAGGCAACACTCGGCTCGGCCTCGCCAACGTAAACAGTGGCGGAGGCTGGTTGCCATGTGAATCAGAGCGGTCACGTGTGCGGCCACTTCCTGCCAAAGCTGTCGGGAGCAGGCTCTCTGTATGGCTAATGACATACCTCAATTCAGGTGGGAAAAAAGGAGGGAAACTTTCATAAAGAGGCGACCTGAAAAGGCTCTAAAGAGTTAAAATTCCCTGCAAGGCTGTGCACTTGGACCGTGCCGCTCTCAGCAAGCCAGCCTGGTCTGGTACCAAAACTCAGACCAGGGTGCGAAAAGTGAGTTCATACTCTTGCATGGAAAGAGTTTTTTTTCCTTTCTTCCCAAGACAAATATTAACTTTGTGACTCCTGTTTATCTCTACAGAGCGCAAGAGAAATGAAAACTGACCTTGATTGTTGCAAAACGCACTTAACAACACCACCTTTTACTACCTTTCACTACAGTAAACATACAGCAGTCAATAAAACATCGAGCAAGGTATTTCCGTCTAAAATCAATGTCAGTTCTCAGCAGAGAGGAGAAGGAGTTTTTCCCTGTGATCTTCCCCTCAGTGAAACACAAAGCTTGTTAATCACTAGTTCCCACTAAATCGCTGAGCAACCTCTGGAATCCAAGTGATTTTTTAAAATGTTTAAAGTTGTTTACCTGTTGCTAATGTCAAAAGTGCCGCCACTCCACCTTTCCAGAAGCAGTTAACATGAAGAAAAAAAATATCCCAAGTAGAATTTTAAAAAGTAATGCCGGTTGTCTTGAATGAGATGCCTCCACAAAGCAAGGAAATAAGTAAGACTTTTAAAGAAAACAGGCAGCTTTTTTTGTGGGTGAGAGAACAGCGGATGAGAGATGGTGAGCAGTCCAAAGCCAGACCGGGTCTGCGTTCAGCGAGCTCTCACACCCAGCCGCTACCTGCCTCGTTCCTCAAACCCAGCGAACATGGGTCGAGAACAGCGCCGTTTCCTACAGAACTCAGACATGAGTCACTGCTCTGGAAAGCACACACGCGCGCGCACACACACACACATATACACACACACACACACACACACATACACAAAGGCACAGAGGAAAACACCCTAAAGATATACATTTAACTACCTCTCAGACACGCGCCAGTGCGTTTTCCACTGCGGGGGCCTGAAAATGCTTATGTCGTGGTATACAGTCCCTAGACTGCTCTCAGAAATGAGCATTACAGCACAGCGGCAGCTCCATTTCAGAAACGATAAATAACGATACCCATAAACGGTATATTTACGCCCGTGTTTACTGGGGCTTAAGCTTTGATTTATGCCTTTTTACTTTTTACAATTTACATAGAAAACGTACTCCTGTGTCTATTTTTTTGAACCTTTTAAAAAGGAAAGAAATAGAAAAGTTTTTAACAAAAGCAAACTACAGCTTTTCAAAAACTGAAGCAGACTAGAGCACAGAATTATCCATCCTAAGGAAATGCTTAACAATATTACATAGAGTGGTGCCCAGATGTGAAAGAGGTTTTGAGTCAGGTTATTAAATGCTAAAGCATTGCTCTGTGCATACACATGGCTCCCTGTGATAGAGATTGTATTGTGTGTGCCTGTGTGTGCGTTTTCACTCCACCTCCTGAGCTAAGACACAGAAATCTCCTGGCTCAAGTTTCAAAGTTTTCTTTCTCTGCTGGGGATCAAAGGGCTTAGGTGCGGGAGAAAGCCGGCGGATCGTACTCACAGTTTCACCTCGGACTTGTGCTGGGTTTTGGCGGGTCCGTCGGGGAGGTGGGCACCGGGCTCCGCACCCAGGCTCAGGCTTTTGGGGAAGGCGTGCTGCGTTTGGGAGAGCTTGATGCTCCTACGCTGGGGGGGGTCGGCGCTCCCGGTGCTCACCCTCCCCTCCATGTCGCTCGTCTGCGGGGTCGCCGTGGAAACCGGGGGTGGCGGTGTGCCAGGCGGGAGGGAGGCGGAAGCCGCGCCCGTTGGCACGGCTACTGCGTGGGTGGGAGCGTGAGCGCTGGCAGGCGCGGGCGTGTCCAGCTCCCCCAGGTGAGTCTCCACCCACAGCAGGTGGGGGCTCACAGGTGTGTCGGTCCTCGCGGTGATGGGCTTGGGCGGGGGAGGGGTTGGGCAGCCATTGGTGGGCGTGGCCTCTCCAGAGCTGCACTCCTCCTCCTGTGGCTTTTGTAAATTCTGCTCTCTGGTGTTCTCCTTCAGCTCCAATGACTGTGGCCGAGATGGACCTCTCGCTACACCCCCCTCAGTCTTCTCAAGGCCAGGGGATCTTGGCGATCCGCTCCCCTTTGCCTTGCCAGCGACCTGGAAGTTCTTCTTGATGGTGGTCGCCCCTTCGTCGCTCACACTGGTCTCCTCTAGATACGCCTGCAGCTTCCTGCACACACCCCCCAAGACCACCTCCGCAGGGTCAGGATCGCCCCCGCCCAGTGCCTCCTGAGACCCCGCCCCTTTCACGCTGCTCCGCCCACTGCTGTCACTGTCGACGAATGGGATCCCTTCCCCGTCCAAGATGGACACGATGCTGTGGACGCTGGCGCTGGGCTTCAGCTCCGAGCGCTCGATGCAGAGCTCGGGCAGGGAGATCCGGATGGTCTCCACCTGCGGGGGGGGACTCGCGGGTCCCTCCTTGGAGGGAAACTGATGAGCTTGGTTCTTGGTGGGGGACACCTCGTCCTCGCTTGTTTCGGACTGACCCTTGCTGCTCTTCCTCCTCCTGCTGCTGAAGAAGCTCCCAATGCGTACGAGCACGCCAGGCTTGTCCTCTGAGCTCTGTGGGGAGACACAAAATGAGTTAAACACACCGGCACAGGCTAATAAAACCCCTGGCCCTCGGGAACACACTGTTCACAGGTAATTGAGTCTTGGCATTCCCTCTCCTGCTTGGGTCCCACCTAGAAAATCCAAAGGGATTTCAATTAGCGCAACCGCAGAGTGTGGCGCACTTCGGTGTAATTATATTTTGTGCCTGAACACACACACAAAAAGTGATAAATGGTTAAAGCTTCTTCAAGTTTAAACAGATAATCATTTTAGTAAGTTATCTGGAGAAAAACAGAAAACCTCAAACACCTTCGCATATTGCAAATGCATATTAATAAACTATATTGAGCTGAATTTGTCATGTTGTTACATTACTAATAAAAGTCACTAAAGTTTTATATTAACATTAAACATTTCAAAACAACTGACAGCAAAAAATAACAAAGTATAATATTTTATATAACCGTACTCCATTACTGTTTCAGTGTGTTTCCCAGAACTTTTTCCAACAGTATTGGTTTTTTTATTTGTTTTATTTTGCAAGTTGAAGGTTTACAATGTTACAAAACACACATCTGTAAATGTAGCACTTAAAGTGTCTTTGAAGCCCGTTCAGACAGAGACCTTCATGTGTAAGACACTGGAATACAATGACATCAATGAATCGGTCTATGCAGCAAATTACAGTTTAAAGACACATAGTAACTTTCCCTCTACGACCAGTAAGAAGATAAAACTGAAAACAGTGAACTCACAACAAAAACGGCTCTTCTGTTGCTCAGTGTGTCAGACCAGTTGCTTTACACATCTTATTCCCTGAAACCACTCAGTACACGTTCCACTGAGATGAGCAAGTTACTTTTCCCCCTTCATTTGTATTCGCAGTCTGAAACTCAGTTGGTCAAGTTCCCCATGGCGATACGGAGAAAGTTAACGTTGCAGACAGAGCGGAGGGAGACACCAGCGGAATAACCGGCCGGGTGTGCGAGCTGGTCTGTCTAAAACCGGAGCAGCAGGATCGCGGGAAAATGATCGGGTTCCGCACCTGAGATCATGACGTAGCAGCGGTCTAACGTTACAAGAAAACACAGACGTTTCCCAGAACGAATCAGAATCACCTGTACAGGTATACAAAAGGACGCTTATCGGCTTAAACCCATGTGGAAGTAAGAAAGAATACAGACAGTCAATCCAAGTAATACATGTTGAGGTTTACCCAAACACAATTACATTTTGACAGCTTCAAAAAGTAACGCGTTGTTAAAATGATGAATTTCCACCCCCTCCAACAAAGAAAACACTTAAAATATCGGATGTCCTACATTTTACACCCCGTTTTTGTCTTGTCTTTCCAAGCCCTAACAAGACGAATCCAACGAAGTGTGCTGTTCTGTTAGATTATAACGTGACATTGCAACGTCATGTATTTCTCACCGTGTCCATGCTGACACTGCTGGAGGCTACTTTAACTCATTCAGCGGTTCCGATGACTCCTTCAAGCGAGGCAGAAATCCAGCGGCGCCACACTTCCAGCTGATGACAAATCCACCTGCACCCTTGCGCCACAAAGTTGAGCCTTCCTTTTTAAACGGTCGCTCAGGAATAATTCACAATGATAAAGGTGTGGTGGACTTTGTAATAAAGCTTAAAATGCCCACTTTCATGCTAAAAGCTGTATGTATCATACGAATGTATAAATCGATCTTTATCTTAAAGATGTAGACTGCTGTGACAGCACCCAGGACGTGTCAGATGCGTTAGGCGCGCGAAGTGTCAGTCTCGAGCTATGCACCTGTACACGGGTTGTTGGGCAATACCTTTCACACGGTTCAAGGCATACCTGAATTATTTATGTACCGCGACTATTGTTTGGAAACGACCACACCTTCTGTCACATTAATATTATAAACGCTTGAAACTGTCATGGCAGACGAACCTACGAGAAAACTGAAATATTTCCTACATAGCATGCAAATGTTACATAAATACCAATCATATGTGTGTATATGGATGTGTTTGTGAGTGTGAATAATGTAACATATGGTATGTGAACATGGGAAAATGTATTTGTACTTTCTGTGCAAAAACATGGAATGAGATAAAAGATTTTATTTTAAAATGAATTGTCAATGGACAAGAAAATGGCACAGAAGTCAACACAAAAAGCACAACACTTTAAATTACAGCTCTGCATATTGATGAAAATTTAGTCTACTGCAGCATCCACATCACCTGTTTGCAGTATAAGCAGTACAGACTGCTGTATTTGCAGCAGCAAAATGAAGTTCATTCAGCTCATTAGTCAAAGGTAATATAAAACTCTTCTTAGACTTTCACATGTCTTGTCAGTAACATATCCTCCCATCCCACTATGACAAAACAACACTGTTTTTATGCTCATTTTACTGTCCATGTTATTTCAGTGGATTAATTAATTCCATTTAAAAGCAAAGGGACAGAGTCCGCTTTTATCTTTTGTAGAGCCTCTTCAAAGCTTCTTAAAAGCAGTTTTTTGTCCTTCAGACTTGGCAGGTTTTCAAACCATGCACACACGCAGTAGCCTCGTATTCACCCAACAGAGGTGGGCTTTGTCCTTGATTGTGAGAAACACATTTACAGTCAGCATGTTTTTGTTTAATTTCAACACACTGAAAACACTCCACCAGACAAGAAAAGGAACATGCACCATATTACTTGCAAATATAAATGTAAAACATTCAGGCTACAGGAACAATACACAGAAATCAGCATATCTGCATTCATAATATCTGTAGCCCGCAGGCAGACTAGAGGAGATGAAATCCCGTAAAAATTATTTTTTTAAAAATCTGTTGAACATACAGAAACATAAAGACTTTCAGGTGGTGTACAGAGTAAAGGCACATGTTTGTAGTGCAGCTCTGTGTTCAGCAGTGAGACCCAGCTGTGACTGTAGCTCCACAGTGAGACCCAGCTGTGCTGTTACCAGCTGTGACTGTAGCTCCACAGTGAGACCCAGCTGTGACTGTAGCTCCACAGTGAGACCCAGCTGTGCTGTTACCAGCTGTGACTGTAGCTCCACAGTGAGGCCCAGCTGTGCTGTTACCAGCTGTGACTGTAGCTCCACAGTGAGACCCAGCTGTGACTCAAGGGTACACAGCAGTGCCCTACCTTGAAGTGAACCTGAAACCGTAGGGTTACTAGCCTATCTCCCTCCCACTGCTGCCCAGTTAGCTTAACGGTTTATTAGTTTAATGTTTGGCAAAGAATATCTCAAAGTTGGGCTGTTATGCCATAATGGAGGCAGTAGTTTTGTCAGTATCATTTCTATCATTGGTGCTTTCTCTGCAGGACTGAACATCCCCACTGCTTCCTGCCTCGTATCAAGCCTTCAGTGCATTTCTCCTACATGTAATACATCCCTACAGCTGGATACATACTGCAGCAATTCAGGTGAAGCATCAAGCATTTGCTCAAAGTTACAGTGATACTGCCCCAACAGAGAATCAAACCTGCAATCCCCCAGTGTGCCACCAGTGTCACACCATAAGAACATAGCAACATGGTACACGTTTTTGTTTTCAATATTGTGCACTACAGTGTTTGTAGCTTTACAACATTGCTGTTTACCCATAAATATAATGGGGCGTTGTTACACTGGTACTCAATACCAGAGCCAATGTGTGGCACTGAACCTGGGCCCAGGCAATGCAACTCTATATGGGGACTAAGCTGTATTAGCATTTCTGTGGATCAGGACAAAAGGGTATCAGTGTTACCTGAGCACAGGAAGTGCTTTACCTGTGACTGATAAGATCAGCCTCTCAAACAAGGTGATGCTCCTACCACTGGATTGAAAAGTACAGAAGCAGTTTGCAAACAAAACGTCACTGTGCCGATTCAAACAGGATGTTCCAGTGAGAAGAGACCTGGTTGAATTAATATATAATATGTGTGGACAGGTTCTTATACAGTGCGGTGCTTAGGAAATTCACATTGTTTAATGCCGACCTTAAAGAAAGACAAAACTGTCAGACCACTAGACATTCCTATTTGGAAAACCTCAAAAGGCTTAATATCAGAAACAGAACATGCGGTTAAAAGGCCAGTCTTTATTTCACTAACAAAACATAACTGGCAAATTTTCTACAGAAATCTCTCCACTAGGGCTCACTAAGGGCGGTGTTCTGCGCATGTTTTGAGTGACTCTGTGTTTCAGCATTACCATGGCAGCATTCTATGTCTCAGTGTTCCACTGTTACCACGACAGCCATTCCTGCCTCTCAGTGTTCCACTGTTAACCACAGCAGCTGTAGGTGTGATCCAGCGCTCTGCTGGTACAGAACATTTTCATTTGTTGTGTGTCAGTGTTCCAATGTTACCATGGCAAGCTTTTCATGTCTCTCAGTGTTCCATGGTTACCATAACAATTCAGAAATGAGTGTAACAAAAGGGCTTTTCACCAGGAACCAGATGCAAACCTCAAACTTTACCCCCCCCAGCCCAGCCACAGAGACAATGCTATAAAAGCTATCCAGGTTGAGAAGCCGGTCCAGCGCGTTCGCTTGGGCAGCAGGGAGAGGAAACTGCCCCTGAATCAGAGGTGGGGTCAGTTAATCTATAAGCGCTCCCTCTGGACTGGACACCTGATCATGAGAAAGCTGTTTTTCCCTGCCTGTCACTAAATATCACTCATTACCTGGCAGGGTTTTCACTGCTCAGGGATCCAATATCCCTCTCACCTACATCAGTGTGCTGCCTTCCTTTTCAGCAAACAGAAAACCAGCATGAATAATTCATGGGCTACTTTAACGCTACCTGTGAACTAACCCCAAATGTGCTGGCTTGAAATGAGTGTGTGAATGCTGCCCTCTCCTGGCCAAATCTAGTCATGGTATCCCCACAGTGGCCAGGCCATTTTTTTCATATCATAGTGTAATCCTTTCAAACTAATTCCAATAATTATGAATGGACCGCAGAACTAACATCATTATTCAATGTTATCTCTGACAGTTGGCAGCTAAGCTGCTTCTACAAACTCACAGCCTTAAAATCATGAAAATGACAGCTTTGGTATTTCAAGTTCACCGGGAAAGGACAGCCGGTTCACTTCCTCATCACAGATAACCTGAAATTCAATCTGCACGGCCGAGGTACAGATAAAAAATATTCTTTGATAAATAAATAAACAACAATTTAAAGTTATTTTGTTCTTAAGACTATGTGCAAAGTGACACATAAGATGGATTTTACACACTCAATCCCAACAACAGCTGATGTCATCCACCACTGAAATGAAACACTGTGACGAGAGAAAAGAGGATAAAAAATACTCAAATATGAGTAAGTACCTTCTATTTGTCGAATATGTAATTCAAAATAGGCCTTTCCGTGTGGTCATTTTATATGAAATATGTATTCATTGAGTTTACAGAAAATGTGCTGTATTGTGAGATATATCGTTATCTGATTATGAAACAGCCCTCATGTTTAGGGGACAAAGTGTATGGGGAAGCATAAATACAGCACACTCTCGCAGCACTGTATCTATAACGTGATGAATGTGATTATATTACATTACATTAATGACATGTGTTAGACGCTCTTATCCAGAGCAACGTACAAGGCATGCCCATGCGTCTTCAGTTTAACCTTTTTCAATTATCACCAGCCCTCCAGCCGATGGCCCGCCCCTGGAAGGAACTTTACACACAGCTGAGAGCGACCTGAGCCGAGCTCCTCCTCCAGCCGCGCCCCATCCCTGCCCCATCCCTGACTCCTCCTCCAGCCACCCCCATCCCCTCGCAAACAACACCCCCACCCCCAGCGGCTGGCTGATTCCACCACAGGAGCCGCCTGTGGATCGGATCAGCCAAACGGCTGTGATTGAGTGCTGCCCCAGGGTGGGGTGGGATAGCATGGGGTGGGGGTGGGGGTGGGGGTGGGGGATGGGAGGGTGATTACAGCACGCTAGGCTGGCTCCAGGTACACACCCTCTTCCTCTAACGAGCACTCTGTTCCGCTCTCGCCAAAACACACCGTAACTCATGTACTACCAAGTATTTAATGCCTCTAAAACTTAACACTTAAATTACATTTTGAGTCTTTGGAATAAAATGTCAACTGATTGTTGATGTAGAACAATAAAACCCAAATATTACTGTTTTAATTCAAAGTACATGAACAACAAAGACAGACAACTTAAAGCAAAGCAGCACAGTAATCTCACTTGAGTAACGTTTGAAAACTCACCAGCACTCTGGACTATGTTGTGATAAACAGTTTCATGTATTAACTAAAGCGAATCCACACACAGAGCAGCGGTGCCAGCCACTAAAACAGTCTTTGGCAGTCATGTGAAACATCCTTATGAAAATTTAGACCAAGGAAAGAGTTTGAAATGGAATCGATTCCTATCAACTTATATTATCTTATCAGTGTTCTGCTGTTACCACGGCAGCTTTTCATGTGCCTCAGTGTTCCACTGTTACCATGGCAATTATACATGTTCCCAGTGTTCCAGTGCTACCACGGCAGCTATTCAAGTATGTTATTGTTGTGCCACTGAAAAACTAGCAAAAACACATTACTGAAAGGACTTACTGGAGAATCAAATGTCCCCGAGGACCAGGAGCAGAGCGGCAGACGTCCGACACGCGGTGTTCTGATTGTTTGTGAAACACACTTCGCTCTTATCTTGGCGGGGTAATAACAGAGCAGACTGAGTCCCTGCCCCAGATCTCAGCCTCAGATCTCACTGGCGGCAGATTCTGAGCCCCAGGCTCACAGGTTCATGGTCACACTTTAATACAGGGCTTTACTTCAGCTTTCCTTCAGGTGGACTTTGACCATCAAGGTGCAGAGCAAGTCATTAACACCTCCCTGAGTGCTGCACAGCACGGCCTTAACAGCAGGTGAAGCAGCACACAGCAGGTAAACTCATATGTTTACAGGTGTTTGATGTTTTTTTTTGAATATTTTAACTGTGTGACACTGAATCTCTGGAATCAATGTTATTTGAGAATTCTCATGAAAGACAGTGGGGCAGATTCACTGATGGACTTTTGTTTTGGGGGGTCTTGAGTGTGCCAAGAGCATCTCATAACTCTTTTCCACTCCCCCGCAATGGTGACATGAATAACCTGCAACAATACGAAAAGCAGAATCTCTCCTCACTTTCCACCACAAAACAAACAAACCTGCATCGTGACCGATCTGACCTTGAACTCTTAGCACTTAAAGGTTTTTCACACTGCATATGAAGGACTAAGGATAATGCTGGGCTAAGAGTTGACCCTGGGATAATTTAGCCTCTTTTCACACGCATATTATTGTGAAACAACGCGATTAATGTCTACATTCTAGAATTCTAGTGTGCACTTTAGCCCCGTTTCACACTGGCACCTTTTAACTCTGTGTTATTCAATTTTCAGAGGATAAACCCGCAAACTTGGGGCTAACCCTGCTCGGAGCAGGACCAGCAAGCCTTAGGTAAAGTCAGGGTCAGCCGACTTTGGAATGTGCCAGGATTGTGGCAGCGTGAAAGCTGTGTTAGCCTGGGGCTAACAGCTCCCTTAGCCTAGGGCTAAGAACGTTCTACTAATGCTTTTAGCCCTGGGCTACGTGCAGCGTGAAAAGCCTATTAATTTCTACTAATTTACCAATACTTCCTCAGGTACCTGCTGGAGCTCTTAACACCAGTAAGGACAGCAGAAGCAAACTGAGAACACATCTGTTTAACCCGCACCTTACCCAGAACTCTGAACACTTATTTCCTAACTATATGAAAGAACTGAAGTACCGATTCTTCCTCAGGCACCCGCCACAGCCCTGGCTGGCATGCTGCGGGCTGATGTAGCGTGGCGGTCGGGTGCGGGCACACGGTGCGTGGGGGGGGACTCACCTTGCGGGCACGGCGGGAGGCGGAGCTATGGTGGGCCATGTCGAAGCTGTACATGGACGCAGACTCCAGGTCCAGCTGAGACTCGCAGTCGCTGCGCTCGCTGTACTCCGTCTGCACGCTCAGCTGGTCGAAGCTCCTGCAGCAGCACAGGGCAGGGAGAACAGGTCAGCGCCGTGTCACGGGGGGCTTCCCACAATGCAACAGGGTGTGTGGAGGAGTGAGAGGTGCCCCCGCAGGCTCCCCACAGCGCTACAGTGTTTAAAAGAGGGTTTGGCATCGATTCCGATTCAACCAAGGAAACTATTTCAAGGGATACTCAAACATTTTGGAGATTAAGTCCTTTTGTTTACTCACCTAGAGCAGCGCCACGCACAAATGCTGTTTTAATTTTACTCTGCAAGCAGACGGGGACAGTCACTCCGCTATCCCTTTGGGTTTTCAGCTTAAGTAAACAAAAGGTCTGACTGCCAAAATTAAGGGTATCTTTTAAAATTCAGTGGATTAATTGCAGAAATCCATGAAGGACCCTCAGCTTTTTTCCAGTTCAGGAATTGAACAGTGTTTCATCATAAGTGACTGAACAGAAATGGAGATAAACCCCCTTCCCCCTCCCCATCCCCTCAGCCCCAGCCTCTCTTAGCCCGGCAGGATCTCCATGGCGATCGCCTGCAGTCTCCATGTCTTCACCCCCAGAGTAGAACACGGATGGCATTTGGAATTTGGATATGGAACACAGAACGCAGAAAGCTGAATGTAGAACACGGAACACGGAACACGGAACACAGAACACGGAACACTGAGCGTGTCACACAGGGCCTGCTGCCTGCTTCACTCTGGAGACGCACAGCAGTGAGAGTCAATTCCACTTTGCCCCACAGTGAGGCTGTTTATGTGGCCAAGGGCTCATGGGACTTCCCGGTAACAAAACATGTAGAGGGGTACAAAGTTCAGCCCCCTAGGACCCCCCCCCCCCCAACCCCCGCTTTAATTCTAACACTGAGGTGTGGAAGCAAAGCAGAAAGTACCCTCTCCTAACCCCTTCCCACCCGAAACAGGCATGCTCACTGCTGCAGTTCCCGACCAGCAGAGGGAAGCAAACCTGTATGGAGAGTTCCTGGCAAAAACTACAACCATTCAGAGACAATTTATGTATTTAAAAATGCATAAAGCTTTATCATTTACATTTTTGGCATTTAGCAATTGCAGAGTAACTATTTACACACGTTCTTCAGCTATATATTTACTCAAGCAGTTCAGGCTAAGAGACTTGTGCAGCGAGTCAAACCTGCAATCTCAGCTGTAATCCCAGAGCAGGTGCCAGCTCTGTGACAGATATGAGAAAAATCACACAGGCATTATCTGGAACAGGGTGCAACAGGGAGTCATGGTCACAGGCGCCACCTGCTGGCCATGTTTATTACTGTAGAATTGATCAGCCAGTCCTTGGGGATTTACCCAGTTAAGCCATGTTCTGACAGAAACAGGCCCATATTTCACATCCCAGCGGCGGTAAACTATCAGACAAACAAATGTTTTCATCCTCTTATTACAGCACACTAAAAAAGAGGGTGCATTTCAGCTGATTAACTCATATACAGTCACATGGATGACGGGAGTCCTAATTAGCGAAAGTGTGGCTGACTGACACTAAGCCATGCGTTAGAAAGTGAATTCCTTAGCACTGCATTCTGCACTTCACTATGCACACCCTCAGACATTCCTGAAACAAACCATACATTTAAAAAGGTGACAAACCGGCAAATTGGCCCGTGAACATTCCTCTTTCGTGACAGAATGTAGCCACTGCAGCCATCTACCAGACCGGTCTGTTTCAAAAGCCAATCAGAGAGAGCCCGTTGGGGGTTTGCTCCGCGGGGCTCACTCATCCTCACCTTCCCACTTCCGGCTGGAGCCTTTTGAAGTTCAAATGATGACAATGATGCGAATACTGAGGATAACAGAATGTTAATGATTAACGTGGCTAATGTTCAACATTCCCCTTTCATTCATGATGTGAATATAATCATTGCTAAACTGGGTTTTACGCCGAGGCATTTTGATGGTGTTGAGGTTCCATTTTGTTTTGCGTGTACAGTCATGTTCCTCTACCCTTGATGCACGCACTCTGCTGCAGGTTGCTCTTGATGTGAGCAGCAGCTAAATGAATGATTTAAATTATGAACAAATCTTCCTGAATGGAGACATGAGCAAGGATTCACTGCGGATTTTACTCTGGGTCTGTAACACTAGTTATTTAATGTACATTAAATTAAAGTGAGTCACAGATATCCCTTATACAGAATAACTGACAGAGCTCATTTGCACATGATGCATTCTTACACAGCTGGAGCAGGGGAGGGTTGGTGGATTTGCAGAAATTGTGTCCACCAGGTACCCTGGCTAAACTAGCTAACGGGCTACACACACCACTGCCGACTCACACATAGAGTGAGCCCTGGTAACCATGGTAATATCACTCATACGGGGACATAAGGACTGTCTTGGGCCATTCCTCATCAGCTTATCAATTAATGTAGCGCAACTGTCAATTTACATAAATGATTGGCTAATTAAACAATTAAGAGTCTGGGCTTGGGCTGAAACGTGGGAACAGGTAGTGCCGTCTCAACACGGCCCTGAGCTAGACATGAACTGAAGGCAATTTAGGGAAAGTCCTTCAAATGCTTTGGGGTAACTACAGCTGCAGGGAAATGAACCTGTAACCTTCGACTTACAATCTCAGGTTTCGAACCATTATAGAACATGGGCACCGATGTACTGCAATAGTTTTGGCTCTTTTTCCGTCTAACCCTGAGATGGAGCAATGTACACTGTAGGAAATCATACTTTCCAGTTCTTGTAGCATCATAAGGTTGTGGAACATTTGCTGCTCAGGTACAGAAATCTAACTTGCAGTATCATCATGTACCAGTAGGGGGAGACATTAAGCTTTTATTTGTGCCCAGTCTTACATTCAGTGAAAAAGAGTCCACACCAGAACAATGCAAAGCAAGAAATGCCCAGTTTTTGTTGCCTGCTGTTCGGTGACTCAGACAGTCCTGAGGCTTTGAAGTGAAGCAACAGTGCTGTTTTGTTTAATTCACACGGGGACTTCCTGTCTGTGTGAGCTGCGTAGTTTTGTGGGCGGCGGCACTCTGACCTTTCGAGTGTTTTGAGCAGGAGCAGTGCCTAGGTGCTGGCGTAGCTCCGATCGGCCCACAAACCATGTGGATAAACGGGTTACAGCGTGGTCTGGAAGCAGACGCCAGGGCTGCACGCTTCTCCAGGTGCCCGCCACACGCAATGCAAATATTCACATTTACATCTGACACAATGCAATAGAGTGGCTTCTACACTGCACCTGTCAAGAGCTACGGTGTGCCTTTTGTGTATGTGTGTGTGTGTGTGTGAATGTGTGTGTGTGTGTATGTGTGTGAATGTGTGTGTGTGTGTGTGTGTGTGTGTGTGTGTGTGAGTGAAGTGTGTGTGTGTGTGTGTGAGTGTGTGTGTTTGTGTGTGTGAGTGCGTGTGTATGTGTGTATGTGTGTGAGTGTGTGTGTGTGAGTGTGTATGTGTGTGAATGTGTGAGTGTGTGAGTGTGTGTGAATGTGTGTGTGTGTGAGTGCGTGCGTGCGCACGCTTGTGTGCCTTATTCAGGGTTTGCCTCTTAGGGCATAGTCTGGATCATATTTGAACATAAAGCTTTTCAAGGTGAATTCCAAATATTACAAATATATACAATAAACTAAAATGCACAACCGGCTCATAAAGTACATCAGCCAAATTCTCTGCTGTCATCAACAAAAGCTCAGGCCCAAACTCTCCCACTGATATCAGCAAGCGACGGAGAGCCCGATCGCTCCTGCTGGCTCTGATCAGATGAAGGTGCACCGTTTGTGATGAGCTGGTGTCTGTGGGAGTCAGCGTTCTCATACAGAGTGTGTGATATCTGATCCCGCTGCCCCGGCCACTTCAGAGCAAAGCTGAAGAATCACATGCAAGAGAGTCCGCTTCCTGTGATGCTCTGCGTGGAACAGGCCACCTGCTCTGTACAATAAAGCGCTGCATTCAGTCTGCAGATCAATCGCACAAACCGCATTTATTTTTCCAAAAAAAAAAAAGAAAAAGAAAAATAAACCAACAGAGAGGAAGCGACACAAAGCGACGGGAATTCCACAGGAGTGATTCACTTGTTATGTCATTCAGCATCCCATAAACACAACCGAGCAAAATCAGAAACGCCGGTTACAATCCTGCACAAACTAGTTCCTGTGTAGATGTGATCATGTACACAGAGACTAAAGGCAGACATGCTTTCCAATGACAACATGACCTTTGACCCCTGACCCCCAAACCCCAGGGCTGTAGGCTCGGAAGACTGCGTGTTATGACGTGGCCAAGGCGGGGGTGGGGAGATGGGGGGTTTGCTACAATACCTGTTACACAGGAAAAGCACACAGCCTTCACTCTGTCAGTTTGCCCCCCGGAAAAAAGCTCTCCATACACGCAATGGCTTGTTGGGAGTCATGTTTTTTTTAGGGTGCCGTCACCACGGCAACTACCACAATAGCCAAAGAATTTAACATGGATCACTCGTTAGGGCGTCTTATCTCATAGGCATGAATTTCAGACCACACTAATTATACTTCAGAGTGCTAATTATAACCTCTGCCACAGACCGTGCTAATGACGACTTCATTCAGTCACACGTACAATACATACATACAAACTACTGAGAAAGTGGGTACCAATGAAAAGCTCAGCATAGTGCTTTGTTCTCTTTAGTGTTATGAGGTGAGTTACTGTGATGCTGCCTTCCTGTTGGTCTTACACATGCTAAGTTGATTGAAAAAATACGTTGAAGAAGAATTATGAAGAAGCATACACACTCACTGACCTTTTTTTAATCTATGGCATGGATAAATAAATATATTTTTAGCATTATATGACAGACTCTCCACACCCCTAAAAATGAAAGAATGTGAAAATATTTGTTTGGGCCCCTCATCCTGCCCTTTGCTGGGAAGCAGACATGAGATGTGGTGAAGCTGACACAGACTGGCTTTCACGCAATTACCCAGTCAGCCCATATACTCACTCTGCCTGACAGCTCACGCATCCACACATAAATCACTGCTGAAAGTCGTACTACTTTTGACATGTTCTCAAGAAACATTTCTCTGCAGTAATTTGGATGAGATGATTTGCCTGTAGCCTCCGTTCCTCCAGACATTTTAAACCACCATCAACCGCAGCCATTTTGTGCCTGATTTCACAACGTAAGTATCAGCTGAAACAGAGCTAATTCAGCCAGTTAAACTTGGTGGTGCAACAGTGGCCAGAGGCCCCTCCTACAAGAGCCACAGGTGACCATTTTTAACCCTTGACCTGGCTGAGCTGTTGTGAAGATATGTCAGAAGATTCTGTCACTCACGATTCACAGGTGAGCGACAACTTCATTGTCAAACCTGCTTTCTCATCACAGGTGTGGCCTTCGTGTTCGCACAGAGAATAAAAGCATCTAAATGGCCTACAGTCTCATTTTTTACCTTTACTGCATGACCTTTTTGCCACACCTTTTCTCCGTAGTTGAAGTGATAAAAGCCGTATCCAGTAGATAATTCTGTATCTTTTATGCTACTAGTATCCACCATACATATAAATTGTTTTTTCAATAGGGGCCATGAACATTACTGAATCTGCTGTTTCCATTGATAAATTGATGTTAACAGTAATAAATGGGAGCTATTCTCCATGAACAAACTCCATGGACTGTGAATGTGTCTACCTGCTCATTGCCAGTATAATAAAGCTGTACAACACTGAGCTGGCAACCTCGGGCAGAACTCATTCATGGGACAATACCCTTATTTATTTATGAAATGTCCTCAAAAAAGAGAATGATAAATTCATAACATGTCACAAAGTCCCAAGCTGAGAGGGGAAGGTTGGGAATTTTGCCAGGGCATTGCGGACACATTCCCCCAACTCACTGTAACAAGTGATAACTGGTTGGGGGAAAAGGAAGACTGCCACCTACTGGTACAGTGACATATTTGTTTTGTGGTATCTGTTCAAACAAAGGCTGCAGTGAGGCCTCGGCACTCGGTATATCTGAGCCTGGGCTCGCACGGTAAGCTGTGTGCTACAGAGGGACTCTTTCCTTGTAACTCATAAATGCAACATGTTGATTTTGGAATGAGCAGTGAATATCTCTCTCTCTCTCTCACTCACTCACACACATACACACACACACACAGGCTCTTGACGTCTTCTTCGATTTCTCTCTCTCCACTTCACTCTCATTTCAGTGGCCCCGCCCAATTACCTCACACACACACACACGCGCACGCGCATGCACACACTCACACACACACACTCACACGCTCACGTACATGCACACGCACACACACTCACACGCGCATGCACACACTCACACTCACACGCGCACGCGCACGCTCACACACACACATACTCTCTCTCTCACTGTCACAGACACAAACACACTCTGACTCACACACACGCACATACACTCTCTCCCACTGTCTCTCTCACACACACACACAAATATACACACACACACAAATATACACACAAACACACACACACACACACACACACACACACACAGACACACACACACACAGACATACACACACACACACACACACACTCACACACTCACTCACACACACACACACACACACACACACACACACACATACACACACACACACACACTCACACACACACTCACACACACACACACACACACACTCACACACACACTCACACACACTCACACACACACACACACACACACACACACACACACACACTGTGGGGGTTCTGCTTTGTTCTCCTCCATGTTATATTTGCTGGCAGCGTTACGTTGTTGCTGAGACAAAGGTAGCTGTGTATCCCAGGGGAAACGCAGCATCTCACTCACCTGCAGCTATGCTGCAGTATGTACAGGTCTGTATCTGCCTCGGACGACCCACCTCTGCATTCAGATCAAACCTGTATTTACTTATTTAAGCGCTTTTTCCAGAGAAAATATAATATTTGAGAAGCGCTCACCACAAAGCGACCTCCTGGTGACTTATAAGTATGAAAAATAAACCACCATCTTTTCTGTTTATCTGCGCTGTGTCTCACACACAAACACACACACACATTCTCTCTCTCTCATACATACACTCTCTTTCACTGTCACATACACACACACACACACAAAAGACAGACACACACACACAAAAGCAGCCACTATGACACACAGATAAACACACAAATTAACACACGGGCACACTTATACACATGCACACAAACACATGCGCATGTACACACACACACACACACACACACACACACATGCATGCACACGCACACACACACACACACTCTCTCAGAGCTCATAAGACAGGGTGTGGCTGTGTTTGTGCAGGAGAGGGTGTTTAAATTGGACTGCAGTTTTCCTGAAGGCAGAGACCCATGCAGTAATCAGGCCGTGTAGAAAGCAAACAAAAAACACACAAAGCCTGCTCCTACAGAATGCAGGATCACAACATACACACACACATATGATCAAAAAACACACAAAGCCTGCTTCTACAGAATGCAGGATCACAACATACACACACACATGATCAAAAAACACACAAAGCCTGCTTCTACAGAATGCAGGATCACAACATACACACACACACACGATCAAAAAACACACAAAGCCTGCTTCTACAGAATGCAGGATCACAACATACACACACACATGATCACAAAACACACAAAGCCTGCTTCTACAGAATGCAGGATCACAACATACACACACACATGATCACAAAACACACAAAGCCTGCTTCTACAGAATGCAGGATCACAACATACACACACACACATGATCAAAAACACACAAAGCCTGCTTCTACAGAATGCAGGATCACAACATACACACACACACGATCACAAAACACACAAAGCCTGCTTCTACAGAATGCAGGATCACAACATACACACACACATGATCAAAAACACACAAAGCCTGCTTCTACAGAATGCAGGATCACAACATACACACACACATGATCAAAAAACACACAAAGCCTGCTTCTACAGAATGCAGGATCACAACATACACACACACATGATCAAAAAAACACACAAAGCCTGCTTCTACAGAATGCAGGATCACAACATACACACACACACGATCAAAAACACACAAAGCCTGCTTCTACAGAATGCAGGATCACAACATACACACACACACATGATCACAAAACACACAAAGCCTGCTTCTACAGAATGCAGGATCACAACATACACACACACATGATCAAAAAACACACAAAGCCTGCTTCTACAGAATGCAGGATCACAACATACACACACACACATGATCACAAAACACACAAAGCCTGCTTCTACAGAATGCAGGATCACAAACACACACACACACATGATCACAAAACACACAAAGCCTGCTTCTACAGAATGCAGGATCACAACATACACACACACATACGATCAAAAAACACACAAAGCCTGCTTCTACAGAATGCAGGATCACAACATACACACACACATATGATCAAAAAACACACAAAGCCTGCTTCTACAGAATGCAGGATCACAACATACACACACACACACATGATCAAAAACACACAAAGCCTGCTTCTACAGAATGCAGGATCACAACATACACACACACACATATGATCAAAAAACACACAAAGCCTGCTTCTACAGAATGCAGGATCACAACATATACACACACACACATGATCAAAAACACACAAAGCCTGCTTCTACAGAATGAAGGATCACAACATACACACACACATGATCAAAAAACACACAAAGCCTGCTTCTACAGAATGCATGATCACAACATACACACACACACCCTTCAGTCTGCCCTCACTACCCCATGCCACCCTTCAGTCTGCCCTCACTACCCCATGCCACCCTTCAGTCTGCCTCTCTTCCCTCACTACCCCATGCCACCCTTCAGTCTCGCCTCTCTGCCCTCACTACCCCATGCCACCCTTCAGTCTGCCCTCTCTGCCCTCACTACCCCATGCCACCCTTCCCTCTGCCCTCACTACCCCATGCCACCCTTCAGTCTGCCCTCACTACCCCATGCCACCCTTCAGTCTCGCCTCTCTTCCCTCACTACCCCATGCCACCCTTCCTCTGCCCTCACTACCCCATGCCACCCTTCAGTCTGCCCTCACTACCCCATGCCACCCTTCAGTTTGCCCTCTCTGCCCTCACTACCCCATGCCACCCTTCAGTCTGCCCTCACTACCCCATGCCACCCTTCAGTCTGCCCTCACTACCCCATGCCACCCTTCCTCTGCCCTCACTACCCCATGCCACCCTTCAGTCTGCCCTCACTACCCCATGCCACCCTTCCCTCTGCCCTCACTACCCCATGCCACCCTTCAGTCTGCCCTCACTACCCCATGCCACCCTTCAGTTTGCCCTCTCTGCCCTCACTACCCCATGCCACCCTTCAGTCTGCCCTCACTACCCCATGCCACCCTTCAGTCTCTGCCCTCACTACCCCATGCCACCCTTCCCTCTGCCCTCTCTGCCCTCACTACCCCATGCCACCCTTCCTCTGCCCTCACTACCCCATGCCACCCTTCAGTCTGCCCTCACTACCCCATGCCACCCTTCCCTCTGCCCTCACTACCCCATGCCACCCTTCCCTCTGCCCTCTCTACCCCATGCCACCCTTCAGTCTGCCCTCACTACCCCATGCCACCCTTCCCTCTGCCCTCTCTACCCCATGCCACCCTTCCCTCTGCCCTCACTACCCCATGCCACCCTTCAATCTGCCCTCTCTGTCCCATGAGCACAGCTGCATTGGTCTTTTGCCAATAGCTTTGATTTTCTTCACAAAAACAAAAAAACCAGACATATGTTATTTCTTTTTTTGCCATTTAAATTTCGTTCATGTTTTTGAGAGTGTAATACAGGTAGAATATCATGGCTGAGGTCATATCTGATTTCCACAAGTGGAGAATGCAGGTTGAAATGGAACTTCTACCCAAATTGTACAGCTTGAGGGGGGCAGATTTTGGTACCCGAGGCTGAGCATAAAGAAACAAAGTAACAATTGCATTGTAATTACACTGTCCTGTTTGCTTCCTGTCCCAGTGATGCTACTGTGCCATACTTACAATGGCCTGATTTTCCAGACGGGGCAGATTTTGAGAACAGAGGCTAAGAACAAAGCAACACATAATGAACACTGGAACATGTATGTTGTCTCATCTGCTGCCTCCCTGCCTCGCTGCAGCGGTGTAACTAGATGCCTCAGGTTGTCTCCATTGTTGGATACAGCTGAGTCACTTATACCTGACACACGGCGAAGCGCCGCAGGTCAACCACCTTAATTATGAAATTATATTTAGAATACGAGGTGTACGTTTCAAAAGTATTTAAAAAGCTCATTGGCTGATGATGCAGCTGGGTTTTCAGAAAGCACACAGCCTTGAGTTTCAGAATAAATCTTTGAAAGATACATTGTGCTTCGAAGGTGCTGCATGCTGTACGTCCTCACTCAGGACATTTAGAAGTGGGGTTACCACGTTCAGTCCCAGATAAAAAACAAGGGGGTTAGGGCTGGTGAATTGTGTAGGTTTTCAAAACATTTAAAATGCCTAAATAAGTTAATAAGAAAGTGAATTTTAAACTGAATTCTTTCTGTATACATGTATGATACAGTATATGCCACCAGAAGGACGCTGGTGAATAGTTACAAATGAAATGTGTTGCTGGGTTGTTTTATTTCCCAAACTTACGGTTATTAGTGCAATAATTAATGAATTTGGCATTCAGCACTAGCAGGAGCAGAGATCTCTGCTCTGGTCATTTCGAGGCTGGACACAGAACTAAAGCAGCTCAAAATCACCAAACTCAAATCAAAGTAATGTTGCATACCCAAAAGTAAATGAATTAAAATTAAATATATTAACAGGATCAGAATATCATGCACTTTATCACAATATAATATATTTGCCCTTATATTGTGTTGCTTTGCAGTATAAATACTCCTGACTGATTTTCAGGCATTGTGCCATTATATGGATAAATATAAATATGACCAGCTCTGACCATGTGTAATATAGTAATTCCATCTTTCATAGAAATTTCACTATGATTTCGAAAAAAATATTACATAAACACACACACACATATATATATATTCATATAATATTTATATGAATATATTCATATATTCATATAATATTTTTTCGAAATCATAGTGAAATTTCTATGAAAGATGGCTACTACTATATTTATATATTTTTATCATTACAAGGTGTGGCTATTACATAACAAGACTGGGCTTATGTAAGCCGAACCACAGAGCGCATGCATGAACCACATGGTACACATTGACCAATGGGCAAGCATTAACAGCCCCTGAAAGTTTCAATCCGCTCGTGTCTTCAGTTCGCTGTTACGCCGCTTGAAGTAGATGTGTTTTTCTTGAGCTTTAGTCTCATTATTTAATAGCCACACCTCGCATATTTTCCCATTTCACACTGACAGGCCGAATATCCTGGGGTGAACCTAGCGGGCTGCATTCAGACGAACGTAAAGAATGTGGCAGAGTGAGTCGTGGTTAGCCTACAGTACTGCTGACACAAGTGTTTCCCACATTTATCCTTTCATTCTTTGCAAAATGCCAGGCTGTTCCACCACATGGCTGCCGTGTCTGGTGGTAAATCCATCACTTGTCGTCCCCTTGTCCTCTTATCCACAGTGTTGAGATAAACATGAACCACCTGCCACCAACCCTCTTATGTTTATGTCAGGCTTCCGCCCCATTTACAGATAATTGACTACTGGTGATTGCCCAAAACACTGCGCTAGATTCAGTCAAACGCACTAGGTCCCTTAGTGCAATTCAATCAAAACAGACTTTCCATTAGATCAGATAAGATTAAATTGACCCACATTTCAAAATAATTTTCTTTGAGTATGTATGATATTTTATTGGAGACATGTTACTGTATCATTTTGAATGTGCTCTTTGCCTTCTAGGGCTAGGGCTAGAGTTAGGGTTAGGTTGGGTTAGTGGTTAGGGTTAAATGTTAGGGTTAGGTTGGGGTTATGGTTAGAGTTAGGATCAGAGGTTAGGGTTAGGTTAGGTTAGGGTTAGGGTTAGGGTTAGGGTTAGGTGGAGTTAGTGGTTTGGGTTAGGATCAAAGATTAGGGTTAGGTTGGGGTTAGGGTTAGGATCAGAGGTTAGGGTTAGGTTGGGGTTAGGTTGGGGTTGAGGTTAGGGTTAGGTGGAGTTAGTGGTTAGGGTTAGGATCAGAGGTTAGGGTTAGGTTGGGGTTAGGGTTAGGTGGAGTTAGTGGTTAGGGTTAGGATCAGAGGTTAGGGTTAGGTTGGGGTCAGGGTTAGGGTTAGGTGGAGTTAGTGGTTAGGGTTAGGATCAGAGGTTAGGGTTAGGTTGGGGTTGGGTTAGGGTTAGGTGAAGTTAGTGGTTAGGGTTAGGCTAAAGTCTCAATTCAATCGAAATACACACGCAAAGCTTTGTTTTTCTATCAGGCTTTGCCCCATTCACAGATGGTTAACTGTTCGTGACAGAAGTTGCGGGTAACACTGTTTTTCCACTGGAAGGTGTAAACAGACCAGATCGGGAACTAGAGTGCAACATCAAAGGCAAATGCAAAGGAGCCTAAGGGGTCAGGGTCAAGAGCACCTGTCAGAAAAACTGACAGTCGGGTCCACGCCTTGTTGCTCATGTACTGAGAAACCCATCGACCTGTGGAAAAACACGACTGAAAGAGTCTCACGCCTCGCATGCTGCACGATTTGGGCTGGGAGAATGATCATGATAATCACGAGGCAGCATGTTTATATATTTGGAGAAACTCCTCATCACAGTTCTGTAAATATCGAGGTTTTTAAGACTCCAGCCCTGGGGTGCCACAGCAGCTGCTGGCACACCCTAATTCCAAAGCCTAAAATGGAGGTGCCCAGCTATGCCCTTCTTGGTAACTGAACCTGCAACTCTGGGGTTGCAAGCTCAGATCCCTAACTGTTATGCTATACTTCTGTCCAGCAGGTCTTATTCATGCTTTCCAACCATCATTTCAATCTCTGTAACAAAAAAAAGCCCGTAATCATTCTTTATTAGACACTTTTTAATGTCTGCTGAAGATTTATTTGCCTTAATAAGGACCCAAAGGTTAAATCAGTGCAATGACTGTTTTAAGGAGGAGATATATAGCATGAAAGATTGTGAAGATAAAGGGAAAGATTAAAAGCTTCAGATGGAGCCCGTTAATTGTAACCCATTATAGCTGACTGTATTAATGACGGACCATAGAGGCTCAGCAGGGATTTTGTGATTTAAGCATGATGGAGACCCAGTCTTGCATACAGTAGCTGGAACAGAGTAAGTGTCTGATGTAAAAGCCCAATAAATCTCACTTATCTGCACTGTTATCGGCAGGTCTTCAGATCGCACCACTTTCATCGCAGCTGAGCTGAGAGCATTCCTTCAGCGTGAGTGTGCTTGTGTTTTGCAATGGTGACAGAAATAGAGCTTTTGTGTTTCAGGCACAGGGCAGAACTCAACAGTATTGAGAAAGTCTGTCTGACTTACTGGAAACTCGCAAATCCTTTAAGTGTTATAAAAGTTGATACGTTTTTTTGTTTTTTTTTTTTTTAAAAAAAAAGCAAAGTTTGCTTTACCCAAAAAGTTTGCCTCACCCAAAGTACATACACACACCCACATACACACTCATACACACAAGTGCACAAAAATGTACACACAAACACACACACATACAGGCACATACACATGGACACACACACACACGGAGGTACACACTACAGTAGGAACAATGATTTTAACATTGAGCTGACTCCATGAAGCTGTCTCTAGGTTCTGCATGTTTTCATTCTTCTCCCATGATACAACCAATTGCGCCTGTCCATATATAATTACACATATACATCTACACACACAGTGATGCACTGCAACTATACATTATCACTGATACATCATGACCACACAATCAAACCTATACATCTACACACACAGTGATGCACTGCAACTATACATTATCACTGATACATCATGACCACACAATCAAACCTATACATCTACACACACAGTGATGCACTGCAACTATACATTATCACTGATACATCATGACCACACAATCAAACCTATACATCTACACACACAGTGATGCACTGCAACTATACATTATCACTGATACATCATGACCACACAATCAAACCTATACATCTACACACACAGTGATGCACTGCAACTATACATTATCACTGATACATCATGACCACACAATCAAACCTATACATCTACACACACAGTGCTGTAGATCTATACTCACAGTGATACGCTGCAGCTACACAGTCACACCAATACATCTACACCCACAATGATGTACATCTACGCTCGCACTGGTACACCACACCTACACAATCACACCTACACACCTGCACTAGCAATGAACCGATATCTGAGGCTGCCGAACAGACCCGAGGAGGCCGTGATCATCAGAAATCAGCCGCTTACATACATGCTCATGTTTAAGGAGGCCTTCCCAGAATATGACTGAACCTTAGCGGTGTGATTTAAACAAGGAGCGGCTTATCTTATCAGCTGTTCCTGGAACCCTTTTACTCTGAGCTGTCAGATAACAGACACTGAACAATGCAGGTAATACGCATTAATACAATTAATAAGACTCTCAGTAAATAAACGTTTACAGCCTATAAAAACTAACATGTGAATGATTCACGGTCTGCATCCTGCTAAGGCACTGTTCCAGTGTGTGGATGGGCCCCACAGTCTGCAGCCTGTTAAGGTATTGCTCCAGTGTGTGGATGGGCCCCACGGTCTGCATCCTGTTAAGGCACTGCTCCAGTGTGTGGATGGGCCCCACAGTCTGCATCCTGTTAAGGCACTGTTCCAGTGTGTGGATGGGCCCCACAGTCTGCATCCTGTTAAGGCACTGTTCCAGTGTGTGGATGGGCCCCACTGCTCCAGTGTGTGGATGGGGTCTGCATCCTGTTAAGGCACTGTTCCAGTGTTCCAGTGTGTGGTGGATGGGCCCCACAGTCTGCATCTTGTGAAGGCACTGCTCCAGTGTGTGGATGGGCCCCACAGTCTGCATCCTGTTAAGGTACTGCTCCAGTGTGTGGATGGGCCCCACAGTCTGTCTGCATCCTGTTAGGCACTGTTCCAGTGTGTGGATGGGCCCAGTGTGTGGACAGCCTGCATCCTGTTAAGGCACTGCTCCAGTGTGTGGATGGGCCCCACAGGTCTGCATCCTGTTAAGGCACTGTTCCAGTGTGTGGATGGGCCCCACAGTCTGCATCCTGTTAAGGCACTGCTCCAGTGTGTGGATGGGCCCCACAGCCTGCATCCTGTTAAGGCACTGCTCCAGTGTGTGGATGGGCCCCACGGCCTGCATCCTGTTAAGGCACTGCTCCAGTGTGTGGATGGGCCCCACAGTCTGTATCCTGTTAAGGCACTGCTCCAGTGTGTGGATGGGCCCCACAGTCTGCATCCTGTTAAGGCACTGCTCCAGTGTGTGGATGGGCCCCACAGTCTGCATCCTGTTAAGGCACTGCTCCAGTGTGTGGATGGGCCCCACGGCCTGCATCCTGTTAAGGCACTGTTCCAGTGTGTGGATGGGCCCCACAGTCTGTATCCTGTTAAGGCACTGCTCCAGTGTGTGGATGGGCCCCACGGTCTGCATCCTGTTAAGGCACTGTTCCAGTGTGTGGATGGGCCCCACGGTCTGCATCCTGTTAAGGCACTGTTCCAGTGTGTGGATGGGCCCCACAGTCTGCATCCTGTTAAGGCACTGCTCCAGTGTGTGGGTGGGCCCCTGGGCTGACTACCCCAGTGCAGATTGTTCCAGTGACCCTGCAGGACTCTTCACGGCTGGGTGGTTTTTAGTGGCTGGATCGTAAACGCGTTGGCACAGTGCAGGAAGGAGTGTGTAAACACTGTGTGTGCTGGCACAGCGGCTGGAGCCTTAACGCTCCGCATTTCTTTGTTTACTCGTCTTGAGCACAACCCCCCACATCCCTGCCCCCCCCAGGCCAGCCTCAAAGGCCTGCAGCTCAACGCAGCCCCTCCTCTCCTCTCTCTCATCAGCCGGTTATTCAACACAGCAAGAAACAGCCTCCAGCAGAACTCAAAGCAGCAGGTTTATACATAAGTCTTAATTCATACTCTCTGCTCGATCGCAGCGAGAGCCTACTTCACTTATTTATGACACCTAACACATGCACCTATTCAGAGTGGCTTAAGTGAGACATGAGTATTTCAGTATTTCAGTAACGCCACAAAAACACTCACGCCAGTTAATAAAACCAAAACGTTTCGCCAGACAAATGGAGGGGATGGTTAAAATGGCCAAATGTTGAGCCAGGGAGGCACCTCCTGCAGCACAGCGTCCCCATCCAGTTCTACTTAGTCCACATAAAGAGAACTCCAGTTGTCCATTATCGTCATACCTTCCAGAAGACCTCTCACTAGGTGGGTCTCACTCAACAAGAAAGTACAGATGCATGACCTCCACAAGCACACACGCAGCTATAAATTCAGGTATGTTGAAAACAAGAATGACATCAGACCCAAGCTCGGGTTCCTGCTTGGCCTGGAGCCAGTGATTTATGTAGAAAGTTGGAGGATGGGGGGGTGTGCCTTTAGTTACACACATGGGCCTGTTTCATCAGTTGAATCTTTTAGCTCATCATGGATAAGTTAAGGCTGAGGGCAAGGGAAACTCCTGATCTGAGATGCCCTCTGAACTCAGCTACACAGTCACTATAATGCCATTTACTGTAAATATTACTGGCAGAATAAGACTGCAAACTGGCATCTGTATGACCCTGACCTGGGCTAACCTAGGCTATGACCATTTCTCTCCTTTCCTCTGTCATCGGGACTAGTGCTACAACCGTATAATCAGTTCTTGCCATCGGCTATTATATATTTTGTATGAGTATTTTAGGTGTGAGTTTACTGTCTGTCAATCACCAAAGCTGCAGACAAATTGCCTGGCTGTTGTGCAACGCTGTTTTGAACTAGAACAGGGTTGCTAAGGTTACAGAAACCTGGAGCAATTGCAGCTTGTTTCCCCACTCTAAGCCCTGAAAACAGAATCTGTTACAATGTTGCGCTGGTGTTCCGAGAAGATAAGCAGGAGAAAAATGGTCTTTACTGGCATAGTAACTCACCCTGCAAGGTCAAAGACAACACAGCTGTACTGAACCAGTCAATTACATTTGTTTTGAAAGTGTTTCTAATATTTTCTTGTAATAAAATTTAATTGAAAAAGCAGTGTATCATTTATTTTTTTAAAAATCCGAGGGTGGGACCAAACGTCTTGTCTGTAGTGTATGACATGAAATTATGACGTTATGACACACATCTGCTTGCAGTGAGTGATATAGACATATTTTAAGATCAATAAGATCTTAATCTGTGCCCACATTGCTCATGGAAAGGCATAATTAAACACAATTTAAGATTTTGTTTTATTATGGATTATTTAAAATCATCCATATTTCCAAAGGTGGGAATGTAAATCACAGGAAAACTCTGAACTGCTAGTGTGGTGGTTCTCAGGCTGAGTCCGAAAGGAACCCCTACGGCTGCTGTTTTCTGTTGCAGCTTTATCTCTTGATAAGATAAAACTGTTCAACATATTTTTAAGTTATAGCATCATATTTTCCTTAATGGAAATACAGGTAAGGCTTAACTACATGGGGGTTTTCCCTTTCATTCTTTGTTATCTTAAAATGGTTTAGTTGAAGTAGACAGGTGTTCACACTCTCAGTAGAAACCCAATTGTTTCACCTCCATAACTTAAACAATTGACAAATTTAACCACCAACCAAATTGTAGCCATTCATTTAGAATCATTTGCCACATTGCACAATGGGAACGAAAACATGGGTTTATGTGGCTGATTAAATGTTCTGGAATGTGAACATGGGACATTTCTTCTTTATGGCATGCAAATGTATTTCTGACATGGTGTGGGTTGAGAGGATAAACCATCCAGTGACATTAAAACAGTGTATAATTAACATGGGAATTAACGAGCGCTTAGTGACGGACTGGACGGATGAGGTGTGATTAGAGAAAGGCACCGGTGGAGCCGGTTGGTGTTTCCTGTGTTTGTAAAACACATGAGGCCAATCTGTGTATCCCACAGGCCTGCTAGCAGCACGCACGGTCGTTTCATGTGACTCGCCTTCTTATGCAATTGCAGTGTGAGGTCGCTGACTCGGCTCTACGGAGGGCTGAGTGTAGCCTGGCTCTCGCCCTGGGCTCAGTTCCTAATTAGAGTTTAATAATTCCATTATTAGCAAAATTAGTCCTGTTGGATTGGAAAAAATGATATCTATAAAATTTAACGAGTTATCTGGATTATGTGAATGACAAGTATTGCTCATATTCTGTGCTTCGATACTTGTGCTTTTCTGATATACAGAAACGTGTTTGTGCAGCACTTCTTCTTAAACCAGGCCACACGCTGTCACATGCTTCAGATTGTGGATTTGGACAGGTGAAAGGTGGCCTTCCAGACCACCTGGACAGGCCCGCCCCCAGCTCCCTCATCATCCTCACTAGAGAACAGATCTAAGTGTTCATGGCCTCTTAGAGCCAGCCAAACAAGCTCAAAAAAACACAGCCAGCAGACAGCATGGCACACAAACGGCTGGAGCCAAATTATCCATTCAAACTTGAAGCACAGTCAAAATCATAACTTACATATACATTGCATGGAGTTGGTTGATGTAACATGCAGTGTCTATTGTTTATTAGTGGATGGAGTTCGTGCATCGAAACACCATGCAACTAACATTTAGCTAATTCAACGTAATAAAACTGCTACTTTTTTTACAATATTCCTTGAAGATGTATTTTATAGTTTTTTCTCTTAATGGTGGTAATAGCATAAGCGTTCTCATAATGTCATCTCTGTACTTGCAAGGCAAAACTGGTGGCCTGTAACTGTCTCCAGATTTTTTTTTGTCCAACCAGATGAATTTGCATTAAAAACAAATTAGCACACACGGTTGCATTTTCATACAGTAAATTCACTCAATGCAAGTTAGAACATGTCTTGTGTTTCATTTCCTCTTTCATGACTGCTCTGCTCTGCATTAATTTATTATATTTCCTGAGAATTGGATTTTGGTTCCAATACCAAAGGTCATTGCATTGGGGACAAAATGGACCAATTACCAGCTCATCTGCTGATAGCAGCTTTTTTCTGTGTTCTCATGAAAAACAGAAACATTATTTAACACAGATCACTTATATTTGGCTCTCAGAGAACAACTGTTACAAGGAGTTGCAAGGCAGTATTTTTACCTTTGAGCAATGAAATAATTATTCACTTCATGCTCACAAGCTCCGCCCACTCTCTCACAGACAGTCCCCGCCCACTCTTTCACAGACTGTCCATGCCTACTCCCTCACTCACAGGCTCTGCCCACTGTCTCACAGACAGTCCCCGCCCATTCTGTCACTCACAGGCCCCGCTCACTCTCTCACACACAGTCCCCGCCCACTCTTACACTCACAGGCCCCACCCACTCTCTCATTCACAGTCCCCGCCCACTCTTTCACACACAGTCCCCGCCCACTCTCCCACACATTTACTTTCTTGCAAGTACCTTTGAATTAAAGAGTTCCCGAATAAATCATTGCTGTTACAGTAGAAATTAGAACATTAATTTAAAGAGAAACGAAAGGTCCAATGATTCATCACACATAACCATATTCGCGTTAAATCAGGGCGTGTAAAATTGGGGTTTCACAGTGTGTTGTTTTTATTGTCATTTACAGTACTGGGTTTCCAGCTGTCTGACACAGGGCATATTTGACTTGTAAAACTGAGGGGTGGGGGAGGTGCTGAGGGGTGGAAAGGCTCATGATGATGAAGAAGGGAAGAGAACAGAGATCAAGCCAGTCACAGTAGAACACACCCGCCTTACCTTCACTGCCATCATGGCAAAAACAATACCGACCACAGACCGCAGACCGAAAAGAGCCACCAGCTAAACACTGTGTGTTCCAGATCATGGTTGAGTTATCATTCAAATAATTTTAATCCTTTGGACAGGTGTGTGATCCTGCAGTCATTACAAAAGCAATATATACTTTCATCAGCGTTCAGAACAATAAAAACTGACTCCAGCTTCATATGATTCTAGCTTGTAGTTAGTTACATGTTTTGTTGAAAATTCTTGGGAAAAAACGTTTCCCATGTTTTTCTTATTATTACTGTTATGGAACAGTATTTGAAATGAGGAGCTGGTTCTCTGTGGTGTTTTGTTCCTGTTGGCGGCTGAGAGAGGGAAACTTGAGCGAGTCTAAACTAGCTGCACAGGAACAGGACACCTCGGCAGCTACCTGCAACGCTTGCCAAGGGGCAAAGCCACCCAAATTCTGCCGGAAAAGCGAAACACTGCACACAAACTCCATCTTGCAACTTTGTTACTTTTTCAGATCAGACAAAAGCTGTGATAATCACCCAGAAACATAAATTGAAATGACAGAATTAGACAAGCTTAACTTGTTTCCCTTAACGAGGGATTAGAGAAATTTGGCGGTTACTTAATGTAGCCACACTTTATCTGTTTAGAGGAAAGGGCTATTGTACTCTGCTAAACCCAGTTTGCAGTCTTACAGGACTACAGCCTTTCTGAGAATGATCCTCATCCACCTCAAGTTACCTACTCCACACCCACACACACACACAAACACACATATACACACACACACACAAATTCTACTATATACATGCACATACACACATGCATATATATGCACACACACACAAACACGCATACACAAACACACATATACACATGCACTCTCACACACACACGCATATGCACATGCATACACATGCACACACACAGGCGCATATACACAGGCAAACTCTCACACACACACAAACACATGCATATACACATGCATACACATGCATACACACACACATTAACATATATACATGCACACTCACACACACACATACACATGCATGTTCTCTCTCTCACACACATACACACACACACTCACACACACATGCATGTTCTCTCTCTCACACACATACACACACTCTCTCTCACACACACACACACACATACACAAACACTCTCTCCCTCTCTTTCAGCTGCTTCTGTTCCTTTATGTAAACAGCTGATCAGTGAATACCCAGTGCAGTGCAGAGTAACTGATCTCCCAGTGCAGACTCATAAACCAGTGGATTACACACTGCATGAATGAAATGACTCAACAGAGGATGTTTGTCAGCCTTGCTTTAATCACAATCTGTCTGTCTGTCTGTATGTGCCTCAGTTCCCATCAGTGGAATTAAGTCTTTCAATAACAATTGGCACAAACAGCCTGGGCAATACATGGCTGCTTAATTTAAAAAAAGGAAATCAATGTTCATAAATTTGCTGTCCACAACTGATCAGAATCCCTGAGTTAGGGCTGAGTGATTCTGAAAGCCAGCAGACTCAGAGGGTTTACGGGGCCAGGGCTGAGAGCCGCGGGCTGAGAGCCGCGGTACGGGGCCAGGGCTGTGAGCCGCAGTACGGGGCCAGGGCTGAGAGCCGCGGTACGGGGCCAGGGCTGAGAGCCGCGGTACGGGGCCAGGGCTGAGAGCCGCGGGCTGAGAACCGCGGTACGGGGCCAGGGCTGAGAGCTGCGGTACGGGGACAGGGCTGAAAGCCGCGGTACGGGGCCAGGGCTGAGAGCCGCGGTACGGGGCCAGGGCTGAGAGCCGCAGTACGGGGCCAGGGCTGAGAGCCGCGGTACGGGGCCAGGGCTGAGAGCTGCGGTACGGGGCCAGGGCTGAGAGTCGCGGACCCCAGCAAAGCTACATGACTGGGGCCTGATTTCCTGAGCATTTAGTAAGGGTAAAGTTGTTTTGCTGGTGCAAAAAGACTAAGAGAGAATGTGATTGGTTAGGGCAATTTTTTTTTGCTCCAATCTGAAATTATGTCACTGAAATTGCATATGCAAAAATTTTTAACAAGTGCTAACGGCTTTGATAAATCTGGCCTAAACTTTACAAAGAGTGATTGTGAATCTGGCTCCTAGATGCTCCCCATTAAAGTCAACAGGAGAAGACACTCACTATGAATAATGAAGACAAGGGCCACGTAGCATGGAGCAACTTAGCTGCTACAGGTTAAAAACCTAACCCCAGTCACTCGAAACACACCTGCTTAGAGTCAATGGAACAGCCAATGAAAGTCATTCCTTTCATAATCTGCATGCAGGTACAATGGGTGGCAAAGAGGCTCATGGGAAACACTTGGTCTTAAGGCCATTGAGAATGGTGCTGATTGGCTGGAGGGGGCTTTGGAAGTGCCTGACTAACCAACCAGCTCCTCCATCATGTATGATGACCTCAGTTTCAGATTCACTAAAACATGGCCGACACTCCATGTGAATGCACAAGCACACGCACTGGAGTTTCGGGGGCTACAGAAGTGCTCAGCACCCAGATTTGAATCCACCCAAAGTGAGGGATGAGTGCAGAACCATTCCTGTGCTAGTGAAGTTCACACTCTCTGACCTATATTCCATGAACACCCGAAATGAGGATATAATTAGCATTTCTACATTCTCTACATTATTCATACTTTTACATTACTATTTATATTTTAATTATTTGGCTGGTACATTCAACTCAAAGTGACTTACAATAAGAGCCTTGGAACAAATGCAATACCATCAAATAAACAAGTACCAAAATAATACACGCAGTACACACAAACATTAGTAGCTGTGGTGAGGGTCCCAAGAGACTCAGCTAGCAATACATCACATGGGTGACTGTGCAATTCCAGCAGCACCAAGCCCACTCTGATGTTAGAATCCCCTTGCAATCACTTACAGGGAAATCACAGGCCTGTCATGAGACTGTCATGCAGGGGGAATGTCCAGCTCAACACAAGTGACTTACATTCACAGAATTCATGTCATTGGTATGTCAAAGATAATTCGGGGGGAGCCTTTTTTGATCAGGAAAACATACACTGAAATCACGGAAAATTTGGAGCAATCAAAGGTATACTGAAAACACTCTTCTTCTTATTATTATTATTATTATTATCATCATTATTGTTGTTGTTGTGGTAGTATTCATATTTGTAATCATATTGTTATGTTATTGCTATGTTATTTCTGCTGAAATATTGCTAGACTAATTTTGATTGCATTTTATAGGCAACACTGGAAGTGGCTTTACAAAAAGTCTCATCATATCTGTCCGATATTAACCAAACGATTCCACATGAGTGCATGCTGTTTATACTTACATGTGGTTGCTCATGGCCTCGTTATCATGGGAGTCGTTGAAAAACAGAGGGTCGTCGTGGGGCTGGCTCCGTGAACTTTTCCTTTTGGGCCATTTAAATCGCCTTTTTTTCTTTTCAGTCGGACTCGCGAGTGCCATATCGCCCGGTGGTGTCATGGATGCGGGGCTGGTGGGTGACATCGGGCCGGTCGGCGAATGTGCCGAGTTTTCTGTCGGGCTCGCGGGCTGGCCATCAACAGGTAGTGAAGTGGGTTTGGAAACATTTTTTCCACCTTCCTTCTTTTCCTTGTCTTGCGACTTTGTTTTGATGAACAGATGTTTGAACTTAGACGCCCCGGATTTATTCATGGTTGTCAAAAATGTAACACAAGTTTTTTTTTTTGTTTGCTATTTCAGTGTAAGAGACGCTGCAGGAACCGCTGATAAATGCGAAGAACGCGTTTCCTCCAAATCCCCACTCTTCTTTAATTCAAGATGACACACTGACGGAGTTTGAGCTGTGCGCGCAAGTTCATTACTCCTCACGACTTATCCACATACAGCGCGTCTCTGCGCCTGTCTTCCGGGTCCCACAGTGCTTACTCAGGTAGCCCGAAGCCTTCATTTACAAATACAGAGTTGAAGAGTGCCACCCCTTGTCCGAGTTGTGTGGAGCGAAATAGGCCTGCGTTTCTGTGTTGCTGCACAATTAACGGTCATCGATTTGAATTTTCCCCCTGTTGCGCAACGGCACCTGGAGCGGGAGCTTTGGGCGTGTTTCATCAAGATCGGCCATGCTTTTTGTACTGGTTCATTTCTGATGGCATTGAAAGATTGTAACTATAGAACCATTTCCTGCTGTTATAAAAATAAACAGGACTCCATGCAGACGGGGTCCTTGAGAAGTATTGTACTCCAAAGTCCTCAGATTTAAAAAAAAAAAAAAAAAAAAAAAAGAGTAATTTCTTTGAAAATAATTACCTTCTGACAGAGGTACAGTAGGTCTATTTTAAAGTGCTTGATTATTTATTTGGGGAAATTAACTTAAATATTTCATACTCCCTCTGAACCAGAGGTAGAGACAAGAAATGATGTCTTTTGGAATGAAGTCTTTTAGTTTTCAAATATAAAAGCGTATTCCCTTCGAGAGGGTCGGTCAGTTTGAGTGACTCTCCCCCAGAGAGTCTGGGGTTGAGACTAAGAATCCACAGGTTGTGGAGCAGTACAGTTAGCACCTGCACCTGCTCAGTTAACATGAATCGTCCAATCAGGAGAAGCTCCACTGAATGAAACCACTACATTTGCACCACACACAATATGTCCGTCACACATAAATCTGATGTTACACTGCAAATCAAATTTGACTAAAAGGTCCAAAGGACACACAGTTGTCAGAGCAGCAGAAAAAGACAATAAGTGCATCACTGTGCTCAATGCTACCTGGGTGTAAGAAGCTAGCTAAGTCGTGTGACACCTGTTGCATGGCAATGGAAAGCAACAAAATGATGCTAGAGCAGGTCATCTACAGTAATGGCCCTTTAATTGCTGCTGAGGTATCAGTGGAGGATGTAGTGATAAGCTGAATCGTTTAAACTACAGCAGGGTATTGTACCAGGCTGCAGAGTTGTGCTCACCCAGTTTGTGATTAGGATCAATAAACTTTGTTTGCTGCTGAGGTATCAGTGGAGGTTAGTGTGTGGATGAAACAAATAAGTGGTGTTGCTTTTAATTTCTGGAGCACGATTTTGTGGGTCCTCTTCAGTAATAAAAGGAGAAATGTGCTAACTTTGCTAGGGCCACCAAATCACCTACAGAAATCCCAAGGCACCAGTACACCTGCAGGCAGCCTATTCCCAAAATATGGGCCTGATATTTTATTTGCCATACCCCACTCTGCACACTGGAGGGCAGTGTTTACGTATATAATACAACGTTGACCACAATATGAATGTATGGTTGGAAATTGATGCTGAGCAACTTCGGTAAAGTGTGGTATTTAAACATCTCATTGGAAGAACTGAAAAAAAAACAACAATAAAGATAAATCTCCTGGACCAAGGTTCAATATAAGTGTAGCAGAGTTGCTGGTTTTGTAAAGCACAGGTTGCAGGTTCAAGTCCCAGCAAGACTGGGGTGTTTTAAATGTTTTTTCAGAAATATGAACCTGTGTAAATGAAATGTATCTAATTTGTGCAACTTAAAGTTGCTCCTGGAAAGAGTGTCTGCCAAACATCTAAAAACACTGTCCGCTGTACTGTACAAGTTAATATCTGTGGCTGTAACGAGCATGTTCTGTAGGTATTCCGATGTTTTTGCAGGATAATGTGTAAATGCAACACATTCTGTATTGCTAGGACTAGTGGTTAATGAGAGGGGTCAAGTGCACAAACACATTTATTTGCAACATTTTGCTGGTGTCTTTGTTGTGCTGACATTACCGCGAAAATGAACTCTCCTGTTCCTCATTGAGTTTTCAGTGTAGAGTGTGATCATAATGCAAGTTTCTTCTTTTTCATTTGCAGCACAAACTTTCAATTTTCTCACCAATTCTTCTTTTTTCACCTCACAGTGAACCTAACAGTCTCTGTTTCAATGGTCTACACTCATGATTGAACACTCAAAGTAGATTTTATTTCCTTGAATAACTTAAACTGTCATGTTTGTTTAAAACCTATGGGCTAGCATTCCGCTATCTGTCACACTCCACTGAAATAGTATATTACGAACTGCTGTGGAATTAACTGCTCTGATACAGATATCACACATACCAGGGTTTTGAGATAAATGATGTATAAACTACTCAATATGGTAACAGAGTCATTTTGATCTGGGGGCCTATCTTGATGTCAAAAGAGAATGTTGATTGCCCAGCTTGCCATTTAGATAGGTCTTTCCAAAAGACCTAATGTACTGTACATAGTTATGCTTCACATGCAGATTCAGAATATCATCCCCATATCAGTGGTGTGGGGAAATGAGTGTCTCTGCACAGCTTCACGCTTCTGCCTGAGTACCACCTGCCAGTACCACCACTCTGCTCATTACTGCCCCCAGTGGAGGGCAGACCACAAAATACAGAACTACAGAACCGGCAGGATGGCATGCGTACCCGATGATTTGGAATGAAGAAAGCATAGCGTAACGAGTGATGAAAATGTTCCTTGTTAGAAAGGAACTTCTCATTTAAGTTACTCAAATCCTGCAACTCAGTCAGTAACACAGTGATTATTTGATGCTTGCTTTATTGGCAGTGAAGCTGATTACAAGTGAATTTAAAAGCATATCAGATAAAATAAGCCGAGACACATGCGGAGGGGAGCTTGTGAAATTGTGAAATGATGCGTTTCTCTACTTCAGCGCATTTTGCTTTATCCTGCAGCTTTGCGTAAGTTTCCGGAGATCGTGCGTGCCGTTCCTCCAGCAGTGTCTAGTGCGGGCGGTGTCGCAGCGGCAGCCGATTGCCGGCATTGAGGGCTGGGGTTTTCTCCAGGAACAGCTTCTTGTTTTGGGGCCACCAGCAGAGACCGATTCCAACACAGATCTTTCCGACGTTGCGATGGTGCAGGAGTTGTTGAACCAGCTTGCCTAAATAGTTATTCAACAGGTATTGACAAAGGAAGCGCGGGATTGGTATGGCGACGCACACGCCATTCAGTACGCTCCGGATGTGTCTCTAAAGAATAGGATGAAAATAATAAAAAAAAGGAGAACCACGATGAAAAGAGACATGAAGACACAGACACTTGGTCAAGAGTACGACAATGAGAAGCAAGGAAAAGAACTGTTATCTGTAGAGAAGCAGCAGGCTTAATTACATAAACATTATATATGTAGGGACTACGGAACTACATTTCCCATAATTCCACAGCTAAATTCCAAAGACGACGAACAGCGTAACTATGTTAAAAGCAATAAAACGTGGGTAAAATAAAAAGGATCAACACCACAGAATCACTCTCTCATCATCATGTGTAAAATCAGGCTATTATTGATGTATGATTCATGCATGAGAATGATTCATCACTAATTCACTTAGTGATACCAGATACACAAAGATACTAGCATGGTTTTGACTTATGCGCTGACATAAAGCAAGTAGGCCTACATGCTTGCAGCTATGAATGTTTCCGTGCAGGAGTAACAGTCAGTCCTCTGTTTGAGGCATGCGCAAGTTTGCACACTGATAATGACTAAACATGAATTATAATTGACACACCACATTGTGATAAATGTTTTTTACAGATGGGTGAAATGATTCTTACCGCAGTGTCTCTCCGAGGTATTCTTGAAATGGCCCAGCCCAGCACCTTTTTGCAGACCTGGCAAATGCCAGGGAAATTCTGGGTGCCGTTCAGAATCTGTGGAACCAGGGAGAATAGGGTCAGAACAGAGGGTGTCTTTCTTAAAGGAAACCCCCCCGCCCCACCGTTTGGGAGTGACGTGTAAAGCCATCTTACCCCAGGGCGGAGTTGGAGTTCTCTGTCCAACTCATGGAGAACTGCCGGGTCGATAAGAGCTGTAGAGTGACAAACCATAATTTACATATTTAGAGTTAACTTGAGTAGGGATAGACTCACATACATCGACTCACTGAATAACCAATCATCTGTCACGCCATGGAATGTTAAATTGCTTGTAGGCATGATGGGAGATGGCTTGATTCTTACCTGTGTGTGGGGTAAATGCATGCAAGAAACGAAGGAGATATGTTGTAAAAAACCAGGTCTACTAATCTGATGAATTTTACAACCCTCCAGAACCCAGACATGCTGTGGTTCTTCCGGTCTCTCAGGATTGTGTCTGCTCGGCTGTGTCCATAGTGTGTTTTTGGATTGCCCAGGTATTTTTGAAAGCCCCAAGACCACAACAGGTCCAGTCTGTAAATTAAGCCAATTTCATACATTTTATAAAAATAAAAACTGTACATCCTCACCTGAGAAGTCCAGCAGAACGTCCTTGTCGGTCACGTCATTCCTGTATGCTGTCGTACGGTGGAGAGGAAGAAGTTAATTATGCAATCATTCATTATTTGTAAAACACAGTTTAAAACACAGCTCTCTCACCTGAGAGCTCGGAAAGGAAGTCCTCCTCAGGTCCTAAGTCAGGAGCGCGTTTACCGCCAGCTACCATGGAAACGGAGAGAGTTCAGTTTTGACAGTCCAAACCCAGTACCTGGCTGCATGAATCATTTGAAAGCCTAGATTTGTGTTAAACCTGTCCATTTGTTAGCCTGGAGACTAATCTTAAATATTTCCTTTAATTCATATCAAGAAATGATGATTTCAATTCCATTTTCAGTCCATTTTATAGCAGTTTGGAGGGTGATCATAACTGTGTATATGGCATACATTTTGTACAAGCACTTATGGCTTGTATGAAATTTTGCCATGCAATATGAGAAATAACTCATAATAGTTCGGAAATAAATACAGCAGCATTTACTCAAGGGTAGTATTTCTAATTTGACCATTATGTTATGGCCCAGAACAGACTCAACAGTGTTGCAGTCAGCACGATGGCAGTGCACCATACTCATGTAACACCTATGTATTTTATGTGTACTTTTGCTATTTTCCTCATTTTTGTCATGCATTGTTTATTACCAAAAATACGTATACGTGAATCAGAGACTTTAGAAAAATAAAGCATACTGTATCATGGCAAAATGTAACTTTTGTCTATTACTATGTAACTAAGTTTATACACTGTGAAGTTAGAAACTATTTGTACGTAGTGCATGTTGGAGAAAAAAACATTTTTTTTTATTTGATAACATTTTATAAAAATGGATCATGTGGAAATGCTGTATTTCTACTCACCTGAAGAGACGATGCCGTAGGTGATCACAATGAACAGAAGCATTTTTGCGATCCTGTTTGTCGGGTACCAGCTCAGCTCACAGGTTTTATACCAAACTGCCACCGAGCTGCACTGGGCATTTTTGTGGTGGTTAAATTTGTGGTGTGGACAAACAGGAAATTGGGGAAGCAGAACTGACCATATGTCAGGTGAAAAACTGAAAAAAACACTCAAAAATATGTGGTTGTGTAGTTAGGGGTGTGTTTCCCTGAAGCGTCATTGTCTAAATATGGTTATCGTTGTGAGCAGCTTTGGTGTTTCTGAAAAACGAACATTCACAGCCACCACTGTAAAATTGTGTGGTTGAAACAAAAGCTCTGGAGCTGTAGGTAGAAGCGTAGTTCCTTGTTGGTTCCTCCTGACCGAGTCATGCCAACACAACACAGGACGGTTTCTTAGCTGTTGTTTGTAAAGCTGCATTAAATAAGAGTATATTTGTCAGTGAATCTGTTCGTTATAAGAAGATCTTGTTGGTGAAGGTTTGTGTCAATGTCAGTTTAGGCTATGTGAATAGTCAGTTTAGGCTATGTGAATATGCCCCTGGCTGAGAGGCCCAAATTAAACCTCGACATATTTGGGATAGAAACAAGGAGATGCCTGTAGTGAACAAAGATTCAATCAGACATGAGTAAAAACGTTCAAGTGACAAGTCCGGGGGAGAGTAAAGATGAACTTCATGGCTGATTGTAGCACTGCAGTGTGTGCAGGCCCAGTTTGGGGCCTTCCCTCCACCTTCATGGCTGATTGCAGCACTGCAGTGTGTGCAGGCCCAGTTTGGGGCCTTCCCTCCACCTTCATGGCTGATTGCAGCACTGCAGTGTGTGCAGGCCCAGTTTGGGGCCTTCCCTCCACCTTCATGGCTGATTGCAGCACTGCAGTGTGTGCAGGCCCAGTTTGGGGCCTTCCCTCCGCTCATGACTGAAGCACAAAGTAATGAAGAGAGATGCAGAGGCTCTCTAGTGTCTGTGGTCCATGAAGCAGGACCCCATGGAGAAGATGTGTGAAGATGAACCAAAAAAACCACTTCCCCATTCTGCTGAAATTTCACACTGACCTTGCATATGAAACAAGAAAAAACGTTTTGAAATTTGTGTTAATGATCAAATTCAATTAATGTATTTATCTGTTAAATAACTGCGTTTAGTTTTGCCCTTTCCTGCAAACAAAATAAACACCAACCTCTGAAGTTTTTTCAGTTGTGATTTCCAGACCTCACAAAGTCATTCAGCTTTATCCAGCTAAGTATGTTTGATATTGGTTCCTTGATATTCACTGTTTCCAATACCACCTACATTAGGGCTAAATAAATAGATTAAAGGGCATTTTGGATCAGCTGTAATTACCTCAGCAGTCAGCACAACAGCTATTATGTTTGTAACAACTAAATAATAGAACACAATAACACAGTTGTGATATTTTGCACAAATTCATTGGAAATAAGCATGCAAAACTGTTTGTGGCTAATGTAGCAAGTTCAATAACTGCTATGTTTATGCTAAATCCATAGAATTTAAAATGATCTGCATTTGCTGTTGCTTAACTGCGTGAACTGAATGCAGAATGTTTTGTGGTGCGTTAGAAGTTTCTTGACAAACTTTAACATCCTACTTATTACTGAAGTGCAGTTAGAGTAGCTGAAGAGTCCAATGTTTGCAGTTGCTTTGTCTCAAAGCCGTACAGTGTGGTTAAAAATGTTCAGTCAGGAACACAGTGGTTGATTGATGCTTGCTTTATTGGCAGTGAAGCAGAATACAAACTTATTTCAACGAATATCAGATAGATTAATCAGACATAATGGGTGGAGGGAAATTTAGATTTGATCACATTATACACCAGCGAAGCGTATTGAAATGGCAACTGCGCGGTGCCTTTCCTCCGGCGATGCCTACTGCGGGCGGTGGCTCATCAGCAGCCGATTGCGGGCGGTGAGGAATGGAACTTGCGGGGCTGCGCGTTTCTCCGGGAACGGCTCCTCGGTTTGGGGCCACCAGCAAAGACGGAGGCCGCGACAGACCCACCTGGCGCTGTGCTTCCTCAGGATTAGGCTGGCCAGTCGGTTAAAGTACCCATTCACAACGTATCGGCAAAGAGACCTGGAAATTCTAATTCTCCGGCAGGTGCGATGCAACACTTTAGAGATTTCATTCTAAACGGGGGAATGAAAACGAAAAAGAGGAATAGCAATAAAAAGGTAGGGGGAAAGACCCATGAAGAGAAAGACACTTCGTCATGACTATGGTCACTGTCATTGCCAAGACTATGGCAATAAAAAGGAAGATGAGAAAATTTTATATTTAAAGAAGCACTACAGCTACACATAAAACATAGGTTAGCCTAAACATTGTAGAAAATTATTGTATATTCATCTATAAAGATATGTTATTGTCTTTATAGATGAATCATAACTCTCACACCCTCACAAACACACACACACACACACACACCATACAGTTGTTCATGGTATGTTTATGAATGCTTTTGTTTGAATGCCTCTTACCCGTGTGTTCCTGTGTAATCTCTTGAGGACCCAGCTCACAACCTTTCTGCAGACCCAGCAGACTCCTGGTATCTCCTGAGTGCCGTTCAGAGTCTGTGAAGCCAGAGAGAACAGGTTCAGAATAGTAGGGGGTGTCTTTCATTAAGCACTTAACACTGATTTTAGTCAGGCAACCAATCTGACAGATTAAAAAGTTCTTCAATACAGAATCTTCTTTCATTGCAACATATATGTGTTTCTTATATTATGAGGCATTTATAGGATGAATCGCCACTCATCAGAAATGAAAAGCTGTTTGTACTTCAGTAAGGGCAGTTAAAGTTGGAATGAGAACCAGCATACACAAGGGTGCACCAGGATCAGGCCTGGGAATGACTGCATGAAAAGAACGTCAAAAGCCAGTTTACCCCAGGGTGGAGCTGAAATTCTGTCTCCAGCTCAGTGAGAATTTCAGGATCCAGAAGAGCTGCAGAAAGACCCCCACAATATTGTCATATATGGTTTATTTGAATGGGGACAGACACAAAAACAGACAATTAAAAATCATAACCCATGGTTATTGCATAATAATTATTTGAATGGGGACAGCATCTAACAAAACAGTAATGTAATGTAATGTAATGTAATGTAATGCAATATTGTGATAATAATCACATATAATAACAAGGTGATATTATAATACCCAGGGTTCTAGCCATGGATCCCAGACTCACTGTGAAACCCAGACCAACGGTGGAACCTAATCCATGCACATTATGGATCTCCCAGTCTCCAGTAATTATGTCAGATCGATTCTGTCATTGATGCGTATTTTGGATTACTCAAGTGTTTGTTGTTGCCCCACCCATAAATTAACCCAAATTCATGTGTTCAGGGGGAAAAAATCTACGGAAAAATACAGAGCAGAAATATAGAGAAAATGTAAAAAAAAGAGAACGCTTCTCACCTGAGAAGTCCAGTGGGACATCTTCATCAGGGTCGGGGAGGTCAGGGCCATCTGCCTCATATGCTGCTGTAGAGTTAATAATTATTATTATCATTATTATTATTATTATTATTACAATTTTTGTAATGTTAGTAATGCATTTTTCATGAGGTCATCATAAGGTCTTGTAGTCTCACTTGAAGATTTTGCTTTCTTAATGTTAATTAGCGTCCTGCTCGGACCTTACAGACTCTAATTTGGTTTGGAACCTGTTAACTGCGGTCTGGTGAATTACTCAGACAATTTGGTCATGAATGACCAAACAGATCGAACAGAAACGGTTCCATGGGGATTTTCTGCTCTTGGTGAGTAAATGAAAGGACTTCATTTCCAAAAAAAGGTTTTGTATTTAAATGCAGAGCCTTACAGACTGTACGCCTGATCTTTTCAATTTACAGTATTGCGAAATCAATTTAATATTAAATCTCATTATTAACATTAAAATTGGAATAATCATTCATGGACAAAGATGCATGAATTGTGCACATCATAGCTGCTCACCTGAGAACTCCAAAGAAAAGTCCTCCCCAGGGTCAAAATCAGGGGGGTGTTTCCCAGATGCTGCCGTGGAAACGGAGAGAGGAGAGTTACATTCTGGGCTCCATTTCGACAGTCTGAACTTGTGCTGCAACGCTCAAAAACTATTATTAGATTGTATTTTTTAAGACCGAAGATATGGTAAACCTGCATTAGAAGCGAAGTTCAGATTATGGAATTTTGTAATGTCTCTAGTGTTTTAGCCAAAAGAGGAAATAAATGTCAGAGCTGCTTATGACATTTGACCTTTGTAATACAGCACTAAAAATTCAAATATTCATTATTATTTATTTATTAACCTTTATTTAACTAGGCGAAAACCCTTGAGGTTAAAAACCTCTTTTGCTAGGGTGGCCTGGCAGGAAAGTCAGCAGGACAGTAAAACAAAGTGGCTTGTACAAATAACACAAATAACAGTTACAACAATGCTATAAATGCAACATAAAATCACAATAATTCAATTCTTAAAGCAGATGCAGTTTTAACAATTGAATTATTTCCAAACATTTGCAGGATTATTGAGATTTGCCTTCGTCATTTCAAGTAAAAAGGGAATTTACATTTTCTTGTTAATACCGTACATTTATTTCTCAGAGCTCTAAACAATTGCATGTCACCCTGGGAGTTACTCTTTCTGGCTTTGGCCCATTGCAAATTGCATTTATGAATTAAATCAGACAGTCGATCGGACATCCATGAATGGTCTCTGCCCTTTACGCGGTATTTTTGAGAGGAGCGTGTTTGTCACAAATCGTGGAAAACAATGAATGAAAACAAGAGTATGCCAGTTCAATGTCAGGGATGAAGGCAATTCTACCCCTGTCACATTTGTAAAGATCAAGCAGAGACAATCAAAAGAGAACATAGGTTTTTACAAAAAAAACAAATAAATACATAAGATGAGCTTATCTAAAGATGAGTTCGAGTGTGTCCTTAGGGTTACAAACATGTTCTTAGAATAAGGGCCAATACCTTAAATGGAGTAATAAAATGTCCTGCTGAAACTTCAGTTTGAACCATTAGTGAAAAAAAAAACTATGCATCCATTATATAGATTATTTTGTTTTTTGTTACAAAAGTCAGGTGATGTTTATGTGCATTTGAGACCTAAGGGAAATAAAACACGCTACTCACCCAAGCAGACGAGGCCATAGCCGATCACAACAAACAGAAGCATGACTGATGTCCCATCTGGCAGGTGAACGCAAAGCTCACGGCTTTTATATCAAATGGTGCTTTTTCATTTGGGGGCGTTTCACCACTGAGTGTGGAATAACACAGAATTGGCCCAACCCATTAATATGCGATTACCACTGCTCAACTTTGTTTACGTTATGCATTGTGGTTTGTGATTTCCTACTCAAAAAAGGTCATCTAGCCTAGTGTGTTTTGTGTGGGTTTATTGATAATCAATATTATCTTTCATTTATATGAGATGAAGAGTTGTAACCACTGCAAGAAAAATCACTTATGTCAGGTTTAAATAATTAGCAGAGAAGATATCTTGAAATCTAAGAGGACCGTGGAGATGTCTGCCGATATGGCCGCCAAAATGGCCTGTGAAGGGCTGCGTTCCAATACTTTTTCTCGTCTCCTCCTTTCCTCCCCTCCTTTCCTACCCTGGAAGTATGCCAGAAATATGTGGAGGAAAGGAGGGGAGGAAACGAGTGGAGGTAAGGAGGAAAGGAGGAGACGAATTTGAGCATTGGAACACAGCCAAGGAGTAACCTTCGCTGTTGAAATGGTTGTGGATCTTTGCTTGTTACATGTGTGCCAGGTGCATTTGTTTTTGGGGAGTAATGACTCAGCATACTGAAGGGAAATGGGAGTAATGACTCAGCATACTGAAGGGAAATGGGAGTAATGACTCAGCATACTGAAGGGAAATGGGAGTAATGACTCAGCATACTGAAGGGAAATTGGGAGTAATGACTCAGCATACTGAAGGGAAATGGGAGTAATGACTCAGCATACTGAAGGGAAATGGGGAGTAATGACTCAGCATACTGAAGGGAAATGGGGAGTAATGACTCAGCATACTGAAGGGAAATGGGGAGTAATGACTCAGAATACTGAAGGGAATTGGGAGTAATGACTTAGCATACTGAAGGGAAATGGGGAGTAATGCGAGTGTTGAAATATTTTAGCTGGTATTATGTGACATTCAATCAATCAACTTTATTGGTATAGTGCATTTCACAAACATTTGCCACAATACGCTTTACAGTAAGCCCTGGCCTGAACCCCCACAAAAGCAAGCCTGCGGCGACGGTGGCAAGGAAAAACTCCCTATGTGCAGCAGATAGGAAGAAACCCTGGGAGGAACCAGGCTTGAGAGGGCGAGCCCATCCTCCTCTGACTGGCCCAGGGTTTGAGTTTATGATGACCAACATGGTCAGTAAGTCCGTTTGAAAAAGTGTGGTCCTGGATTGGGTGTCAGGCTGCTGTGGTGCCATAGGCCAGACGATGCCAATGGTGGAGACAGGGCAGCACTTCGACAGAAGGCCGGATGGCAACGATGGCAGAGACCGGGCAGTAGCATGCTCGGGGACCTGGGGCTGAGCCCCACCACAGACCTGGAGAACACCAAATTAGAGAGTTGGGAGAGCGCAGTGGGTAGCAGCAGTGACGGAGATCAGAGGTACTACAAACTGATGTCCCCGCCAGGAGTCTTCTATGGCTGCATAGCTACTGGGACAGAGATAGTGTCTACTGGGACAGAGATAGTACATTGAGAGTGCCAATGTAGTCATGAGAGAGGCAAGAAACCCACCCACTCATCAAGAGCCCACCCAAAGGAAGGAAGGAAGCAGAACCTTTTTTTTTTTAAATTTGCATCCCTGATTTTTCCCCCTTTTTTCCCAACCCGAATGTTCAACTGAACTGATTGATCACACCGCAGCACCCGCCCCTGACAGCTCTGGGAGGAGAGGTACGCACACGTGACTCCGCCAAATCACGTGTCGACACAATCTCGCTTCTTTTTTTTCACATTGCAGCCGCACCACCAGTCGCACACTGCCTATGGCGTCGGAGGAAGATGTAGTCAGTGTACTATCGGTTCGTGCCACTGCAAGCGCCCAAGCAGCCCCGAGAAGGGCGCTATTGCGATGGACCAACCGGGGATTTTAGCTTGACCTACCCCCTACCGAACCCCTGGTGAGGCTGGCCAATTGTTGCCTCGCTAAATGGCAAATGCAGAACCTTAAAATCAGCCCTATGCTCAATGGGTACCCAGTGGAGTGATGCCAACACTGGGTGATGAGTTCAACCTTTTTTGTTCTAGTTAAGATACAAGCAGCAGCATTCTGAAAAAGCTGGAGATTTTTCAACGAGGAATCAGCACAATCAGATAGTAGAGCATTGCAGTAGTCTAATGTAGACGTGACAAAACCATGGATCAGTTTCTCTGCATGCGCTAGTGACAGGAAATGTCTGATTTTAGCTAAGTTCCATAGGTGAAACAGGGCTACTCATTTTTAATATGGGCATCAAAAGTTAAATCTGGGTCAAGATTGACGCCAAGATCTTTCACAGTCACGTTTTGTGCAACTAAGCAATCATCAGATTTTAGAGAAAGGGAAGACAGTTTCTCCCTTAGTTTTTTAGGATCTAAGACTAACATTTCAGTCTTATCCGAATTAAGTAGCAGGAAATTAGAAAGCATCCAGGCCTTGATGTCTACGATTCATGCCTGTAGTCGTACAAGCTGTAATGCTTCACCAGGTTTCATTGAAAATATAACTGTGTATCGTCTGCATAACGATGGAATTTTACACCATGTTTCTGTGTAATCTTACCCAGAGGCAACATGTACAGTGAGAAAAGTGCTGGTCCTACCACAGACCTTTGAGGAATACCATATTTCACCTTTGAGTTGTCTGATAATTCTTCATTTAATTCAACAAACTGGCTCCTGTCATGCAAGTAAACCAGGAGAGTGCTTGTCCATCAAGTGCAACACAGTCCTGGAGTCTGTCTAATAGAATCTCATGGTCTACACTACAGTATCGAAGGCTGCACTTACGTCAAGAAGACCAAGAACACACACAGAGTTACGGTCTGATGACAGAAGCAGATCATTGACAACCTTAACCAGCACAGTTTCAGTGCTATGGCGAGGTCTAAAGCCAGACTGGAAGGTTTCATAAATATTGCTCATGCTAAAGAAGGCACCCAAGTTCTTCACAACAGCTTTTTCTAAAATGTTTGATAAAAAGGGGAGATTTGAGATAGGCCGATCATTTTTCAGATTATCGGGGTAAAGATTAGGTTTCTTCAGTGAAGGCTTAATAACAGACACTTTTAGAGAAGCGGGTACATGTCCTGTTACTAAGGATGCGTTTATGATCATTAGTATTTGCTGGATTAGCACAGGAAAGGGTTCTTTAACCAGTTTTGTTGGTATTGGATCAAGCAGACAGGTGGTTGGCTTTGAAGACATGACCAGTTTGGTCAGCTTGTCGATTTCAGTGGGGGTAAAACAGGTTAGTGCCCTTACTGGTACCTGTAAACAAGCACTCAGCTGCTCAGAGAAATTGGGGACAATGCAAGGAGAAGCTGCCGATTGGGAGATCTTGTCTCTAGTATGTTCAATCTTCTCATTGAAGAAAGCCATGAAATCATTGCTACTGCAGTTGTTGGGGTACTTTACCTTTTCTGATGATGTTGTTCTTGGGTTGTTTATACTCTGCTCAATCCGATTATAAAAGTAGGCGGGTCTAGCAGATGTAAGGGGCGGGTCTAGCAGATGTAAGGGGCGGGTCTAGCAGATGTAAGGGCCAGGCTATATTGTGGAATGCTATCTTTCCATGCTAGTTGAAATATTTGGTTGACTGCCATTTTTGCTCCAGATTTCTTGAGGATTGCTTCAGGGCTCGGGTGGTGTCATTATACCAAGGGGCATGTTTCTTCCGATGAAAACCTGCAACTGCGTTGAGGATGCTTTTCAGCATATTACTGATCTGGTTGGTCAATTTGCTTGGTGATATTTCATTAGCAATTTCTCCTCTAGGAAGGAATGACTTCTGGAGCAAATTTATAAAAAGGAATAACAGTAGAATTTAGCTTCCTGCTGTAGACATATCTAGGTTCCAATGATGACCTTTGACCTGATGACCTCCAGCATTAATGTGAACAGTGAGGAGAACTATCTTGGATAATATCATATCCATGAAAAACCAGTTATGTTTTAGACTGGAAAAATAAATGAAATAAATAAAAAATAAGACCCTGTATGACCCTGAAATACTACAGACACCAGTACATACACCACATGTTGCAAAATATGCATCTATATTAACCAATAATTGCAATGCAATTATTTCATATGACTAATAATTACAACAATAAATAATAATTATTTGGTTAATGATGTGTTTTGTAGACATTCTCTGAGAGCTCTTCAGGAGTTCCAGTTTTAGTGGCATGTAAAGCCTGTGAGTAAATTGAATACAGTATCACAGTGGTTGATTGATGCTTGCTTTATTAATTTAGTAAAGCAGATTGCTCATTATTCTCAAAGCATATCAGATAGCCTACAAAAAAAGCAGGAGGAGGCGTTTTCTTTTCACTTTATTAGAAATTTCACGACTGCACATGAAAGAAGAAACATTCATCTATGCTGGATTTGTGCATGCTAATTGTAATGGTTTGCAGAGCGTGACGTATTTGCAGTCGTGTGCATGTTCACATCCTCCAGGCACCGCTAGTGTGGGAGGTGAAAGGTCGGCGGCCGATTGGCTGCAGCACGGGAGAGAATGCGGGGGTCTTGTGGTTTCCCTGAAAACAGCTTTTGGTGTTGGGGCCACCAGCAGAGACGGAGGGCACGACAGATCCATTTGGCGCTGTGGCCGGTCAGGAGCTGGTGGACCAGCTTGGCAAAGTACCCATTCACCAGATACTTGCACAGGAAGGACGGGATGTAAATGCTCCGGCAGACGGTATGCAGAACATGACTGATGTGTCGCTAAAGAGATAGATGAAAAGCAAGACAAAGAGAAAGAAGAAGAAAATGACAGAAGGAAGCAGACACTTACCTAAGCATCACATCCTCAACCTTCCATTTACTGTATGTATTAACCCTTCAGCTTATATAGTAACGCATGGTTCAGAAGAAAGATAATACCTGAAAAGTAGTACCACAGTTAAAATGTATCATTGAAAATTATATCAATCAGACCGTATATGGCGTAGACATTAATTATAATCTGAGCGATGATACATCTTCCCCAGTGTTCAGAAATTGCATACCCATGGATAGTGTTCCATTCCATATTTTAAACAGTGTCCCCCTTCAAAGTTCTTGAAGTTGTGACCTTTATTTATTGGTAGTGTACTGTATGGTTTCATTGAGCTTGTCGATATTTGAATGGCCCTTACCTTTGTGTCCTTCGGCAGTATTTTTTTAACCACCCACCCCATCACCTTTTTGCAGGCCCAGCAAATACCAGGAATCTTCTGCGTGTCGTTCAGAGTCTGTGGGGCCAGAAAAAGGAGGTCGTGAAGGGTGGGGGGGGTGCTCCAGTCCTGGACACCACTGTGAGCGTTAGATTTCACTCAAACCAAATGTCTACTACTGACATTGCTACAAAACATGCTTATGTTCTATAATATTGTGCTGCTAATAATATAAATAATAAAAATATATAAGTTTAAATAATATAGAGTTTAACCTGTGTGCAGGTTTGGCCTCTCACTACATTAAGCATTGCACTGTCCACATACAGTTTGCTTCAGTGACCAGGGAGCCACAGTTTTAGTAAATATTGTTATTTTCATCTGTGTGTCAGCCAGGTGATCAGTGCAATATGTAACAATTTGAAAAGGAATAATTTGTCAGGTAAGAGAACAGGTATGCGTCAGTCTCCTGACGAACGCTGCGCATGAATAAGAACTCTTTATATTCCTTGAAAAAATTAAAGGCATCTAAATGAAGTCCGTTGAGAGCCTGTTATACTTCAAAAATGGCTGTTAAGATGAACAAAAATGAGCACACACAGGAATACTCCAGGACCTCCAGCTAAATGCAATATTAGCTAGCTTACCCCAGGGCGGAGCTGGAGTTCTTTCTCCAGTTCAGAGAAAAGTGCTGGATCAACAAGAGCTGCAGAGACATTGAAAAGGAAAATATGCAATCAGATCAACAGACTGACTAACAAATCATTCATTACAATTTTTGAAAAAAAAGAAAAAAAAAAAACTAAATCAAAATGATGTGAAGTGCGCACCTGAGAGGTCCAAAGGAACATCCAGATCAGGGAGGTCCCCCTCGTCTGTTGCCATAAGACGGGTATGAAAGAGTTAATCACACAGTCATCTATTATTATGATGCTTCATTGTGGACATTACAATTGCTCACCTGAGAACTCCAAAGGAAAGTCCTCCCCGAGGTCAGCGTCAGGGACATGTTTCCCAAATGCTGCCATGGAAACAGAGAGAGAGGAGTTCTGTTTTGGCCTCCATTTTGACAGCCCAAACCCAAAACAAGGTAGAACAATCAAAAAGCCTTCATTGCCTTATAAATCCTTATTGAGTAACATTATGCATTATTTTACTTGAAAACCCAGATTTGAGTGATATCTGTGTTTGGTCCATCATGAAACTGTACAGTTGCATAAATGTTACCTTCCACTTGTATGACATAGTTAAGAAAAAAAAACAGTACCAAAAGTAATAAGCTCTACTTAGACCATTGCATCATGAATTTTGATAATGAAATGTCAGCCCTATGAATTCTAAAAAAACATAATTATGCTTCAGCGCTTATATTTGATGACCACTAGGCCTGAGAGAGGGCCAGCCTGAACCAGGCTTGGCTGCTGGAGAACTATGAGACCAGCAGAGCTAGCATGCTCAGCCCATACCATTCCGCAGCAAAGCTGGGCAAATAGCTGCCTTGCCTTCATGCACCTCTGCCCATAGCCAGCAACGCTACAACCAGGACCCAACAGCCAACCGCGGAGTTCATAGCCAGGCATGCTACAACCAGGACCCAACAGCCAACCGCGGAGTTCATAGCCAGCAACGCTACAACCAGGACCCAACAGCCAACCGCGGAGTTCATAGCCAGCAACGCTACAACCAGGACCCAACAGCCAACTGCGGAGTTCATAGCCAGCAACGCTACAACCAGGACCCAACAGCCAACCATGGAGTTCAACGTTCGCTTTCAGGGCACGCATCTGCACAGTGTGAACTACCTGGGGGTCTCCAGAAATTGTCTTTAAAGTCTCTTTAATGTCTACTCACCCAAGACGACGAGACAGGAACCAATCACAAAGTACCGCAGCATCTTGGAGGCTCATTTGGCAGATAGAAGCTGAGGCTGAGTTCCCCGTTTTATATTAGCTAATTCTGGGGGGGGGGGGGGGGGGGGTGGCAAAAGAAATTGCCCAAGCACTTTGACCAAGGGGTAGTGATGCTTGAGAACTTAAAGGTGCAAAAGTTAGCACCTTCAGGGATGCCAACACATAGTGAAATATAGCAATCAACACTTCATCAGGCCCCAATACAAGTTGAAAAACAATTTTTAAGTGACAAGTCCAGTTTACAGTAAAAGTACAGCTGAAATGTTGGGATTTCTGTTCTCTCTGCATTACCAAATGAACCTAAAAAAATGAAACAAAAGACCTCCAGCATGAGAGCACTGATGTATCATTTTTTCACTGTAGTGTTTGTTCTTCTGCAGAAAGGATCAGCGCTGACTCATGCTGTTTTTAAGCTCACTCTCCATTGAGCATCTTCTTCTGTGTACTAATTATAATTCTTAGCAGTATCATCATGATTACTCTTTAAAGTAAAATACTCTGTCTCTCGCATGTGCACACACTCACACGCGAGCGCATGCACATACACTATTCCCCTCTGTACATCATAGTTTTAGTCTTTTGTTCTTTGTTTTAGTCAGTCTGTCTTGGTGCTACTTTCTGTTCCTGTCATTGTTTTTGTTTTTTTTTTTTTAACTTTGCTTTGTTTGTTTGTCTGCTTGTTTTGTTTTATGCCTGGTTTTCCACCACTTGTACTTTTTATTCACTTGTATAAATAAAAATGAAGTTGTCCCCCCAAGAAAGTTCACAACAGTCAATAACACAGTGGTTGATTGATGCTTGCTTTATTGGCAGTGAAGCTTATTACACATGTGTATATTCAAAGCATATAAAATAAAAGCAGAAAAAAACAGCAAATCTTTTGTGTAACATTTGTTCACAGATATCCCACACCCCCTTGAGAAACCCCACTACTTTAATTCAGAGCACATATTATGCTGATGTTTAATTTCTCTGCATCTCATCCAGTGCGCAAGGCGAGCTCATTTTAATTTGCGATGGCGGCACGTCCAATTCATCTCGACTGTCCGGCGCGTTGTCGTGACATCACAGCAGCTGTTTGCTGGCAGCACGCGGCCACCAGCAGAGGTGGATTGCGCGGCAGATGGACCTGGAGGTGTGCATACCGCTGCGGATATCCCTCACCAGCTTGTTAAAGTAACCGTTAATGAAGTAGTTGCAGATGAAAGCCGGAACGCCGCTCTTACGGCAAGCGGAGTGCAACACAAACCTGATACGGCTCTAAAGAGGAAGATGTAGAAGGGAAGAAGACGTCAACAGCAATCTAGTTCTGTGAATTACTGCGTAAACATTCTCATTCTGCAGTGTTCTTTTTTTGAAGAAGTAAAATGAGGAAAAATAAACCGGGTGGCGGCATCAATGACAACAGAGACCAGTGTGAAACGGTCACCAGGGGAAAGATTCCCGGGTGTTTGTACTTTGCTACCTGTTTGGCGTTTGGCACTTACGGTATGGTCATGTCTCCGTATTTTGGGCAGGATGAAGCGCAACACCTTTCTACAGACCCAGCAAATCCCAGGAATCTTCTGGGTGCCGTTCAGAGTCTGCAGTGCAAGAGAGAGAGAGCCGGGAAGAGTGAATCCTCACACAAAATGAAATATATTAATGCATTCTATATGCAATACACAACATGTTGTGAATATGTGGACTTCTAAAGAAAATATAACACTATATTTATGTATGTATTTTTAAATGTGCATCATAATATCTGAAAACCACAGTTATTTATACATTTGCCTGTATATAGTGAGGTATTGCTTGGTAATCTTAATAAAATGTTTTCAGTGTACTTCAGGATTTTTTTCTGTCAGGGAATTTAAATACAGAATCACACAGGATCTGTCTGTAAATGCATCTTGTGATGAAAACTAGATATAACCGAATCAGTACTGGGTCACACACACCTCTCAGTCTTAAATGTAAATAATCATAGGAGATGAGGTGGAGAGTTTGTTACCCACTGTCAAAAAATGCAAGATTCACCACAAAGTGTACTGCAACACTTCAACATACGAAGCAGTCAGAGACACCACTCTATGTCTTATGTTTTTCGTGTCTTATTGCTTATATGCAAATACTTCTCTGCCTAGGGAGCTATACTACTATGGCATTTGTGAGCTAGAACTGCTCTAGATCTACTCAGCTAGAACTGGTGAGTCCAACATACTCATTTGCACACTACTTCAAATCAACAGTCTGCTTTAAGAAGGGCTATATGATACTGTAATTTGCATTATCATATGTAAACTTGGCACACAATGAGAGCAATATTTAGTTGTAGTATTTAATGGGACTGGAATATGCGAGACTGTATTGGAACGCAGTGAACCTACCTGCAGGATAAGGCTGAGTTCTTCCCTTAGGTCTGCCTCAGAATCAGAATGACCCAGGGCTGCAGAGACAGAGAGAGAGAATGATACAGTGAGCAAAATGGGGAGCGGGAGAAACAGTCTGTGGAGCCCAGGGCCACCATGAAAACCAGTGCAATAAGAGAGTATATGATTCAAGAGCTTATGCTACACTGTCCATTTACACTATCCGTTTACATTATCCGTTTATATTATCCGTTTACACTATCCATGTACATGTATGAAACAACTGAGTTCAAATGGCTCAGCCTCATCCCCACGTCTCCCCAGTTTTCTGTACCCGTCTTTCTCTCATGCTCCCTTTCAGCACCCCACTTTCCCTTCTATCCCTGTGCTCTTCGTAACTGCTCACCTGAGGACTCCAGAAGAAAGTCCTCCTCATGGTCGGAGTGGGGAGCATGACTCCCGAGCGCTACCATGGAAACAGAGAGAGGAGCATTACTTACACAAGCATTATAGGTGTGCAATATTACAAGAGTTACATTTTGTTGTCTCAACCACAGTAACTACTAAAGCTTACTTTTTTTTAAGCAGACTTCACAATTATACAGATGGATATTTTGCTGAAGCAAATTTGGTCAAAACCCTTGCTCAAGGAAACTACAGCGATGTCTCAACATGGAGTCAAACCTGTACACTCTGAGCTCCAAGACCAGCATCCTAAACATTATACTACACTGCTGCCCAGCTATTCTAAAATGAAATCACAGTACCAGGAATTTGGCTTTTTCTTATTACAGGCTATGAGTGGCAGCACAGATGTTAACAAAGCACTAAGCTCACTGTGTCTCACTATATGATTTATTACACAACATTTAATGAGGCCCACAGGCTGTGGATGACAAAAAAGAGTTTATACTCCTGTGGAAAGACTCACCCGAATAGACGAGGCAGCAAAGGATCACGACAATGAGACGCATCTTCAGAGCTGTGTTTGCTGACCACATGTGTCAGTGGTTTTATACCAGCTTACCATGTGCATTTCACAGCATGCCAGTTGGCTGTGACATTTCTGCATAATGATATGTGAGTGGGGTGTAAAAGACATTTGACAGCTTTAGTTTGGTCTTTGTGATGTTCATGCTGTTTTTCCTTGGGGTTTTCTTACTGCCATTTCAGTCAAAGCGATCAGAAACAGTCTGCATCCTGTTAAGGCACTGTTCCAGTGTGTGGATGGGCCCCACGGTCTGCATCCTGTTAAGGCACTGTTCCAGTGTGTGGATGGGCCCCACAGTCTGTATCCTGTTAAGGCACTGCTCCAGTGTGTGGATGGGCCCCACAGTCTGCATCCTGTTAAGGCACTGCTCCAGTGTGTGGATGGGACCCACAGTCTGCATCCTGTTAAGGCACTGTTCCAGTGTGTGGATGGGCCCCACAGTCTGCATCCTGTTAAGGCACTGCTCCAGTGTGTGGATGGGTCCCACAGTCTGCATCCTGTTAAGGCACTATTCCAGTGTGTGGATGGGCCCGCAGTCTGCATCCTGTTAAGGCACTGTTCCAGTGTGTGGATGGGCCCCACAGTCTGCATCCTGTTAAGGCACTGTTCCAGTGTGTGGATGGGCCCCACAGTCTGCATCCTGTTAAGGCACTGCTCCAGTGTGTGGATGGGCCCCACGGTCTGCATCCTGTTAAGGCACTGTTCCAGTGTGTGGATGGGCCCCACGGTCTGCATCCTGTTAAGGCACTGTTCCAGTGTGTGGATGGGCCCCACGGTCTGCATCCTGTTAAGGCACTGTTCCAGTGTGTGGATGGGCCCCACGGTCTGCATCCTGTTAAGGCACTGCTCCAGTGTGTGGATGGGACCCACAGTCTGCATCCTGTTAAGGCACTGTTCCAGTGTGTGGATGGGCCCCACAGTCTGCATCCTGTTAAGGCACTGTTCCAGTGTGTGGATGGGTCCCACAGTCTGCATCCTGTTAAGGCACTATTCCAGTGTGTGGATGGGCCCCGCAGTCTGCATCCTGTTAAGGCACTGTTCCAGTGTGTGGATGGGCCCCACAGTCTGCATCCTGTTAAGGCACTGTTCCAGTGTGTGGATGGGCCCCACAGTCTGCATCCTGTTAAGGCACTGTTCCAATGTGTGGATGGGCCCCACAGTCTGCATCCTGTTAAGGCACTGTTCCAGTGTGTGGATGGGCCCCACAGTCCACATTCTGTTAAGGCTCTGCTCCAGTGTGTGGATGGGCCCCACAGTCTGCATCCTGTTAAGGCACTGCTCCAGTGTGTGGATGGGCCCCACAGTCTGCATCCTGTTAAGGCTCTGCTCCAGTGTGTGGATGGGCCCACAGTCTGCATCCTGTTAAGGCACTGCTCCAGTGTGTGGATGGGCCCCACAGTCCACATTCTGTTAAGGCTCTGCTCCAGTGTGTGGATGGGCCCCACGGTCTGCATCCTGTTAAGGCACTGCTCCAGTGTGTCTGATGGGCCCAGTGTGTGGAGTCCACATCCTGTTAAGGCACTGCTCCAGTGTGATGGATAAGGCACTGTTCCCACAGTCTGCATCCACATCCTGTTAAGGCTCTGCTCCAGTGTGTGGATGGGCCCCACTGTGCCTGACCTTGCTTTAGGATCACATTCCGTTATTAAACCTGCTCTCTTCATGAATACTGTAGTATTAGGTTACTGAGGCCTATCTCCCTGCATTAGCTAAGCAGTAGGTTGTTGGGGCTTGTGTCTCTGTGCATTAGCATAGCATGTGGCTATTAGGGCTGGTCTGTGCGGCATTATAGCATTGGGGTTGGTCTCTCCCTTCATTAGCATGGCTTTAAGCTTTTTGGCCTTGGTCACTTCTTGCATTATTGTAGCATTAGGCTATTGGGGCTGAGCTCCCCATGCATAATCATAGCACATAGCTTGGGGCCTTGGCCTGTGTCTGCAGACTTTGAGCAAAGTGGTATAAGTGAACATGCGTGGTAACCGTAGAGCTGTTTATCACTCTCTGGCTATGGGGGATGATGGTATTTCACTCTTCAGTCTTTAGGGCTTCACATCTTCGCCACTCTGTCTCATTTTTCGCCATTCAGATGGAAAATGCTCAAGCTGTCACATCACAACCTAAACTGTCAGAGCTTCTTTTACACAGACCTTAGCTTTTTAAAAATCCCTTCTGAATTTTCTGTGCCCCTCTCTTCATCTGTGCATCCCATCCACTTGCTGAGGGCTATTACTTGGTCAACATGCACACAGTCTTATTATTGATTCCATTCCCCAGTTAGCGAAGTCTGAGTGTGACGTAGTTACACTAAAATCAGGTGTTGTGAAGTGATCAGGTAAAACATCCTGGAGAGTATATCTCTGGGGATGAGCTAGGAGAGCTTCCCACAAGACTATTTATGATTAACCATGCATGGAACTGGCATGGAATGTTGTCAATGGGTTTTCCTATGCTCAGAAACATTACTGGCACCAAGCCCTGATGTTGTGGGACATGATGGGTTGTCTAATTTTGCCACCTGTTAAAGCTGCCCCCACACAGCTGACCCCACTGTCTCCCATTGTGTTTTTTTTTCCATTCAAGGATATATTGGTCATGACTTATGTAACTCTTCACAAACATACACCAATGATTGAGACTATTCTGGCACTTGGGACTTTCGCTCCTCTCTAGGACTTTCAGCACTCCCTACCCTGACTAATGCACTTTGAGTTGTAAGTCACTCTGTATAAGAGTGCCTGCAAAATGCTTATAATGTAATGTAACTTTAAAATGGCTCGCTGTGGCGTGCTGCCCACAGACAGAAAATGGACAGCAAGAGAAGAAAAATGGTGCTGGTGTCACCTTCTGAAGTGTTAACATTTAAGGGCTCAAAAAATGTCCATTATGACCTGTGAAATTTTTTAAACCATTTTTTGGCAGTACACTTGTGGCTGTTTTGTGAAGAAGATGGGGAAAAAAGCTGTTGTTCGGCACTGACCACTTGTTGCCTGCAGACAGCAAAGCAGAAGCAGGCAACATTCAGCTGACCATTTAAAGTGAATGCTTCCTTGAGCCTAAGAAACAAAACTTCATTTCAGGCCTGAGGATAATGTCTCTGGAATAGCTCCTCTTTGCTTTAAAAATGTAACTATTTCTATCATAACAGGCCAAAAGGCATTGGGCTTATGTTTTATATACATCATGTCTTATCAGAATTATCACTTTTGTACAGTATCTTCAATACACACTTCTTTCATTAACAAAGATCGTTTGCTGCATCCATTTGCAAAAAAGAAATTTCTTCGGTCAGCCTCAAAGTATATGAAATTCCATTAATCACTGACAATCCAAATTGCAAGCAGAGCACAAAAAAAGTACAGTTTTTAGTGTGTTGTGGGTTCCAGCACTCTTAGTTGGCAACCAATACATTGTTATCCTTATCAAAAACTAATACAACTTTTGTACTCATGTGATACTTCACTCATGTGTTTATTCAAGAGCACATTATTTAGAACTGATGCAGCTGTTGGAGAACAGGAATATTTTTTAAAGAGAATTTTGCAGAAATTGTCTCTGGTCAACATCTTGCCTTCTGAGGCTGAAATGTGAACTTTTAGGTTAACTATGAATGCTAATTACCTCTACTTCCTCAAAATTAGTCATTAGCCAACATCAAACCTTGGCCATTTGAGACAACACGTATGTATTATTGCACATAAATTATTATATGAATACAAACTTTCTCTAAAGGTTGCTTTCAGTTTGCTTGTGCAGGTCACTTGAGCTTGCAAAGCTGTTCCCTTTGAATGCCCCCATTGCACTTGATTTAAAAACTGTGAACATACATGTGTTACAATAACCTTTTTCTTCTTTATGTCACATAAAATAGTGTTGTATTTTTTAAATTAAAAAAACCTGGTAAGATCTATTATAACCCATATCCAGTTGGTTTCTTTCTAATGAATATTTTACATTATAAATTCTGTATATTACTAAACATATTTCCGTTGCATTCCTGATACAGTATCTATTACAAATTACCCAGGCTTTCCTCCGCACAACGTTATTGAATTAAGCTGACCGAAGAATGAATGAGAAAATGACAACAATGAAAACAACTCAATATATTAGAGTGTGTCTAATATATTTGTTACTATACTTATCTTTCAAAATATTACTTTTCCAACAAAATATCCTTCACTCAATAATCTAAATTAAAGAAAAGGCCCACAGATACAGATGTTCTCGAAAACAAAACACTTTCAGGAATTGCATCGAAAACAATTCCTGCGGCTTTTTAATTATTCAAACTTGTCAAGAAATTCTCCATAAGACAACAATCAACAATGCTGAGTACATAATTTGCAAAATGTCAGAATTCCAGTGTTGGACCATAAATGATAAAACTTGCTCTACTCTTATGTATGCATTCATGCCTGCTTCTCAACCTGCGTCTGCATCCACTTCAACTTCCCTCAACGTCACGCACACTTCTAACCAATTAGAGACGTCGGCAGCCCTCATTGGCTGCACAGTGTCAGGCGCGCTATTGCGAATAGGAAGAGTCGAAAACAATTTGTTAGTGAAAGGCCTGGAGTTCGTTAGCATAACTGACATAAAAATGTTCTTGTTTTGTAGCTATGCGGTGTGATCAGACAGTAAGAAAAAGAGTGATTTTACAGAAAAGCGACAGCTGATAGCTTGTTAACTTTTCAGAAAGGAAGGCTCTCGTTAGCCCGTGGCTTCTGACTGTGTCGCCCTGTTCAACAAAGCGCTTAAGATAGCAACACAGCTAACTCCAAGATGAGTGTTAACCGAATGATCAAACGTAAGTTGCTAATTAGTCGCTGACTTCGTGTCTGCGAATGAACATGAATGACATAACTTAATATAGTTAATTGTTCAGATAACGTTTCAGAAGTTGCCAACGATAGCTATGGCATTGATGTTCTGTAAATACGTTAACCTAGTTAGCATACGAATGTTCGCACTGCTTTGTTAGAGTAGTAAATAGTAGGTATTTAACTGATTTCGGTTACCTGAATGGATCGAATTGAAAAAAATTAATATACATCTACCGCCGTTCTCTAACAAGACTGTTTAACCTTGATGTAAATGTTTGCCTTTGGGTAAATGTTAACCGTGCACTTCTATAGTTTACGTGGTCTGATGACGTCACTCTGGTACATAGATGAAGTACTACAGCTAACGTTACATCACCGACACTCTTTTGTGACACACCGTGACAGTTGGTATTGGAGTATATCCATAAAATCTTATTCATTGTCAATACGTGTTCATTAAAATGTCTGGATTTGACTGCAGAACTCCAGAAAGCCAAGAACAAGGCGCAGAGCAGCAACAACCTTAAAGAGGAGGCGAGCCTGTGCAACCAGCTTGGGGAAGAACTCGCTAAAACCGGTGGGTGAATCGACTAGCTGGTGTCCACCACAATGGCAGTAATATTTTACCGCCTGGGCGGTGTAATATGGCCAGTTAGCACAGAGGGCATTTGCCTTGCTGTGAGCTACAACTAAGTAGCGAGCGCGTCACCTTAAAATAGATCCAGTAATTTAACTTGTGTACTTCAAGTTTTGCGGAACTGAATGAGAGTGTATGCCTGTCAAACATGTAATGCCACCAACAATGTTACTGATGTTTTACATGAAGGAGACAACCATAATATTTTTCAAGGCCAAAATTATTAAAATATTGTGATTCCATGGAATAAAATTTGGTATTCAGTCCTTGTCAGGTAGGGATACCTGTTTTGGACGTGTGGCAGGTGAACGATTGGATGCGTACGACTGTACTGTAACCGCAGCTTCCTCCCGTCTCCCAGGCGACTTCAATGCCGCTATAGAGGAGCACCGACAGGAACTGGCCCTGTCCGAAGTACTGCACGATGTGATTGGCTGTGCTGTGGCCAATCGGAAGATCGGAGAATGTTTCGCTGAGCTGGGAAACTTCGAGGCTGCGCTGAAGGTGAGGAGGCAGGGCCCGATCAGTTACAAACCTGGGGGGAGGGGTCTTGTGTAATGAAAGATGATGGTCGGGTAATTTTAATTTGAAAGATAATTGTTTATTTTAAAGCTAGCCTCAACCACACTCCCTTTCTCTTTCTTTCACTCCCTCCCTCTCTCTCTGTCCTTCATTCCCTCTCTCTATCTCTCCCTCTCTTTCTTTTCTTCTCTCCCTCCCCCTGCCTCCCTCTCTCTCTCCTTCCTTTTCTCCCCTCCAGCATCAGCACCTCCACCTCGACCTGGCCCGTTCAGTGCGGGACGCTGCAGAGGAGCAGAGGGCCCTTGCCACCATTGGCCGGACCTTCCTGTTCCGCTATGAGTCGGACCAATCACAGGACACTCTGCGGCAGGCAGAGGAGGCTTTCAGGAAGAGCCTGACTATCGTTGATGACCGCTTAGAGGGTGAGATTTTTAACTGAGATTTTGCACCTGAAAAAGCCATAGATTAACAGCACTTTCCCATCTGTTAATTGTGTGCATTGTTGGCCATCTGTTACAATGATGGCCCAAAAATGGGAGGGGCTACCACAGAGTATCAGTGACTCAATGAACCAATGACTGCCTTATCTGATGACGTTTTAACTGGCTTGTTTATAGTTGTGATTGATAGCTGAGTGTAGCTCTACCCTCACAAGGTTCATTGAAACCTCATGTCAACCTTTGCCACATCACCCCAACCCACTATGGTGTGTGGAGGGTACTGGTCTTCTCTCTATGTTTTGGGGTTTTGGGGATGTGCTCCTCTGTAAGTGGGCTCTGTCGCCCCGCGCAGGTGTGGTGGCATCGCGGGAGCTCAGTGAGATGCGCGCTCGGCTCTACCTGAATCTGGGCTTCGTGGCTGACGGGCTGAAGGAGCCCCAGCGCTGCACCGAATTCATCCGCCGGAGCATCTTCATCGCTGAGTAAGACCCTGCACCTGTCCCCGCCCCTTGCTGTCTGTCCCCGCCCCTTGCTGTCTGTCCCCGCCCCTTGCTGTCTGTCTCCGCCCCTTGCTGTCTGTCCCCGCCCCTTGCTGTCTGTCCCCGCCCCTCGCTGTCTGTCCCCGCCCCTCGCTGTCTGTCCCCGCTCCTCGCTGTCTGTCCCCGCCCCTCATTGTCTGTCCCCGCCTCGCTGTCTGTCCCAGCCCCTTGCTGTCTGTCCCCTCCCCTCGCTGTCTGTTCCCGCCCATTTGATGTGCTTACAGGGTGGTGAAAACACTTTGGGTCTGTTCATATGTGTCTGCTGACTGTTTTGTCTTTCGTAGCTGAGCGGACTCAAAGCATAGTAACCCCATTTTAATCGCCCCATTTGGCTATTATGACATCTGTTGACACCTGCAAATGGTGAATCATTTTAATCTGTCTGTCTGTCTCGGTCTGTGCAGGAAGAATCAGCTCCTAGAGGATTTGTACCGGGCCAAATTCAACCTGGGACGCATCCACTTCCGCAATGGTGCTCACTCCAGCGCTGTACGCTGCCTAGAGCAGGCCAAGGACTGCGCCCGCAAGATCAAGGACAAACCGGGCGAGAGCGAATGCTTCCACAGCATCGGCCAGGTAACACACCTGGGCCTGTTTATACACAATACACCACTAACCAGGTAACACACCTGGGCCTGTTAAAACACTGTACATTTCTGCTGTACACCTGACCAGGTAACAGACCCTTAACAAACTGCTGAAATATGATTATTTTGTGTATGTATGTACCTGTATGCACAGGTGCTGTTGACTCTGGGGGATTTCTTGGCGGCTCGGCGTTCTCTAAAGAAGGCGTACACACTGGGCTCTCAGCAGCCCGCGGACCGAGATGCGGTGAAGAGAGCCCTGAAACACGGTGAGACCCACTCTCAAACTGCATATGTCACACACTTGTTGTGACTTGTTGCATGCATACACCGTTACCCACAGAGACTATACCTATGCTACATTTAGAGATTTACATCTGCACAGGTCCACACTGGATCTGCATACATTGCACATGCTTAAACACACACACACTTACACAACCATTGCAAGCTGATGTGCTCCTGGTTTGGTTTCCGTAGCGATCCAGGGCTGCCGTCTGGAGCAGGCGGCGTCCGAGCTTGGGGATGGCCAGCCCCAGGAGGCTGTGGGCCTGGCTGAGCAACTGGGGGACCTGTACTGCAAGGTGGGCTGCTACAGCAAGGCCTTAGAGTCCTACCGCGTTCAGGTGAGTGGAGCTGCCGGGGGAACCACCAAAACAAACACTCCATTAGTCACTTCTCTGGCCTAGCGCCTATAATGTTTGCCACTGCTCTGGCCTAGTGCCTATAATGTTAGCCACTGGCCATTGGCCTAGCTCCTATAATGTTAGCCACTGCTCTGGCCTAGCACCTATAATGTTAGCCACTGGCCATTGGCCTAGCCCCATAATGTTAGCCACTGCTCTGGCCTAGCGCCTATAATGTTAGCCACTGCTCTGGCCTAGTGCCTATAATGTTAGCCACTGCTCTGTCCTAGTGCCTATAAGGTTAGCCACTGCTCTGGCCTAGCACCTATAATGTTAGCCACTGGCCATTGGCCTAGCCCCTGTAATGTTAGCCACTGCTCTGGCCTAGCTCCTGTAATGTTAGCCACTGCTCTGGCCTACTGAGATATAGTTTGGATCTGGTATGATGACTGATAGCCACTACTCTGGACTGGTTTACATGAGTTCACATGTTATGCAGTTGTAGTTATCCTTGCTTGTAGTCATAGTTCAGAGTGTGGCAGGGTTGTAGCACTGTCCATGTCTCTGTGTGTCTGCGCATATCTGCGGATGTTTGCACAGCTGTCTAACGCGCTGGCCCTGGGGAAGCCGGCCCGGGAGCTGGCGGTGATCCACGTTTCGCTGGCCGCGACCTACGCCGACCTGCGCCAGCCTCACAAGGCTGCGGAACACTACAGACAGGAGCTGCAGCTCAGAGAGAACAACCCAAAAGAGGTACGGCACATCTGTGCACCTGTACGCTATTTCATATTGTCTGCACCATTAACAAAGTAAAAACAAGAAGAAACCTGTTCTGGAAATGACAAAAACTGTGTTAGTATTACATTGGATAAGTGGTGTGTATAATCCTAGTATAATATCCTCATGCCCTGAGACAGTGGCACTGCACACAAACCAGCTTTCTGTTCCATTACAGGAACAACTTTATATTGTTTTGTCACTGGTGGAAAGGAATGTGATAATATTAACTGATCGAGAATTTGAATGAAATTGTTCTGTGCATGTGTTCACCTACGTGCATGTGTGTATTCATGTGCGTGTGTGTGGATGCATGTGTGTATTTTTGTATGTGTATGTGTTCATGAATGCATTTGTGTGTGTTTGTGCACACTGTGTACAGGAATGCGATTCCTGGCTGAACATTGCAGCAGCTGAGGAGGAGGCAGGGCGCCCTCTGGAGGAGCTGGACAGCTGCTACAGCACAGCACTGCAGTGTGCAAAGAAATCTGGACTTCCCAAACTGCAGGTGTGTAAGAGTAGGGAATGGTGTACACCTACACACCTCTGTCTTTGCTGTTTCAGGCCACTGTGTATTTTCTTCTAGTGCCACCTATCAGCAGACCTCAGCCCACAGAAGTGCCATCAGCATTAAGCAGCCTAAAAAACAACAGCGAGAAGAAACAGAATTACATAGATTATGTCCTAACATAAAGAAAATTGCATTGCTCGCTGAAAACCTGAAAAAGATTATCTCGCACTCTTTCCCCCCCCCCCTTCCATGTCTCTCTTTCCTCTATTCCTCATCCCTCTCTCCCATACTGTTTCACTCTCTCTCTCTCTCCGTTTGTGTCACAGAAGCAGGTATTGAGGGCTTGGCTTGCCACCCAGCAGCGAGGAGGCTCCGCTCACTGTGATGACACAGCGGCACGGCTCCAGCAGCTGTGTGCAGAAGATGGTGGAAGCGACGGTGAGGAGGAGGAAGAGGAAGAGGAGAACAGTGAGGCCCTGCTAGAGGACAGCGACATCCAGCTGTCGGATTCAGGTCAGAGGATCAGAGCAAGTTAATGCAAGCAGGGGACCCCCATTGTCAACCTTAACTTAACCTTAAGTCACATTACGTTTCTCTATTTTTATCATTACCTTAAGCTAGTTCTGTGAACCATGAAGTCACCTCTGTCACCAGTGCAAGCCTATGCTGTAGTTCTCAATGCATAACTTCCAATGGCAGGATTCCCCCCAGTCTCTGTCACTCTTTATGCTGTCTTTCTGTCTCTCTCACTCTGTTTGTGTCTCCTCACAGACGAGGATCTGGAGGAGTATGACCGGATGGTCCCAGGCAGGAGGACAGCAGGGCGGGTGAGTGCCAAAGCAGCGCCATGATTGGTCAGAGCAGAGTTGTGATGGATCAGCACAGGGCTATGATTGGTCAGAGCAGAGTTGTAATTGGTTAGCACAGGGCTATGATTGGTCAGAGCACAGTTGTGATGGATCAGCAAAGGGCCATGATTGGTCAGAACAGAGTTGTAATTGGTTAGCACAGGGCTATGATTGGTCAGCTCAGAGTTGTAATTGGTTAGCACAGGGCTATGATTGGTCAGAGCACAGTTGTGATGGATCAGCAAAGGGCCATGATTGGTCAGAAGAGTTGTAATTGGTTAGCACAGGGCTATGATTGGTCAGATCAGAGTTGTAATTGGTCAGCACAGGGCTATGATTGGTCAGGACAGAGTTGTGATGGATCAGCCCTGAGCTAAACTGTGATTGGTGTAAACAGCCTCTCCTGTGCTGGCTCAGAAATTTCCAGAACTGAGTTGCGAACAGTAATGCTCCAACTAAACTAGGTTATGTTAACCCCTAATATTAATGTTCTCTAAACCCCTCACTCTCGATGATTGTTTTTTACGCAACAAGGACAGGTGAAGAGAAAACATTAAGAAGTCTTTATCTTACACTCCTCTGAAGTGTTATTGCATTGAAAGATTTAAGCATTTTCTATTTCTGTGCAGTGGAACAAGCGAAACGAGAAGGGAGAGACTTCTCTTCACAGAGCCTGCATTGAAGGGAACCTGAAGCAGGCACAGTACCTGGTGGATCAGGTGAGAACAGTCCCAGCTTACCTGGGTGTGGAAAATTCAAACCAGCATAACCTCCGTGTTTATCCACCAAGCAAAACCTCCACACGACAACGTTAAGAGATTTACTAAATACCAGAATGTTTCTCAACACAGATTTACTTTCCTCAACTGTGTTCTCAATGGCCTTGGCTTCCTGCAATCTGATAGGATCCTGCAGATTTCTGATGGTGGATTTGATTGGTCAGTGCATCCTGTCACATACCCATTCTACTGTGGGATTTGTCAGAAGTGGCAACTGACCACTGATTTACAGGAAAAGCCCCTCTGTGGTAGTTGGGCAGCTTGTAGGTGCAGGTTGTCTTCTCTGACGTGCAGTAGTGTCGAGGTGTTACTGTGTCTCTCTTTGGCTGTTTTAGGGTCACCCAGTGAACCCCAGGGATTACTGTGGCTGGACGCCACTTCATGAAGCCTGTAACCATGGCCACTACGGTGAGTCTGAAACCATGCTGGCTGACCATCTTCTGTGCAGTCAGCTAACCAGCTGCAGCCAACTTCATTATAGATGTTTGGTTTAGTTTTTATGTATTGATGTGTGTGTTGATTTGATGTTCTGCTCCTCCCTTGATTTCTAAAATCATTGAGAGTAACCTGATTAAATAAAGGTTAACAAGGTTAATCCACAGAACTAAAAACCTAGCTTGATGGCTAACAACTCCAGCATGCCGCTCTCTCCCTCCCTCCCTACTTCTCTCCTCCTCAGACATAGTGGCCCTGTTGTTGGACCGTGGAGCCCATGTGAATGACCCCGGGGGCCCGCTGTGTGAGGGGGTGACCCCCCTGCATGATGCCCTCTCCTGTGGGCAGTTTCAGGTTGCCCGGCTGCTGGTGGAAAAGGGCGCCTCCGCCACCGTCAGGAATGCTAAGGTACGACACCTGAGTGGTTAATCACTGACCCTGCTGCAGTACTGACCAGATCTCTGGGTACTGACCCCGCTACAATACTGACCAGAGCTCTGGGTACTGACCCCATTACAGTACTGACCAGATCTCTGGGCACTGACCCCGCTACAATACTGACCAGAGCTCTGGGTACTGACCCCATTACAGTACTGACCAGATCTCTGGGTACTGACCCCACTACAGTACTGACCAGATCTCTGGGTACTGACCCCATTACAGTACTGACCAAATCTCTGGGTACTGACCCCATTACAGTACTGATCAGATCTCTGGGTACTGACCCCACTACAGTACCGACTGGAGCTGTGTGCATTTCTGTGGAGGAAGGCATCTTTACAGTGCTAAATGAGGCCTTTTTGCCAGGTGAGTGTTTGACCAGCTCTTGGTGTTAAGGGTGATTTTTCCCTTCCACTCCCCAGGGCGAGACTCCCCAGGACAGCCTGAGACTGTGGCTGAGGATGTACAGCACACACCTGGACCAGGAGACCAGGCAGGAGTGCACCCTGACGGAGAGAGTGCTAAAGAGAGCTGCCGCAGGGAAGGGTGAGGAGGTGGGAGGGGAGGCGTGTGTGAATGTGTGTGCACACGTGCTTGTGTGTGTGTGGGTGCGCATGCGTGCGTGCGTGTGGGTGCGTATACGTACACACTCATTTACACACTCGGAGCACACACACCCACAGATGCTCATAGACATACACACACTGTACACAAACTCACACACACGCATGTGCACTCACACACGCACGCACTCACGCGTACACACGCACACACCCCTGTAATATCTACTCATATGCATTTACACACATGCGTTCACCCACATACTCATACAGTGTACCTATACACACGTGCATGCATGAATAAATGACATGCAAGCACACGTATGCACACACACACAGGCCTGCTATGACTGCGTTACAGTAGCTTTGTTGGTTCTGACTCTGTTCTGTTCTGCTGTGTGGCTCAGGTCTCTCCAGGACGGTTCCAGTACCGGCTCCGGTCTCTGGGCCTGCAAGAGCCTCGGACTTCCTGCAGGACAGCCAGCTGTTCGACGCAGAGAACTCCGAGCCCCTGGTGTCCCCTCCTCGCCGCCCCTCCCCCAGCCAGCGGGTGAGCAGAGAGGAAGAGCGGTCAGTACCGCGCAGTCCCAGCAGGAGGCGCTCCGGAATCCACCTGCGGGGGACAGAGGAGGCCGTTCTGTTTGGGGTAAGAGGCAGAAGTTGTTCTTAATTGACTGAACAAATTCGCATAGCCTGGCTACCAAGTTGCATATGCAAACAAATTAGTGAAATGAACTTGATGACTTTTGAGGAAGTTGGTGTGACTCTTTGCTTTTTTTTTTTTTTTGTTTTGGTTGTACTGTGTTTGGTTTTACAGGCGGAGAGTAGCTCCTCGGATCACAGTGATTCTGACGGCTCCATCAGCCCCTTGCGTCCTGTCAGGCCGCGCCTACGTTTCCCAGAGCCCTCTCCTCCCCAGGCAGCGCTGGCCCCGACCCAAGGCGACCCGATGGCGCCCCCTGTCCCCCCAGTGGCAGAGGAGTACCAGAGGGCCATGCGAGGCCTGGGAAGTGCAAAGACCCGCCTCCTCACCCACAGCCTTTCAGAGCCCGAGCCTGACCCACCGTCCGCTGCACCAGCCAATAGCAGGTCGGCGTTGGTGCCGGAGGAGGAGTACGTGGAGGACGATTGGCTGGAGGATGACCTGGGAGAGACGCAGCCGAAGAAGAGGAGGAGAGTTGGAGAGGGGATGGAGGGGAGGAGAGAGAGAGGAGGGATGGAGAGGGAGGGGAGGAGAGAGAGAGGAGGGATGGAGAGGGATGGGAGGAGAGAGAGAGGAGGGATGGAGAGGGATGGGAGGAGAGAGGCTGCCGACCCAGGGAGGAATCAGAACCACCGGGCTGCTCACTCAGAGCCTTCTGCCAGAGGTATGAACTCAAACTCTCTCTCTCTCTCGCACACGCATGCACGCACGCACGCATGCATGCACGCACACTCAAACACACACTAACGCAGACACATGTGCACATACAAATTACGGTTATTTTTAACACAAGAAATAAAATGGCTCATTCTGCCTGTCTCTCTCTCTCTCTCTCTCTCTCTCTCCTCAGTAGTTCCCCCTCCCTCCAGCAGGGGTCTCTCTCTGCAGAGAGGGACTCAAAAATCACGTCAGGTGAAGATGACCCAGCTGTCTGGGATGGTGATGCTGGGCCGGAGGGAGGTGGTGCGCCCAAACAGTCCTACGCTGGAGGAGGCAGTGCACATACACACCCCACAGGTAAGAGATCACACACATACACACACACACACACACCATACAATTAAGAGATGTACCTCTCCTATTCAAACACACAAACAGACACATTACACAGATGTACACCGAAGAGCAACTAGACTAATTCCTGGTATGAATCCTAATTACTGAGATGAGACTCACAGCAGAGTAACCCACCCTGTGCGTCTCCCCCAGCCCCCTCCTCTGCTACAGGCCCCCGCGGTTCCTCTACCTGCACCAATCAGGATCACCGTCAGAGTGCAGGACCGTGCCTTCCTCATACCTGTGCCACACAGGTAGGTCTGCACACCCTCCACCCGTTGTTTTCACCCATCACTATTTTGCTACGTTACACTACATTTCGGTGTTTCACAGACTTACAGAAGTGACAACAAACCTACATTTTGCATCTGAACTGGTAATCATTTTATCAAATTAGTTTATATCATTAAGTGCCGAAGCAAATTTTCAGAAAGAGGTTTATGAAAAGTGGGGTTCCGTTTTCCACCAGTAGGGGGCTCCCTTGTTCCTCTTGAGTTTTGTTCCAGTGGTCACACTTTTTTTTTTTTTTTTTTTTTTAATCAAAATTTAAACAAAAAAAGATGTTCTTCTGTCCACCAGCTAGTCATCAGTATATATTTACTTTATTAACAAAGAATGGGTATTCATGTATGTATATATGTGTGCATGCTTGCTTTGGTGTTAACGTACGCTTGTTTGCTTCAGTTGAAGCAGAGGGTCTTGATTACATTTGAATCGCGATGCATTCTTCAGGATATGGTTCAGCTGCAGTAGTTAGATCTTTTTAAAATGTTAGATGACCAAGAATGATTGCACAGCATTAGCCTAAGTCATTATTTCTGAACTGCTTCTTGCAATGGGTAAGCATTAAAGAGTAATCTAACAGTCTCGTTTCTTGTAACAGTGCAAACAGAATTCCTCAGTAATGGGCCGTACATTTAGACAAAATAAAATGTGACAGCAGGTACGACAAAAAATGAACTACACTCCCGAGGCAAGCCAGATTATGGCTGAACAGAGCACTTGGTCCTGGAACAATAACCGTGTCAAAATATGTGAGTTTGAATAGTTGAATAGTTCAGGTGAAGTTGTTCTCGACTCGTAGGTGATTGTGGTATTTGGTTTTCTGCAAGGCAAGCGTTGCAAATTCTGTTTCTCACAGACATGTTTATGCAGGTGGAAGGTGTACTTTCACAGCTGAGTAAAAAAAAAAAAAAAAAAAAAGTTTGTAAAGATCAGATGTTCCTTTCATCATCCAGTTGGGCCATAGATGTACTTTTTGAATGGAGGGGATTACTTTGTCTGCTGGAAGAGAGATGTGTGCACGCCGCTGTGACTTACGTTGACGTGTGCTGTGTGTTCACCCTGCCAGAAACCTCACAGGGGTATCAAGGTGCTCGGCATTTCTCCTCATCAGTTTATGAGGATTTAACCTTCATACAGGTGGTGCAGTACACTCTGGAGAGCCAGCACACCTCTGTGTGAAAGAGCAAGATTTACTAGTGTGTGTGTGTGTGTGTGTGTGTGTGTGTGTGTGTGTGTGTGTGTGTGTGTGTGTGTGTGTGTGTGTGTGTGTGTGTGTGTGTTTTCAGTGAGGCAGACTCCTGCACAGTTTCCTGGCTCTGTGATCAGGCAGCCCAGCGTTATTACCAGGCTTGTGGGCTCCTGCCATGCCTCTCCCTGCAGAAAGAGGGCGCTCTTCTCTCTCCCCATGACCTGCTGCTGGCTGTGCTGCACACCAACGAGGAGGTGAGGCAGCAAGCCTGGAGTCTCATTTTTACTACTAATGCACTTCTGCTTTTACTAATCTTTTGTTCATCTGGGCCATGACATGAAGATTAACATTTCTTCTACAAGATCTACCTGCTGTAAAGCAGCAGTTTTACTGACTGACAGGTACTAAGGCTGAAAAAGAGCCATGGAGAGGGTTTTATAGCTGATGATGATGATGATGAAGGTAATGTTGATGATGGTGATAGCGATGAAGGTTATCGTAGTTATTGATGATGATAATGATGAAGGTGATGTTAGCATGGTCATTGATGATGATGATGATGATGAAGGCTGTGTGCTCAGGTTCTGGCGGAGGTGTGCTCCTGGGATCTCCCCCCTCTACCTGAGCGCTACAAGAAGGCCTGTCAGAGCCTGGCTACAGGTATTTCACTTCCATGCCGTGTGTGTGTGTGTGTGTGTGTGTGTGTGTGTGTGTGTGTGTGTGTGTGTGTGTGTGTGTGTGTGTGTGTGCGCGCATATAACTGTCTCTCTTTCTCTCTCTCTCTCTGCAGCGGAGAACAGGCTGGTATTGCGCTTGTGTGAGGTGCAGGATGGAAGCCCGTCAGTGTGTGTGTCTGGCCTCAGTCTGCCCCCTGCTGGCCTCACCCCGCTACTGCGTGCGCTCAAGCTACAGTCCAACCTCACTGAGCTCCGCCTCTCCGGCAACCGTCTCCATGATGACCTTATGCCAGAGCTCGTGTCCATGGCAACCACAATGCCCAGGCTCCGGCTCCTGGACCTGTCAGCCAATCAGATCACTGCAGAGGGGCTAAAGAAGGCTGCCTCAGCTCTGGAGGGGCGGAGCCATTCAGCCTTTCCGGTATTTGATGATGTTTTGGTCTCTGATGTCAGACCTCCTGCCTCAGTGGCATTTGGTTTTGAGTCATTCTCCAGATGTCTGCCTGTATAAAACCTAAAACCAAGTGGTCGTGTGTGCGTGCATCTGTGTCTTTTTCATTTTGGGGTTGCACTTGTGTGCCTATGTTTGAGTCTGTCTGCAGTATCTGGAGGCACTTGTGTGTGTGTGTGTGTGTGTGTGTTTTTAGGAGCTGGTGTTCACTGTTTGTGTGTGTGTGTGTGTCGGAGCTGGTGCTCACTGTGTGTGTATAGGAGCTGGCATTCAGTATATTTTGTGTGTGTGTAGGAGCTGGTGTTCAGTGTGTGTGTGTGTATAGGAACTGCTGTTCAGTGTGTGTGTTTCTCTGCAGTGCTTGGAGGAGCTTGTGCTGAGCGTTAACCCTTTGGGTGACAGTGTGTCAGAGGCCCTTTCCTGCTTGGTGTCAGCCTGCCCCCTGCTGGCCGCTCTGTCCCTGCAGGCCTGCGGCTTCAGTGCCCGTTTCCTGCAGCAACACCGCCTCCTGCTGGAGCGCGCTCTGTCGGGTGAGGAGTGCGCCCAACCCACGGCCATCTCAGAGCCTTACATTTATTATGTTAGATTGGAAAGGATATGACAGGCCAACCATATGGGTGAAAACATGAAACTGGATTATAACAATAACAACACTTAATTCTGGGAGAGGAAACATTTTTTAAACTAATTCAGAGCCACCTATTGCCTCCATCGCCATGTTCCAGTAGTGAAATGAGGTGGTGTAGTGTGTGGCTGTAGCCAGTACCTGCAGACACTGTGACCCTCAGGACCAGGAGCTCAGGAGGTCAGATTTTCAGGGCTTTGCTCTGCAATTTTCAGGCTATCATTGAAACACAGTTAAAGCACAATGTAGTTTTCTCTGGAGTGGGTGTTAAAATCCTCATTCCAACCACATTTACTTCGTGATGTCACTGGAATAAATACTGTAACTGCACAAACAGGTTAGCTACGTCTCATCAGGAGAATGTGCAAGGACATCTGAGCATATGGGGAAGTCACTGTGGGAGGAAGCGTACATTTTACAGCCAAAATACTCAGACTTTTCACAGTTTTTGTTCTTGATCATTGTGAAACACCATTTTCAAACTTAAGCATATACAGCTGAAACTCTTCAGTATGAGTCAAGTTGACTTGAAAATGAGAGCACGGTGACCTCTGACCTCTGACCCTCCTCTCTCAGGCACAGGTCACCTGAGGTCATTGTGTCTCTCCCACAATGCTCTGGGCTCCACGGGGTTCGAGCTTGTCCTGAAGACCATGCCCCTCCACTGCCTGACGCACCTTTACCTGTCAGCAGTCCGAAGCGGGCCAGCTGACCCCCCTGTCACCAGCCGCCTCGCCCCGCTGCTGGCACAGGTAGCCATTTTGGCTTTACTGTTTCTTGTGTTTCTCGGCTCCATTTGCAGTTCAGGTGAAATTCAGTAGTTACTGGGAGACCACTTTTTATGGATGAGGTTATGCTGTGTTACACTGTTCTCAGACTCGTGTGTGTGCGTGTGTGTGTGTGCGTATATGTGTGTGCGTGCGTGCGTGTTTTTTGACCTGTGCCTGTGTGTGTGTGTGTGTGTGCGTGTGTTTTTTTACCTGTGCGTGCGTGTGTGTTTTTTGACCTGTGTGTGCGTGTGTGTTTTTTGACCTGTGTGTGTGTGTGTGTGTGTGTGTGTGTGTGTGTGTGTGTGTGTGTGTATATATGTGCGTGTGTGTGTGTGTGTGTGTGTGTTTTGACCTGTGCCCGTGTGTGTGTTCTACAGGAGGAATGTGCAATCACTCATCTCAGCCTGGCAGGGAATGGACTGACCGACTGTGACCTCTCCTCTGTCGCAAGGTGTGTGTGTGTGTGTGTGTGTGTGTCTCTCTGGTAGGGGATGTAGCTGACTGCATCTGTGTCTGTGTGTCCAGGTGTCTGGCAGTCTGTCCATCCCTGGTGTCCCTGGACCTGTCTGGAAACCCAGGTTTGACATCGGCAGGCCTAGAGACCCTCCTGACGGCCCTGAGAGACGCACAGAAATCCCTAACCCTCCTCGACCTGCAGGGTAGGTACCCATGTGCCCCAAAATCCTGCTGTAATTACTGAAATGTAGCACCAGAAGCTGGAGTCACAGTTACGATAGTTCTTCTGTGAAGCGGGTGCATGAACATCAGCGGGCATGAGCGGTTCGCAGAGCAGAGCAGAAGTGTCATCATCAGCACTGACACAGCCTGTGGTGGTGGAGGTTGCTGTATCTTTGGTGGGGGGGCTTGTGGTCAGCAGTTTCCAGGTCGGTGTTGCGTGGGTGAGGAGTGTATTTCTCACTAGCCTCAATAGCGATGACACACGCTCCTCTGTCAAACAGGAAGTGCTGCAGGCGCTGAACATGTGAATCCACCATGAATCGGTCTGTCTGCTTCACTTGCATTTTGGCTTTTAAAGAAGACCCAAAGCCAGGGTGGGAAGGTCTGGAATGACCCAGAAATGAAATGGAAAAGTGGTTTGATGCTGGTACTCAGGCCAGATTGTCTGGTGTCCTGGAGGAATGTGGGGTGTGGACTCCAGCGTTGGGTCACTGTCCCACACTGAGCCAAGCACATACCTCTGTGTTATGGAGGCCTGCCCTCTAACCCGTGCTCATGTGTGTGTGTGTGTGTGTGTGTGTGTGTGTGTGTGTGTGTGTGTGTCTGTATCCCTGTGTGTGTGTGTGTGTGTGTGTGTGTGTGTGTCTGTATCCTGTGTGTGTGTGTGTGTGTGTGTGTGTGTCTGTATCCCTGTGTGTGTGTGTGTGTGTGTGTGTGTGTGTGTGTGTGTGTGTGTGTATCCGTGTGTGTGTGTGTGTCTGTATCCATGTGTGTGTGTCTGTCCGTATCCCTGTGTGTGTGTGTGTGTGTGTCTGTCCGTATCCCTGTGTGTGTGTGTGTGTGTCTGTCCGTATCCCTGTGTGTGTGTGTGTGTGTGTGTGTGTGTGTGTGTGTGTGTGTGTGTGTGTGTGTGTGTGTGTGTGTGTCTGTCCATATCCCTGTGTGTGTGTGTGTGTGTGTGTGTGTGTGTGTCTGTATCCCTGTGTGTGTGTGTGTGTGTGTGTGTGTGTGTGTACATGCGTGTTCTATTGTCCGTGTTTGTGTTGATTAGGCTGTCAGGTGACCGGCCCATGGGACAGCGTTTGCGTGGACTCCCTCTCCTCCTGCGTGTGTGACCTCAGACTCTGCTCCCAGCGGCTGAACAAGCTGGACCGCCAGGCCCTGCTGGAGGGCTGGGCAGGCCGGGAGGCCAGCGTCCTGTCCCGAAACACCAAGTGCCTGGTCCGAGCAGCCCCCTCCATGTGAGCCAGCACTATCGCCCCCTTCTGGCCGGGAGGAGTGACAACAGGATTCATGGGCCAGAGAGACTGACTGTCAAACTATGTGTGAACTTCTTACCATGATAATGGACAGCTGATCTGTGGGGAAGATATGGTCTGATAACTATACTCTGTATCTGTGTGTGTGTGTGTGTGTGTGTGTGTGTGTGTGTGTGTGTGTGTGTGCGTGAGCAAGCGCATGTGTGTGTGTGTGTGTGTGTGTCTGAGCACAGAAGGATGTGTGTATGTGATGATTTGTCATGTCGGTGTGTATTTGCCGTTCTTTTGCTGCCGGTGTTTATTAAATTCATGCTGTTTGGTCCAAGGTCTCAGACACTGGTTCATTGACTTCATCAGACTCCCCCTCCCTTTACGATACAGGTTTATTGTTGCCTCTGGTCACTTCGGATGACATTTTAAATTTTATTTTTTTTAAGTTTATTTTCTTTGAAAGATATGAATTTAATTTGCAGGAGTGCAAGACTCTCAGCTTGGTTAGGCTTTTAGCATTTTCATTAACCATTCCCTTCTCAAAAGGCTGAAATATCTCTGACCTGACCTGATGTTGGGTTCAGTGCACTTCTATATGAGTATTTGTGTGTGTATAAATGCATGTTATTGTGGTATTAGTGGTGTGGGAGCCCAGAATAGCAGGGCTAAGGTTGGTTTGCAGGGAGCTTGCAGCAGACTAGTATTGCTAAGGATGGCCTGCACATAGCTAGCGATCTAGCGCTAGCTTCAGTGTTAAGGGTGCCCTGCACAGAGCCAGCACTAGCTTCAGTGTTAAGGGTGCCCTGCACAGAGCTAGCGCTAGCTTCAGTGTTAAGGGTGTCCTGCACAGAGCTAGCACTAGCTTCAGTGTTAAGGGTGCCCTGCACAGAGCTAGCGCTAGCTTCAGTGTTAAGGGTGTCCTGCACAGAGCTAGCGCTAGCTTCAGTGTTAAGTGTGTCCTGCACAGAGCGTCAGCAGTATGGCTATGCGACACAGACTTAGCATTGGCATCAGTGCAATGTGTGGGCTGCATAGAGCTCATGCTAGCATCACTGCTGAGGCTGGCTTGCATGGTGCTAGCGCTAGTGTCAGTGCTAAGTGTGGGCCTGAATACAGCTAGCACACAGGACTAAAGTTCACCACAGGAGTCACACAGAAGGGCCACAGGGTACAGCTTGCAGGATGTGGCTTCTCTTTCCCACCATGTACAACCCCCTCCCATGGTGACCTTGCAGCCAAGGTTATAATATAATGTGAAAGGGAGTAAATAATGTACCTGAATTTAACGTACTAGCAAAAAATAAGAAATTGGCCAATTGCAGGGTTTGGTGGAGATATTGAGTTGAGTGTGGTTTTTAAGATTTAAAAAAAAGACTAAACTGACTTGAATAAAATGCCACCGAAATGTTAAAGCTCAATATAGACATTGAGTGGTCGTGTGACATTTTTGTGTCTCCTGTTTGTACCCAAGAATGTTCAAGCACTCTGGCAGGTTTTAGCAAAAAAAAAAATCCCAGATAGTTGACAACACTATGTACAGAGCTTAGGTCATTGTGAACCTCTTCTGTCTGTGTTACAATTATTGCAGTAAGGAAGGCAATGGAGCAGACCTGAGAGGAACATACACACAGACACACCACACAGATGTTTTGGGCTTGCTTTAATTTCAAAGGTAAAGGAGGACTGACATTATGCAGAATTTGCACTCTGTAGGAGATCTTTATGCAAAAGAAAGGAAGAAACGGCTGCAATGCAGAGTGTGTAGCACAAAGAGTGCAGCTGGCGCACTGGAATCTCTCCGCTCTCTCCAGTCTGGCACCTACATGGAACGTCTGAAAGAGATGAAAACAACAAAGAAAATGAGAGTTCTTACAGTTCTGTTGTTTTGAGTGCTGATGAAAAGTAAAGAAAATCATTGCAAACTTCAGTCCTCTAAGAGCAGAACTGAAGACCGCTGTCTTACATATAGTACACTAACGAGGGTTTGAGGGTAACGCCACACACTGTTATGTGTGTCCATCATAAACAGCTGCCTGAACGGACCTTCCTCCTCTGCTAATTCATCAGCTGCCGTTCATTTATTCCTCCACTCACTTGCAGGCCTTGACGTTTGCGCAGATGGTTCGGACATTGTCAGTGGTTGAAAGCTCTTCGATCAAAATGCCCGAGTAATTGCGGATGAAGGCCCTGCATGCCGATTTTAGGAAGCCGATCTGATCACAGGCCTCGGCCAGCTTCTTTTTGATTTCATCCTGAGGGAGAATGACAGTGTTACAGCCCGGCCGACTTTAGAATCCCTTTACAGCCCAGACCACAAACAACACGGGCGTCCGACTGTAGAAGGGGTCAGACCTAACAAAAGTGCATTTGTGCGTGCGTGCGTGCGTGTGAGTGAATGGATTATGTGACAAAAAAATGAAGATATGCAGCCTTCTGGGATCTGAGATCACAAAACGGCTGAAAACGCAAACGGGACCAGCAAGTTTCAGTGCAACACGTTCGCTGTGCTTGCGTTTGTTGTGTGATGTAATGCAAATAAGGTTTTCTACGACACCTTTGAAGCGGTAGCCAAGCTGTACAGCAACTGCGGCAGACAAGACTGGGATATAAGCATAAGTATTGAGGGCGTCACCTGGCCTGTTTGGGTCGACACGGTCTTCTTCACTTTCTTCAAAAGCCATTTACACACCCAGCAAGACCCAGGGAGCTGCTCCTCCACAGCGCTCCGCTTTGGCTATTCAGACAGATTGACCGATTTTACATAATATCAGCAACAGATTTTATTTGTACTTTTGAATGTAATATACATTCTCATAATATGTTATTATCCACAACTAACTTGAAAATAAGTTTTTTTTGGATAATAACCTTAAAACAATCCCCAGTTCCTTAACAGAGAACAGTCTAATTCTCTGTAATGGATGAGTAGAACAGTGGTTTCCTCTAGTTTTTCCTCCGGGGCATGTTTACCAAAATGTCCGAGTATCCTTTCAAGAGCTCAGTGACAATGCAAATGGCAAAGAGCCGAACTTGTATTTTGTTTAAATACATTAAAAGTTTAAAAATGACATTTCATTTTTGGTATGTTAATACAAATACATATTCACAGAATTAAGCATCTTTTTTTTTAAAGGCAGCCATGATTGTGCGTTCAAGCATTCCTAATGACTATGCCAAATATTAATATGTACATAATAAATGAATGTGTTCTCTCACCTCAGGGTTTACCTCTCTGATATCCCACTCATGGAAGTCCCAGCGGCGTGCCATAACTGCAGAGAGATCGATTCCCGTGAGTTATTTACCGTCAGGAATTTAGGAAATACAAATTTAGGATTTACATTGGTTCAGTTTCTTTTGACTGTCAAGGGTAATGAAAACATTTTTACGCGCGATAGACCCCATATTATGGCACATGACACATCATTAAGGATTGAAAATGAGAAATCAGCAAATCGCTCATTGTACTGGCCAATTTCATCATCTGCATCTTGCACCCTCCGAAAGGATTACAAGGTATCAGTTTTTGGTAAATATATTTTGATTAAAACGCTGCTGCTTAAATATATGGGAGCATACATTACATAAAGAGAATTGTCAAAAATTGCAAACCCACACACATAACTATATTAAACACACGATTCACTGGCGAGGACTCAGTCACAAATCTTGTATTTACAACTTTGTGTTTTGTTTGCAACAAAATAAAATATTCTTCGCTAAAAGTATTCTCAGAGATCCACTGGGGTGTTTGCACTATTTTTTCAGCCTTATTTAGTATGTTTAAATGTTACAACATCCAAACAGTTTAGGTATTTCAGATATGCTTTTAATCAAGTTCAATTTGCGAACGCAGATCTCACCTGTGCAGGTCAGCAGGAGACAGAGGAGAACGAGCTTCATTTTCTGAGGTTCTGCTGCACCCTCCAGAGTCAGTGATGAAAGTGTATTGAGTGCCAGTGCTTATATACGAATGTTTAAGGTGCTGCTCATTACACATGGTTGCTGTCTTCACACACGGTACTGACAGGAAATATCTTTCTATCTACTTTAAAACCTGTTAAATTGTAGCCATTAATGCAGTGCAGTATGAAATGCCACCCACACAAATTACCCCCAAGGTGTAAACAAGGGTGTATGCAAGTGTATAGAGTTAAACAAATATGAACTTCTAGGGGTTTTCGGGTATACCCACCTATTAGCCTTATTACCATTAATACATATGGGCTTTGGTATACCCAACTATTAGCCTTATTATCATTAATACATATGGGCTTTGAAGTTACAGTACTCAGACAGCCTTATTACCATTAATACATATGGGCTTTATGCCCAGCCTTATTACCATTAATACATATGGGCTTTGGAGTTACAGCATGCCCACCTCCTCAGACAGTATACTCACCTATTAGCCTTATTACCATTCACATATGGGCTTTGGAGTTACAGTATGCCCACCTCCTCAGACAGTATACTCACCTATTAGCCTTATTACCATTAATACATATGGGCTTTGGAGTTACAGTATGCCCACCTCCTCACACAGTATACTCACCTATTAGCCTTATTACCATTAATAGATATGGGCTTTGGAGTTACAGTATACCCACTGCCTCAGACAGTATACCCACCTATTAGCCTTATTACCATTAATATATATGGGCTTTGGAGTTACAGTATACCCACCTCCTCAGACAGTATACCCACCTATTAGCCTTATTACCATTAATACATATGGGCTTTGGAGTTACAGTATACCCACTGCCTCAGACAGTATACCCACCTATTAGCCTTATTACCATTAATACATATGGGCTTTGGAGTTACAGTATGCCCACCTCCTCAGACAGTATACCCACCTTTTAGCCTTATTACCATTAATACATATGGGCTTTGGAGTTACAGTATACCCACCTCCTCAGACAGTATACTCACCTATTAGCCTTATTACCATTAATACGTATGGGCTTTGGAGTTACAGTATACCCACTGCCTCAGACAGTATACCCACCTATTAGCCTTATTACCATTAATATATATGGGCTTTGGAGTTACAGCATGCCCACCTCCTCAGACAGTATACCCACCTATTAGCCTTATTACCATTAATACATATGGGCTTTGGAGTTACAGTATGCCCACCTCCTCAGACAGTATACCCACCTATTAGCCTTATTACCATTAATATATATGGGCTTTGGAGTTACAGCATGCCCACCTCCTCAGTTAATGCTGAACCTCATGTTTTAGGCCTGTTGAAACTCCAGCTGAGCATGGCGGCACTTTCCTCTTTTAGCTCTTAGTACAGGGATGGGTAGTCTGCTTCTGTTGGTCACAGTGCTCATATTCATATGAAATTATTATTATTATTACATTATTCACGCTGCATTAGAATAGCCAAAAAACCTACCGCACAAAACCACACCCCAGTGAGTAATGATCTTTAATGGCATCTCTGGACGTGCACACTGAACAAAAGCATGACACTGGATTCAAGAGTCCCCTTGAAAAGAACTCAGCAGATCAGATGACTGCTGCCTTAATTGGCTAAAGCCATGTATGCAGTATATCGCTCAATGTTAAAGTACAATAAGTAACTATTGTTATTCAGGCAACAAAAATAACAAAATTATCTGTACATGCGTCATGTGTAAACCAACTGGACAGTTTTAGCAAAACACAAGACAAGAAATAACCATCTACTGAAGAGAGTGGAGTGAAAAGCAGCTCATCCACGGAGCATGCTTTCAGGCCTGTGGTTTCACACGTTCATGCAAGTGCACAGCAGGGCCCCTCTGGCATCTGCGCCTGAAGATACGCCCAAACATGCAACACCCCTCCCCACCCCACCTCCCATTGGTGGGAAAGGCCAGCGACATTGTCAGCGTTTTTGGCGCCTGCAGCTTCGGGCAGCAGAGTCTGCATCATGGACATGGTGCAGCTGGCTGGCACAGTGAGGCCTCTGGCCGCTGTGACAGCAGTGACATGGGACTATGCATTAGCATTCCGCACCAACGACCAGCCACCAGGTCCTGCCACGGCCCATTTAAGGAGGATCACTCTTCAGCCGTCAGCATGCAAATACCATCAGCACATTCATCAGCTGATTTTTTTATTTTTTTTGCATGCAGAGAGGAGAACATTATTTTGAGGGGGACCTGAATCTGAGTCAAGTTTGTCCGAGCCCCATTGCCAGGGTGAACTCTTAGTGCTTCCTGTTTCCTGTTTGTGCCCAGGAATGTTCACGCTCAGGTCATTGTGAATCTGTTCTGACTGTGTTACATTTATTACAGTAAGGAAGGCAATGGAGCGGACCCGAAAGGAACATACACACAGACACACAAATGCTTTGGCTCGCTTTAATTTCAAAAGAATAATAAGCTCATGGCAGATCAGTCAGGGTCCTGCCATTGGTAAGTATGTGGGAGGGGATGAAACACCCATGGACACCCTCGCCAAACCATTCGATGAGAATCCTAACAGGTGACGTGCAGGTGAGCTCACTGGCACCTGGTGGCAAGCCAACACAAACAGGATGTTTCACAAAGCAGAAACAGGAACCAGCCCTACAATGCTCAAAACACCAAGTTTGAGCGCTCAAACTATTTTCAGATATTTAATTTTACCCACACACCAGTATTCACACACTTTCACTGATAAGATAAATGACCAGACATGCAGCAGTTCTTTTTAACGATGCTTTATTGCTTGCTTTTATATTTGAGAGTACCATTGTACATTTACTTTCAGGGCCTAGGGATGAGAAACCACAGACAGAAAATGTTCCATGTGGAACAAAAGAGGCAGGGAGGAAAGGAGTTCTGCACAGGACAAAAACTGGGAGACGAAGAATTCTGAATGGGACAAAAGAGATCCCTCCGTCCAGCAACTCTGAAGCACCTCCGGCCTTCTCTTTACTCCAGTTCCCAGAATGCCTTTGGTCTAGAAAGGGAAAAGATTTTTACACTCCCTGAAGCCTCAGATCCTTGGTGTGTTTGTGTCCAGAGCTGATGCAGTGCTAGATACTCTGTGTATTCTCAGTAAGTGGGGAGGCTTTTCGGGCTGGATGACTTGTTTTCATCATCAGGGATACCCACCTATTAGCCTTATTACCATTAATACATATGGGCTTTGGGGTTACAGTATACCCACCTATTAGCCTTATTACCATTAATACATATGGGCTTTGGAGTTACAGTATGCTCACCTCCTCAGACAGTATACTCACCTATTAGCCTTATTACCATTAATACATATGGGCTTTGGGGTTACAGTATACCCACCTATTAGCCTTATTACCATTAATACATATGGGCTTTGGGGTTCCAGTATACCCACCTATTAGCCTTATTACCATTAATACATATGGGCTTTGGAGTTACAGTATGCCCACCTCCTCAGACAGTATACTCACCTATTAGCCTTATTACCATTGATACATATGGGCTTTGGAGTTACAGTATGCCCACCTCCTCAGACAGTATACTCACCTATTAGCCTTATTACCATTAATACATATGGGCTTTGGAGTTACAGTATGCCCACCTCCTCAGACAGTATACTCACCTATTAGCCTTATTAGCATTAATACATATGGGCTTTGGAGTTACAGTATGCCCACCTCCTCAGACAGTATACTCACCTATTAGCCTTATTACCATTAATACATATGGGCTTTGGAGTTACAGTATGCTCACTTATTAGCCTTATTACTATTACTACATAGGGGCTTTGTTGTTGTTTTCGTCATCATTTGTTCAAACGTACAAAAACTTAAATACACCTTTGTCCAATAACACACATTACAGCTCTGACAGACTGCAACAACTAATTAACACACTGGTATATGTAGACATGTTGAAAACAGGCTGTCACATTTCAGACCTCTAAATTGGATATGTATTAGGTGTAGCAGAAAAATGCAGATTTGTTTCCTTCCACTAAAGTATTCTCCCAATAACGTTGTTCGTGTGTAGCACCTATAGTGCCAAACCTAAACACCATGTGAATCGGAGATCTGCATTTGTGGTTGGTGGGGCTCGTAGCATATTTTCGAGTTGGTGTAAAAATCAGTCCCTTACTTGCAGAGTTTAATGGCAACGCAGGCTTTCCTGGGGCTGTCATCTGTGGAGAGCTCGTCCGCGAGCTTGTTGAGGTATTTGCGCACCACCTTCTTGCACGTGCCTTTCATAAGCTTTGGAAGCCTGTCGCACACATTGTTCAGCGCGGTCATAATTTCCTCCTGAGACAAAGAAACATTAAATCATTTCACTTCCTTGTCTTCAGAGGGAGAATATTAAACAGGTGCCAGAGATGACTTCCCCAAGCGTGGCTTCAGTTTGTTCACGTTTATCGTCCTTGCAGGATTTACCGCAGTTTGTCAGCATAAGAACTCACACACAATTCAGTCATTTTGGACGTGTCTTTTTGCTACCAACCAATAAATGCAAGGCAAAGCGCTACTCACCAATCAGTGTAAAGTGAAAGCACTATCCGCTAATCAACGCAAGGTGAAAGCACTATCTGTCTACTGAACACACATGTACCATGTCAGTTTCTGCTTGTGCAAATTTATGTTCAAAAAGCATGCCAATATCATTGGGCCTCATTCACCAGCCATTCTTAAGAATTTTCTTCTTAAAATCCACTTACGCAGTTTTCACGAAGATTCTGACATTCACCGATGTTTTCTTATTTGAGATTCGGTCTTAGGTAAGATCAGAATCTACGCACAGTCAAGAGCACTTCGCACATTTCCGTGCTGACATGTTTGTGCAAAATAACTGGTTATCGTGTTTTCTTCAGTTCAGTATTATAGGATTGAAATTACGATAATTTTTTTTTATCATTTATAATATTTTAAAATATTGCCATTATTTTACAAAGCATTATGGTCTTTTAAAAGAAATAAACACTAAGCTAACACTTCAATTCACATCATTTATGTTAATTTAGCCGCGCTCTGCCGCGAGTCGCGGATGGAATAAATCAACTGGCCATGCGACACATAAAATTCCCCTATACAGCAGAAGAACAGGTCCCAGTCAAGAGAGGATTCCACTCTTTAGCTGGTCTGCCCAACATTATCGGCGCAATAGGCTGCATTCACTTGCGCATTAAGTCACCCTCTTCAGATCCGTTCCCATATCTCAACCGCAAGCAATAACACTCCATAAATGTACAACTCATCTGCGACTCCCAGAACCACCTTCTGAATATGGTCTCCCGCTTCCCTGGAGGTGCACTCGACTCCTACATTTTACAAAACAGTTCTGTGGGTATGCGCCTCCTACATGAAGCTGCTGGAGACGCATGGCCCATTAATACACATTTTTGAGTAATTATAAATCCCAGCAACAGTGGGCTTCTATTCCTATAATGACATGTTATATTAGGAGATCGGCGCTATGCCCTGACCGCTGGTTAATGACATCACTCACCAACCCTCAGACTCACCAAGAGGTGTCCTTCAATCAGTAGCACACACACACACTCACTCCACCATTGAGCGCACCACTGGCATCTTCACTTCCCCTTCAGCCACCACAACAACAACAGGATGTGCGTCCCAACCCACTCCTGGGACCGGACAACAGACTTGCTCTCCAAGTTCGACAGCAATTAATTGCTCATTTGTAAATAAATGCTTTCAAATTAATTTGACTATTACAGTGTTTATAGCTCACAATTAATCACAAGAAAGAAACACATCACTTAAAAAAAAAAAAATCAAACAGGTTTCAGTCCATATCTATTTTTTAAAAATTTGTATTAATTTATTTAAGTGTCTCGGAGATTGTGGCCAGTGTTGATGTGATCTGTGTAAGTGTTTGGGCATTCTTGACTTCTCAACTTTTCCATTTCTGTGTGAATTCTGTGTGTGAACACGGCGCTGCAGCCTCATGCCCTTTTAAGGGGATTGGGGGGCATTTACCTATGCTAATTAGGAGAAACTGGCATGTGCTTTCGACTTACAAGGACAACGGGGTTCATCATTATAAGAAAGAAAGTGAGAACAATTCTATGGTTTACAAACGCTTCATGAATCTGACGTAGACTTTTCTTAGGAACTTTCTCAAGAACAATTTTAAGAGAAAAGTTAGGAAGATATTGGTGAATGAGGCCCACTCAGTTTACTGTGCAAAAAAAAACCTTTTAAGAAGCAGCTGTTGGAATCATGTCTGAGAGTGTTTGTGTTAGGATCTGTGCAGGTGTGGTACACCTGGCTGTGTACATGTACCTTGGAGGCGTTGTCAGAGAGTCTGCTTTTCACATTCTCCATGATGCGTTTGCACACTCCACAGAGAGCAAAGACTTTGTATGTATCCTGAGAGGTAAGAGGGGAAGAGAAAGGGAGAGAAACGTTGGTGCAGAATCCAGGGGCAGATATCCCACACTCCCCACCCCAGTTTATGCATTCTATAGCTTACCACGTCATCAGTCACATCGGCAGTCGGGTCACTCTCTGTGTCCAAAATTTCCTCGTCATCGAAGCGGCCACATTGTACCCACGCTGTCAGACCACAAAATTCAATTTGTTCATTGCCGAGTCAATCGTTTATAAGTTACACCGAACACAATGGCAGATGTGCCTTTGAATTTCCTACGGTAACCGTCAAATGTCAAAAGTGTAAATAGTTTTTTTACAATGCCAGCGCAGTTGCAGGATGTTTTCAGACTAGGGGTTCCGGGTCACACCTGCAACTCATTCTGACGAAAGATTCTACCTCAATGCAGGTGTCGCTCATTGTGACGTGCTGTTGCCACCGGCATGTTCTGTGCATGGTGTACTTAAACCGATCAGGTGTTCACTCCTTTAGTACTGAGGCCCCTGCCTCCTTCAGCCCCTGTGCTAAAAGTCACAAGCAATCAATTCAACTCTAATTAAACTGATTTAATTCCCCCAAATTCAGTCATTCACTTTGTGTGGGTAAGAATCCTCTTATAGGTTGCTGTGTATTTTAATGCTGTAATATTTTAATTGCAATGTAATGCAAATACATTGTTTTAATGTCTGCTTCTGTCCTCTCGGCCTGATCTGTCCTGTAAAGGAGAATCCGCCTCTCACTTGGATTTCTGTCCCACGGATTAAGCATAAAATGAATGAAAGACACAACCCCCCCCCCCATTTCTTCTGTGAAATGTACCTTTTTGTCTAAGACTCTAAAAAAGGAGTCAGGTGAGTGGCCCCCAGTGATCTCTTGCTTTTTTTGTGAAGGTTAATTTAGCATGTGGCTGTGCTAGAGGAGAGGAGAGGAGAGGAGAGGAGAGGAGAGGAGGAACTCACCTGGGATGGCCAGAAGAAGACAGAGAAGGATGCCGGGTCTCATCTTCACAGCGCTCTGACACACCAGGAGGTCTTCAGGTGCTGTCTGAAGTGTGTCTGGGGAGGTGTCACTCTTCTATCATTTTATTGTCTTTATTGAGACCACATGTTACCATTTATGGACGTCCCCCACCCCCACCCCCACCCCCACCCCCTCACCCAAAACCTCAGCCTCAACCTCAACCTCACTCTCTCTTACTGTCATGTGCTGATAATGTGGAACATATTCAGATAACATATCAAAGATATAGCTCATACCATCAATAGCTACTTTGCTGAGAACTGTATCAGAAAAGTGATGACTAACCAAACCATTTCATTTTGAACATTTAAAATGAGTAAGCTCTGTGAAGGAGCAGCCTTTGCTGTTGAAATGGTTGTGGATCTTTGCGTGTTACATGTGTGCCAGGTGCATTTTTTTGTCAATTTCAGAACATGATTGGGTGCCAGCCTTGTGTCTTACCTGAAATTGATCGATTGAATGGAATGCTAACATGAGTCATTGTGGGCCTACTTAATGACAGGTGTTCTGTCTCAGGGGGAGGGGTTTTTGGCAAATATTTGTAAAATGGCATAAAAATGTTTGTAGCCTTTCTAAAGAAATGTTTTTAAATGATTGGGAACTGAAATTGTAACCGGTTGTGTGAATTTAAGTATGTAGGTATTATCAAGCTTAACGTCAAATAAACCCCTTTTTAAATATATATTGGCTCTGAGGATTTAAGAGAAACCCTATGCTATTGTCCGAGGCAATGGCCAGCTTCGTGACATGCTCCAATGATGTCTAAAGTGTTTTTTAGTCTTTGAATACATTTTTGTTCTTCACAGTTTGTGGTGAACACTATAGAGATGGATTTTTCCATTAAGTGGGAGTTTATTAAGAGACTCCAGTGATGAAAAGGTCGGGTGCAAACTATAATGGAGAAGGAAGGGCCAATTAAAAAAAATTTTTAAAAAACCTAATAAACTCATGACAAGTCAGTCAGGGTCCTGCCATTGGTAAGTATGTGGGAGGGGATGAAATTGAATGAATCTTATTCAACAGCTGATTGGTGATGTTCAATGTGGATTCAATATTTTGTTTAAAGTTGTTTCTATTGTTAGCACCATGATACCAGAACCCCCCCCACAGCTCTTAACCTACCAGAGGCCTCTACACTGGTCCTGAACTCAGAAAAATGAGATCCACAGAGAAACACCCGTGGACACCCTCGCCAAACCATTCGATGACAATCCTAACAGGTGATGTGCAGGTGAGCTCACTGGCACCTGGTGGCAAGCCAACACAAACAGGATGTTTCACAAAGCAGAAACAGGAACCAGCCCTACAATGCTGAACACACGAAGTTTGAGCACTCAAACTATTTTCAGATATTTAATTTTACCCATACACCAGTATTCACACACTTTCACTGATAAGATAAATGACCAGACATGCAGCAGTTCTTTTTAACGATGCTTTATTGCTTGCTTTTATATTTGAGAGTACCATTGTACATTTACTTTCAGGGCCTAGGGATGAGAAATCACAGACAGAAAATGTTCCATGTGGAACAAAAGAGGCAGGGAGGAAAGAAGTTCTGCACAGGACAAAAACTTGGGAAACAAAGAATTCTGAATGGGACACAAGGGATCCCTCCGTCCAGCAACTCTGAAGCACCTCTGGCCTTCTCTTCACTCCAGTTCCTAGAATGCCTATGACCTAGAAAGAAGAAAAAAAACAGGATTTTTTACATCTTCTGAGCCAGAGGCCCTTGCTGTGTTGAAATGCAGGCTTGATGCAGCACTGGGTATGTTGTAGCGTGTTTTAGATGAATGGCAAGGCTTGTTGGGCTGAGTGCTCTACTCTCATTATCATATGTTCTACTGTACCAAAATGGAAGCGCACACCTGTCCTGTAATGGCCTCCGCAGCTAGCATGATTCATAAAAACCGAGACAGGCCTTAGGCTAACGGTCATGTGTGAATGTAAATTTGCATGATGTTGCCAGGATAAATATCTTCATCCAGGGCTTTCCAGACGTTTTAATGACTACGCTCCAGCTGCGAACGCCCCAAGTCTGTGCAAAATAACGAATGGCAGATGCATCGTTACAGCTCACGAGACAGTCTGTGGCTAATCAACACGGCGGTAGATGCAGACATGCGTGACACAGGATGCCACATTTTGAACCTCTACATTGGACATACATATGAAAATGCAGTAGAACAAGAGGGCGAAACTGGAACAAGGAGGGGGCCTAGGTGGAAACTAGTCAAGAGTAAATCTTGCACTGATATTAGGAAACATTACTCTATACAAAGAATTGTAAGTATTTAGAACAGGTTGCCTTTACGAGTAGTTCAGGCAGAGACCCTTGCTGTGTTTAAGTCCAGACTTGGAGCTGTACTGGATTCTGTTTAAATTTCTCATTGTTTTATTTTACATATTGAGAAACAGTGCTTCAGTGTAATGGGTAGACAGGTGGGCTTGTAATCCTAAGGTTGCAGGTTCAATTCCCAGATGGGGCACTGTGGTTGTGCCCTTCATTTGAACACTTAAACTGCTTCAGTAAATCTCCAACTGTATTAATGGATAATTTGTAAAAAGAAAAACAAAAAAACCATAAAGTTGTTTGGTCACCAGGTTAAACTCATCAGCTGCCTTGCTCCAGTTAACTCCCCCAGGTAGCCTGATGCTTCCATGTGTTTGAGCTCGTCACCTTTACATTGTGTTCTTCCAATAAAGTAGTCAGTGTGAAGCATCAACAGTGTGTAAAAAAGCCAATGCAAAAACACCATATGAATTGGAGGAATTGCCTGTAGCCCTTTCCTCCTTCGTTCTGCAGCTGTGGTGGGTGGGGCTACGAGCCTGTTTTGGATCGGGTGCAAAAAAGTTTTTCCTTACTTGCAGTATCTTAAGGCAGTGCAGGCTTTTGCGGGGCTTCCGCCTTTGGAGAGCTCTGCCACAAACTTTTTTTTGTCTCTGCGGAGCATGGACTTGCAGGATTTTTTATAGCGCCATCGAACACTTCTGCACACATGGTTAAGCCTGTGATACATGTCACCCTGAAACAAAGAAACAAAACATGTCTCACTTCCTTGTCTTCAGAGGGAGAATATTAAACAGGTGCCAGAGATGACTTCCCCAAGCGTGGCTTCAGTTTGTTCACGTTTATCATCCTTGCAGGATTTACAGCAGTTTGTCAGCATATGACCTCACACACAATTCAGTCATTCTGGACACATCATTTTTGCAATCAACCAATCAATGCAAGGCAAAAGCGCTACCCACTAATCGATGCAAAGTGAAAACACTTTCCACTTATCAGTGCACAGTTCGAAAAACATGTCAATATCACTCAGTTTACTGGGCAAAAAAACGTTGTTACAAGTAGCTGTTGGAATCATGTCTGAGAGTGTGTTGTGTGAGGATCTGTGCAGGTGTGGTACACCTGGCAGGATGCAGGTACCTTGGTGGCGTTGTCAGAGAGTTTGCTTTTCACATTCTCCATGATGCTCTTACACACCAAACAGCGGAAAGGGACCTTGTCTTTATCCTTATCCTGAGGCAAGAGGAAAAGAGAAAGGGAGAAAAAATACACAGTGCATGGTCAGGAGGAGATGGAGAGAGGGAGAGGGTTGAGAGAGGAGGGGTGGGAGAGATTCTGTTTTTTCATGACAGGTAATGGCTTTGCATTGGCTGCAGTGTAGCAGCATGGCATGGAGACAAAGCATGTGAGAATCCTACTGCAGCATTTGCATGACAGCCTGTAGCCTATATATATATATATATATATATATATATATATATATATATATATATATATATATATAAAATAACTAGATGCAGAAGCAGGTATGAAATCCAGGGGCAGACCCCACCTGCCTCCACAGCCCCCGCCCCAGTTTATGTATTTGACGATTCGCAGCTTACCTTGTCCTCATCGGGTTTGTCAACATCGGGTTGGTCAACGTCGGGTTTGTCATCGTCGGATTTGTCATCATCGTTGTCCGGGCTGTAACACTGGACCAATGCTGTCAGACCACAAAATTCAGTTCGTTCATCACTGCGTGAACCATTATTCAGTGTCGCTGAACACAGTTGTGGAATGCACCTTTGAATTTTCCTAAATTTAATGTAAAAAATTCTGGCCCACAGATTTCCTAAAGCAATACATTTTGATCCTCCAATCTATTCTGTGAAATGTACCTTTTTGTCTCAGGAGTGAGGTTAGAAGCCTAGGTTAAGCAGTGCTAGAGGAGAGAAGAGGAGAGGAGGAGAGGAGAAGAGAGGAGAGGAGAGGAGGAGAGGAGAGGAGAGGAGAGGAGGAACTCACCTGGGATGGCCAGAAGAAGACAGAGAAGGATGACGGGTCTCATCTTCACAGAGCTCTAACACACCAGGAGATCTTCAGGTGCTGTCTGAAGTGTGTCTGGGGAGGTGTCACTCTTTTATAGCGCTGAACGTTTTCATCTTGATACAGATAAGCCTTTGCTATCCCAACGGCTGTCTCTGAAAATGAGGAAAACACTCAACGATATCAGAAATACTGCTCATATCATCAACGGCCACTTTGTTTAGTGCTTTGTCAGACATGACAAAGCAAAATATACAGTCTTGTGAAATAAGTATTTAATTATGAATATTTCAAAATGGATGCTCATTTTAAAAACAGTATGCTCTTATGATGTCTGAACTCTCTTTTAGACTATGAATACGTTTTTGGTTTTTGCAGTGAACACTATTAAGTGTTAACTCTGTTGGCGTTCCCTCCATCTCCCATAATGCTTTGTATCTCCGGCATCCCACCACCTCCCCATCACCACCATATCTTCTCCCTGCAGGGGGGTCCTCTTCTCCTCTGAGAACAGCTCTTCTCCTTTCCCCCTTAGGACTCCAAGCCCAAAACCAGTACACCATATCCTTGCCTCTAGCCCATTCCAATAATAAACCCTTCCAACCTACCGTTGAGTGAAAATGTTTTCTACTGAATATATAAAATGAGTAACAGAAGTCAGTATTGAGTCTTGTGGAACACAAAATCATATCCTCTTACAGGTGAGCTTCATTATGCATTAAAACCTTTTCCTCTGTCATACAAATAGCTATATAATCACTTTACATCTGAGATCCTGAAAACCACAAAAGAGCACTTTATTCAGTAATATGCCATAATTTACAATGTATAAAATGTTTCATATATGTCCAAAAAATACCAAGAGCATATTATTTTTTGTTAAAAGCAGTGAAGATTTTTTTTTTTCACAGAGCTGCAACACACAGCCACATCAGTAGATAAACTCTTGCGTCAGTCATACTGGTGACCACACAAGATAGAGTGACCGTTTATGTGTTGAAGAATTCTCTCATAGCGATTGTTTTCCAGATTTGTGCAAGGCAGGAAGTGGCACAGGCCCAGTAACTACGGACACGTCAGCTCTGAGCAGCCCCTCTATTTCCACATGAAGTATTTGATGCTCACACAGATCAGTATGATGCTCAGAATGACCACACATGCAGCAGTTATTTTTAATAATGCTTTATTGCTTGCTTTTATATCTGAAAGTCCCGTTGCACATTTGCTTCCAGGCTACAGGGATGATAAAATGAGAGAGGTTCAAGGGTTCTGCATGGCACAAAAAGAGATCCCTCCGTCCAGCAGGTTTAAACACCTCACCCCATGTCTTCACTCCATTTCCCAGAATGCATTTCGTCTAGAAAGGAAACAAAGTTAATGAAACCTTTTTCCAACAATGACCTCAGATCCAGAATATTTTATTTTATGTAAACAGTGGCAGGCCAAAGGACAACAGTCAAATAATGTACATTCAGGATAAATCAAGGTACTGCCAGGATAAATTCCCTAATTCAGGAATTTCCAGACATTTTAATATTTGCTTTGGAAAAATAAAAATATACAGAAATATACACATATACATATAGATATACTTTTCAAATACTAATTGGCTCTCCTGTAGTACTGTGTGTGGCCTGTAGGGTGTGAAATAATAACTGGCTCTTCTGTAGTTCTATGTGTGAAATAGTCACCTGGACCAAGTGCACAGGAATGCACACCCTTCTGCTCCTTAGTGTTCTTAATATGACACGGTGGTTACTCTACATGTTCCCTTTTTGATTCCAAGTCAGGTGTAAAATAGTCAGGTGGAGAATGGGTCCCAACCTGCAGAGTCTTATTTTAGTGCAGGCGGCTCTGGCACCGTCGTTTGTGGCAAGCTCGGCTGCCAGCTTGCTGAGGTACCTGCTGACCACCTTGGTGCAGGTACGTCGAATGAAACGCGGCAGCCTGTTGCACACATGGTGCAGTTTTTCACAAATTTGGTCCTAAAACAAAGACACACAAATCTGTCACCTCTCACATCCTACCCGGCCATCATAAGCACGATAAACTGTCTCAGAAAGATGTTAAAGAAAGGTGTACATCCCTCTATCTGAAGCTGGGTGGTGTGGATTTGAACATGCCTCTATCTGAAGCTGGGTTGTGTGGATTTGAACATGCCTCTATCTGAAGCTGGGTGGTGTGGATTTGAACATGCCTCTATCTGAAGCTGGGTGGTGTGGATTTGAACATGCCTCTATCTGAAGCTGGGTTGTGTGGATTTGAACATGCCTCTATCTGAAGCTGGGTGGTGTGGATTTGAACATGCCTCTATCTGAAGCTGGGTTGTGTGGATTTGAACATGCCTCTATCTGAAGCTGGGTTGTGTGGATTTGAACATCCCTCTATCTGAAGCTGGGTGGTGTGGATTTGAACATGCCTCTATCTGAAGCTGGGTGGTGTGGATTTGAACATGCCTCTATCTGAAGCTGGGTGGTGTGGATTTGAACATGCCTCTATCTGAAGCTGGGTGGTGTGGATTTGAACATGCCTCTATCTGAAGCTGGGTGGTGTGGATTTGGATTTGAACATGCCTCTATCTGAAGCTGGGTTGTGTGGATTTGAACATGCCTCTATCTGAAGCTGGGTGGTGTGGATTTGAACATGCCTCTATCTGAAGCTGGGATGTGTGGATTTGAACATGCCTCTATCTGAAGCTGGGTTCTGTGGATTTGAACATGCCTCTATCTGAAGCTGGGTGGTGTGGATTTGAACATGCCTCTATCTGAAGCTGGGTGGTGTGGATTTGAACATGCCTCTATCTGAAGCTGGGTTGTGTGGATTTGAACATGCCTCTATCTGAAGCTGGGTGGTGTGGATTTGAACATGCCTCTATCTGAAGCTGGGTGGTGTGGATTTGAACATGCCTCTATCTGAAGCTGGGTGGTGTGGATTTGAACATGCCTCTATCTGAAGCTGGGTGGTGTGGATTTGAACATGCCTCTATCTGAAGCTGGGTTGTGTGGATTTGAACATGTCTCTATCTGAAGCTGGGTGGTGTGGATTTGAACATGCCTCTATCTGAAGCTGGGTTGAGTGGATTTGAACATGCCTCTATCTGAAGCTGGGTGGTGTGGATTTGAACATGCCTCTATCTGAAGCTGGGTGGTGTGGATTTGAACATGCCTCTATCTGAAGCTGGGTGGTGTGGATTTGAACATGCCTCTATCTGAAGCTGGGTTGTGTGGATTTGAACATGCCTCTATCTGAAGCTGGGTGTGTGGATTTGAACATGCCTCTATCTGAAGCTGGGTGGTGTGGATTTGAACATGCCTCTATCTGAAGCTGGGTTGTGTGGATTTGAACATGCCTCTATCTGAAGCTGGGTTGTGTGGATTTGAACATGCCTCTATCTGAAGCTGGGTGGTGTGGATTTGAACATGCCTCTATCTGAAGCTGGGTTGTGTGGATTTGAACATGCCTCTATCTGAAGCTGGGTGGATTTGAACATGGATTTGAACATGCCTCTATCTGAAGCTGGGTGGTGTGGATTTGAACATGCCTCTATCTGAAGCTGGGTGGTGTGGATTTGAACATGCCTCTATCTGAAGCTGGGTGGTGTGGATTTGAACATGCCTCTATCTGAAGCTGGGTGGTGTGGATTTGAACATGCCTCTATCTGAAGCTGGGTGGTGTGGATTTGAACATGCCTCTATCTGAAGCTGGGTGGTGTGGATTTGAACATGCCTCTATCTGAAGCTGGGTGGTGTGGATTTGAACATGCCTCTATCTGAAGCTGGGATGGTGTGGATTTGAACATGCCTCTATCTGAAGCTGGGTGGTGTGGATTTGAACATGCCTCTATCTGAAGCTGGGTGGTGTGGATTTGAACATGCCTCTATCTGAAGCTGGGTGGTGTGGATTTGAACATGCCTCTATCTGAAGCTGGGTGGTGTGGATTTGAACATGCCTCTATCTGAAGCTGGGTGGTGTGGATTTGAACATGCCTCTATCTGAAGCTGGGTGGTGTGGATTTGAACATGCCTCTATCTGAAGCTGGGATGGTGTGGATTTGAACATGCCTCTATCTGAAGCTGGGTGGTGTGGATTTGAACATGCCTCTATCTGAAGCTGGGTGGTGTGGATTTGAACATGCCTCTATCTGAAGCTGGGTGGTGTGGATTTGAACATGCCTCTATCTGAAGCTGGGTGGTGTGGATTTGAACATGCCTCTATCTGAAGCTGGGTGGTGTGGATTTGAACATGCCTCTATCTGAAGCTGGGTGGTGTGGATTTGAACATGCCTCTATCTGAAGCTGGGTGGTGTGGATTTGAACATGCCTCTATCTGAAGCTGGGTGGTGTGGATTTGAACATGCCTCTATCTGAAGCTGGGTGGTGTGGATTTGAACATGCCTCTATCTGAAGCTGGGTGGTGTGGATTTGAACATGCCTCTATCTGAAGCTGGGTGGTGGATTTGAACATGCCTCTATCTGAAGCTGGGTGGTGTGGATTTGAACATGCCTCTATCTGAAGCTGGGTGGTGTGGATTTGAACATGCCTCTATCTGAAGCTGGGTGGTGTGGATTTGAACATGCCTCTATCTGAAGCTGGGTGGTGTGGATTTGAACATGCCTCTATCTGAAGCTGGGTGGTGTGGATTTGAACATGCCTCTATCTGAAGCTGGGTGGTGTGGATTTGAACATGCCTCTATCTGAAGCTGGGTGGTGTGGATTTGAACATGCCTCTATCTGAAGCTGGGTGGTGTGGATTTGAACATGCCTCTATCTGAAGCTGGGTGGTGTGGATTTGAACATGCCTCTATCTGAAGCTGGGTGGTGTGGATTTGAACATGCCTCTATCTGAAGCTGGGTGGTGTGGATTTGAACATGCCTCTATCTGAAGCTGGGTGGTGTGGATTTGAACATGCCTCTATCTGAAGCTGGGTGGTGTGGATTTGAACATGCCTCTATCTGAAGCTGGGTGTGTGGATTTGAACATGCCTCTATCTGAAGCTGGGTTGTGTGGATTTGAACATGCCTCTATCTGAAGCTGGGTGGTGTGGATTTGAACATGCCTCTATCTGAAGCTGGGTGGTGTGGATTTGAACATGCCTCTATCTGAAGCTGGGTGGTGTGGATTTGAACATGCCTCTATCTGAAGCTGGGTGGTGTGGATTTGAACATGCCTCTATCTGAAGCTGGGTGGTGTGGATTTGAACATGCCTCTATCTGAAGCTGGGTTGTGTGGATTTGAACATGCCTCTATCTGAAGCTGGGTTGTGTGGATTTGAACATGCCTCTATCTGAAGCTGGGTTGTGTGGATTTGAACATGCCTCTATCTGAAGCTGGGTGGTGTGGATTTGAACATGCCTCTATCTGAAGCTGGGTTGTGTGGATTGGCAGTCACAGAGGCATGTTACAGTGAGTTTCAGCCTCTCTCAGGTGTATAGGTGTTGTGCAGCTGGTCAGACACCAATACCTGTGTAGCGTTTGCTGGGAGAAGCCTCTTCACTCTCCTCATGATGCGTTTGCACGCCCAGCAGAAGCCAGGGATTTGCTCCTTACTCTACAGAGAAGGAGAGGAAGGAGAGAGGGAAAGGAGAAAAAATGTCTGTGCCAGTGTGGTACAATGGTTACCCCTGGACAAGGTACTTCAGGTGGAGCACCCTAGAGTGTGTGTGTGTGTGTGTGTGTGTGTGTGTGTGTGTGTGTGTGCGTGTGTGTGTGCGTGTGTGTGTGTGTGTGTGTGTGTGATGTACTTACCACTGTCCCCATGTCATTAGCCACATCATCAACAGTTTCATCCTCTGTATCAAAAAATCGCTCGTCATGGTAACTGCCACCCGCTGCCAAAACTGTCAAAACAAAACGCAGTCACACACAAGCGCTATGCACTCACAAAAGGATCTTACTGTATGATCACAGCATACTCCCGACCCTGAGGCTCTTCTGGCTGGGTCAGGTTGCTGTTGTGATGTATAACTAACTACATCTTTCCAGCAGCCTGCCCAGCCAGGGATGGCAACTGGGGTGCAATGCGACTGACGAACCTCAACCCACTCAACTCCTGTTTTTCCCCAGAGAAGCTGAGACAGCTGCTGCCTCACCCATGTGACTTCTGGCCTCGGCCACTCATGCTGTGACAGGGACAGAAGCACCCAATCACGGGACTCGCACCTGCACCATGAGCCTGTGCTGTCTGAGCTGGCTGGAGAGCCGGGTCTCATTCGGGTTTGGTTCGGTTCATTTGGAGCCAGAATGCAGGACAGAAATAGTGACTTAAACACACAAAGTTGTGGCTCAACCAAAAACACCTGAGATCCTTGGGGAGAGGTGATCTCTGTGTTTTTGCAGGTAAACTCAGCTGTATTGTTCCCCTAATATGGGGATGGGAAAATCTGTTCCTGGATGGTCAGGGTGTGTGCCAGTTTTTCCCTTCCCCCGGTTACCCTGGCTCAATGAACCAATTAGATAACTTCATAAACATGTTTATTTCATAAATAGGCATTTGAACAGTGTGTATCTGTCATCATAGAGCTTATCAAGAGTATCATCTAAACTGTCAGACCATGGGGATGACTTGGCTGGTTAAACGGCTAAGATCAGAAGGTGAGATCTGTGAATCGGAGTCATCCTTGCTCAACCCAACCCTGATATCGTGCAATATATGGAAGGAGAAGCGACCACATTTGACTGGAAATGAGACAATCCAAAATAAACATGCATGCATGTAATCTAATATTAATATGCAGATTATTAAAACTTGGACCACAGATCCCAAGTATCACTTAACGAAAAACAAACTTGGAACTTCATTCAGTAACGGGAATTGCACCTTTTCCCAAAAGATGAGAACGACATTAAATTAATAAAAGTTTAAAACTTTTCTTTGAGTCCCATGGGTTGCACTTAAAGAAACGCAAATTAGTAAATTAGTTCAAGTGCTGATGTCCCCTTTGCCCGGAAGATGAAAAGAACCGAATTGAACTGAAACGGGCTCGTCTTTTTGGTGAAGCCTTGGTGTAAATAGTTTAGTTACAGGCGGGAAAAGTGGCGGCGATGTCGGGGTGGTGGAACCGGACTCACCCAGGCAGGTCAGCGCCAGACACACAGCGATGGTGGAAGCCATGTCCTCTTCACGTTCTGAAGGGTGATGTCATGAACATCTCCCTTTTATCGTCCTAAACACAGTGACGTCAAAGGTGTTGACATGTCACTCAGACCACATGTTAAAACGTGACACGTTTTGTACTGTATTTTATACTGTATGGGTCAACTCATGGCACGCATGACTCTTAGACCCAATCACAATGGCCTGCAGGTTTGATTGGTTGACTTTGTCTCGTACCCAAAATATGATGCCCAGCCCATAATGGCATAATGGCCCATCTCAAGAAACTAAGAACATAAGAGGATATAATGGCAAGACCAGCCCAGCTAGGCTCATCATATACCTGCAATCTGCAGGGTGTCCAGGACTGCGTTGAGTTTGAGTCTGTACATGAACACTCCAAGAGTCTCTACACACATAGCTGACTTGGCAACCTATTCCAATAAGTATTGAATTCAATTCAATTGAATTTTATTTGTGTAGTGCCTTTTACAGCATGAATGGTCACAAAGGAGCTTCACACAGATCCCAGGCTTGAGACCCCTTTGTTTTTCCCACTCCTTCTATGAGTGAGAACGGGATGACACATCATGACACATCATGGGAACGGGAGAATCAGCCTGAATGCCTTTAATGGATCTGAAAACAGACTTTTGGCATTTCACACCAGAATAAAATATATGCACATAAATGCTTAAATGCAGGGGGTAGAGAAAATGGAAATATGAAATAATTTTTTTAATATTTATGAACTTTTAATGAGGTGGGTCGTAGCAGCTTCAGTCCCTCTGGGAATGTGGATGTGTGATGGTTAAGATCTCTCTTTTGGGATTTGGGTTCTTCGGTTCTCCAGCCCAGGGGCCTGTGCTCCAGATCCTCTCACTGAAGTTCATTGATGTTTAGATCTGGCGATTGGAGAGGCCGTGAAAGCCGTTTGACGTCCTCCTCCGTTTAGTGGCGTGTGTTGGAGGTATCGGAATGCAGGAAGAAGGCTTTGTGCTTCTGACCTCTGCCGCTCTCACATGTCATTGTCCTTCCTCCATTGGCCCAGACATGTAGAGACATCTGTACACACAGACATCTCCTCATGCTGGTGGAGCAAGAACAGCAAGAGCCCAGGAACACACCCCAAATCTTATATTATATTTATATATATATATATATATATATATATATATATATATATATATATATATATATATATATATATAAATAATCTGACTGTTTATATATATATATATACCAAGATTTGGGGTGTGTTCCTGGGCTCTTGCTGTTCTTGCTCCACCAGCATGAGGAGATGTCTGTGTGTACAGATGTCAGATTATTTATATATATATATATATATATATATATATATATATATATATATATATATATATATATATATAAATAAATAATCTGACTGCTCTGTGGCTGGTCGCACTGACATAGCAAGAGTGACGTTATAGAAACATGCAGTCACGCTGGTTTCTCACCTTCCCTCCTACTTCATCTTATAAAACCACAAAAAATTCTGTTCTTTCTTAAGCTTGTTCTTTCTCTGAGCCATAATCACAGAGGCAAATTCATTTTCTTTCACATTATTTAGTTTTAAGATAAAATTGATGTTTTGCACAGATTTTTGTATGTCCTGTAAGCTGTGTTAATGTCCAGCAGGTAGCGCTATTTTCATTTGTATAAAAAAATGTAAAGGAGAAATAAAAAACAAAATTATTTAAAACCTCACAAATCACTGAAATTGGTCCCTTTTTGTAGGTTCTTTACATCTGAACACATACAGCATGGAAAAACACAACTACACATATTCAATTAAGCAAAAACAGACTTTACATTACAACATGTTTCTTCAAAAATAAACTGAAATTTTAAAAAATGGCCTAGTTTGAGGTTATACTGCGGCATTTCTTTGAAATGAGGTGCGTAGTCGACCCGGCACACAGTGATTGGGCTGCCATTTTGTGAGTGATGGATCCAGTTGCGCATCATGTGAACGGCCTTAAAAAGGCCCTAAAAAGGCTCTCCATCATTCATTAACTGGAGTCTGGAGCAGTTAAGGTTCATCATGGTTTATTGCATCGATTCACAAAGGGCCGTAGTTCTCAGGGATGCTTTCCTATGGGGGTGACAAAGGTCCGGCTCAGTTTTGAATGATGTCCATACCGCATGTGTAGCATTAATTGCTGCGTTTCACACCTCTGCTGAGTCACAGTGTGCGATAGGAGACGTTTGCGCTTGTGGTGGAGCTGTGGGTTGGGGTGTTGGTGTTGCGTGCAAATAACAGAAAATAGCCCAAATTCCACCAGTCAAATGGAAAAGGCCTTCTGATCTTTTAACAGCTCTTTATTTATTTCTCACTGTAGAGTGAGAGAAAGCGCTCTGCTGATACAGGGGGCTGCACGTCTACTTATCTGCCCTGCAAAGATCCCAGACTCTCCCTCATGTTTGTATGGTCATTGCCAGCTGAGATGAAGTTTATCCGTGCTGAAAAACCCCACCTCATTGGTGTGTGACCAGAGCTGCATTCATTTATAACCTTCCGCATGCAGGGCTTTGCAGAAAGGGCGTTCAAAGCACTTTCAAACGGAGAGACAGAGCAAAAGACTCTGTTAACAAGACAGCACACTGCACCGCTAAAGACAAGATGTATAAGTGCAAGTGAATGTAAATGTATGAAATATGAAATAAAATAGTTATATTTACAACAAAATAATTAATTAAAGTCTGTTAAAAATGAAAATAATGTCAATTATTAAAATAACAGAATAATTTGAGATTTCAAGTTCAATGGAGGAGTGGGGAGTTGCCGAAATGGTCCATGTTGAAGGGCCCTAAAGTGACCCCTGTCAGTTTTCCACCTCGACCGCTGACACTCAGTGACTGCAGTTGCTCCAAACACATGCTCAGCACCTATTGCAGGCTGCAATGCAGTGGAATTGTCACACATACACACACACACATACATGCACACACACACACATACACACACGCCTACATGCACACATACACACATACACACACATATGCTTACATGCACACATACACACACACACACATTCTTACATGCACACATATACACACACACACACACACATTCCTACATGCACACATACACACACACACACACACATGCTTACATGCACACATACACACACACACACACATTCTTACATGCACACATATACACACACACACATTCTTACATGCACACATACACACACACACACATTCTTACATGCACACATACACACACACACACACACATGCTTACATGCACACATATACACACACACACATTCTTACATACACACATACACACACACACACACACATTCTTACATGCACACATACACACACACATTCTTACATACACACATACACACACACACACACACACACATTCTTACATGCACACACACACACACACACACACATTCTTACATACACACATACACACACACACACATGCTTACATGCACACATACACACACACACATTCTTACATGCACACATACACACACACACACATGCTTACATGCACACATACACACATACACATTCTTACATACACACATATACACACACACACACATGCTTACATGCACACATACACACACACACACACACATGCTTACATACACACATACACACACACACACACACACATTCTTACATGCACACATACACACACACACACACATTCTACACACACACACATGCACACATACACACATACACACACAGCACCAGCGTGGCATGATAGCTTTGGACCTGGGCTCATAACTCAGGGGTTGCATGTTCTACTCCACCTCTGCTTTGGTTTGGCAGACCCTGCAGGGTACGCTGATGCATTGCATGCTGCTGAAGCATCACTGAGTCTGTGTTCTCCTGAGTAGATTGTTGAATGCACTTTCTGTAACTAACTTGGATTTAAAAGCATCTTCTAAACACCAAATTGTTAATTGTTCGATGAGCCTCGGCCACAAAGGAGTTTTCTTGAATTGCTTCATTAAATATGTGATTCAGGAATGGCCAGCCCTGGAGAGCTGTTACTCAGCACTTGATTGGTCAGTTAAAACAGCTCATTACACGGTAAACTTTCCTTCCTTGGATTCTTGGATCTGGAATTTGTTGCTGAATTTAATATAACAAAAACTGGCCACACCCTGTAGCTCTCCAGGGCAAGAGTTCCTTTTTCCTGAGCTGATCAAAAATATGAGCACCTTGTTGTCAACTGAGTTTCTGTTTCATGTCAATAATAAAAGTAAACCATCATGATGTTATACTGCCATCTTGAGGGCGAAAACGGGACATGCAGACTGTGTAAACCTGTAAGTGAAGAACCTCTAGTGCAGAGCTATATTCATAAACCATCTCAGAGCCAGAGTCTGAACTGATCCCAGATCAGGTTACCTAATCTGTTTTTCTTTCACAACAGAGGTTCAGGTAATGATGAGGTTCTATAAAACTTTTACAGAATAGTTGGGTTCTATAAAATCACAGATGAGTGGAGGTAGGTTATTGTGACATCACAAAGTGGTGGGGCTAGGTTTTATGACATCACACACGGGTTGGGCAAGGCTCAATGAAATTACAAATGGCCGGATCTACGAAATGCTTGAAGGACCTTTAGAATTGAATAAAAAATAAGTTTTGCTGTAAAGACAAATTGTTTTGATTAGTCCCAAGATCTGAAATAACTATAGCTCTGAAAGCTCATAGTTATCACCCATGATGGGGTTCTTGAAAGCTGGCAATGAGAGACACTCTGCTCTGCTCTTAACTTTTGGCTAATTCCTGTCCAGGTCTCAGAGACGTCTCTAGCCCCCAGCTCTTCCTCATACCCAGAGCCATATGAGGGTGCTCTGAACCAAAGTCTTCATACATCAGGGAGTCACGAGTGTCCTCTAGGCACTCCAACACCCCCCTCAAGCATGCGACGCCATGTGCAAGCAGGCTTCAAGCAAAAGTGTCTCCCAAGAGCCTTTTCAACATGCAGAGCACCTGTGCACTGCTTATAAAAGGGCAGTGTTTCATTGGCGTTTCCTTCGGCTCTGAGTAAGTGTGCTTCAGATATCCTGGGTCTGGTTTTATACTCCATAGCTATGAACCGTTTCATTCTGAGTGGCCATTGTCCTCATTTGTCTTGGTAAGTGTCAGTCCCTATTGATGCGAAGGAAAGAGGAACCACCAAGAACCTGGATCCGAATGAATCCTTTCTCTACAGTGTGTCTGAAGGCCGGATGGCTATTTTACACCCTACAGGCCACACATAGTACTGCAGTAGAGAGCCAGTGATTATTTTACACCCTACAGGCCACACACAGTACTACAGCAGAGAACCAGTGACTATTTTACACCCTACAGGCCACACACAGCCAGGAGAGAACCAGTGAGTATTTTACACCCTACAGGCCACACAGTACTACAGGAGAGAGCCAGTGATTATTTTACACCCTACAGGCCACACACAGTACTACAGGAGAGAACCAGTGACTATTTTACACCCTACATGACACACACAGAACTACAGGAGAGAGCCAGTGACTATTTTACACCCTACAGGCCACACACAGTACTACAGGACAGGCTCAAAGTTGGTTCAGCAGCAGTGATCTGAAGTGGACCAGCTTCATTCAAAAACACTCTGCCCTGGCACCAGTTTGGTCCCCACACTGCTAGATTTGCTTCACAGCTTTAGATGTTTTTGTGAATGTAACTGTGCTGGTGTCCAGAGTCCCATCTGGATGTTCCACCAATTAAAGGCAAGCAAAGACAGCCTTAAAGTTTTCAGGTTTATAGGCCAGGAATATAGAGCCCTGACGCATAGGTGT
>CM040749.1:2517500-2522500 GCA_022829145.1 Albula goreensis
GACCATTTCATATCAGGACAATAACTGTTTTTCTCTCTCTCTCTCTCCCTTTCTCTTGCTGTCTCTCTCCTCTGAACCTCCATTTCTATCTCCCTCTCACTCTTTCTCTCCCATCTTCCATCTGTCTGTCTCCCTCCCTCTACCTTTCTGTTCCCTCTCTCTCTTCATCACCACCTCTTGTCTCTTTTCTCCTTCCACTCTCTCTCTCTCGTTCATTCTTTCTCTCTGTCCCCCTCTATCTGTCTTCTTTCTGTTTTTCTAATTCCCTCTCTCTCTCACTCACACTCTCTCTCTGTCTCCCTTTTTAACCCTAGAGTCCAGGGTACTGACTATGTACTAACTTAGTCCATACCAGCTTAGCTCCCTCAGTTTGTCATTAAGGGTTGAGGAAGCTACATGTGTTGACTGCACTACCTGGCTAAATGAAAGGTAAAAGGAATGAGGCTGTTTTGAAAACATTCACTTTGTCACTACCCAACTGCAGATTATAGTTGCAGTATTTCATTTTTTTCTTGAAGCGTCTTTCAGTTTTCCAGCAGACGTATCATGGTCCAGAATTCTGTTATGGTCAGTGACTCATGGACAGGTGGCAGGTAGCAGCAGGGTCAAAGGGCACACCTGGTGGAGGTATTACGGTGGGCACAGGCTGCAGGAGTTACAGGATGATTAATAACAAAGTTACTAATGAGGCGGTTTTTTGGGGTTCACTGGGAATATGGGGGCGCCCCAGAATCAGCTCATCATTACTGAGGACCCCAAAACGCAGGCAGGTGATCAGGCAGCCCTGCTGTTCAGGGCTGATCGGACCTTTCTCTTCATCTTGACATGTCGCCTCAGCCAACCAGCAGCAGACAACAGGGTGAAGCTGATTGGTTTTGGCTGAGAAATGTTTCTCCGAACTCTCCAGTCCGATATTGCTGTTGCCTGACAGAGTGGATAATCTACCACCTTCCCTTGAGCTGATGATCCCACAGTTCTTGATTCAGAAAAAAACATGAAATCACGCAGTAAATGAAAAACCTGCTATGGCAAATGAGGTCAAACATGGGCGTGTTCAGAACAGTGGCCATGCAATGTTCTCAAGACTGGATGCATTTTACACAGAATACAGACATAACTCTGCTTCTTTGCTCCACTAGCACTTAGCTCCTTCCTCTCTTTCAGGGGATTGCAGACTATTATGGGCTGTGGCATTACCGTATTCATTCTGGGTTATTTCTGTGTATGTGAGTTATATGATGGTGTGATCCCCAGAATCCTGGTCCAAGTCCCACAAAATTAGATCTCTAAATATGGCAGCTATTTCATCCCCTTCCTACAACAGGATAGTTACATCAGGTCTGTAAGATATGCAAGAATGTATGTGATGGCATGTGCAAAATATTTTGGGAGGAAGTCAGAAATGGCCAGAATACTCTTCTTCCAGTGACATGAATTTCCTGAGTTGGCTCATTGTGAAACAGAATTTAACAGAGAGTGGGAGAACATCAGAATGAGAGGGACTTCCTGTTGGAGGGTCTTTCTGTGGGAGGGACTTCATATGGGAGGGTCTTTCTGTGGGAGGGACTTCATGTGGGATGGGGTTTCTGTGGGAGGGTCTTTCTGTGGGGGGGTTTTTCTGTGGGAGGGTCTTTCTGTGGGGGTTTTCTGTGGGAGGGTCTTTCTGTGGGAGGGGCTTCATGTGGGATGGGCTTTCTGTGGGAGGGTCTTCATGTGGGATGGGCTTTCTGTGGGGGGCTTCATGTGGGATGGGCTTTCTGTGGGAGGGTCTTTCTGTGGGGGGGTTTTTCTGTGGGAGGAGCTTCATGTGGGATGGGCTTTCTGTGGGAGGGTCTTTCTGTGGGGGTTTTTCTGTGGGAGGGGCTTCATGTGGGATGGGCTTTCTGTGGGAGGGCTTCATGTGGGATGGGCTTTCTGTGGGAGGGTCTTTCTGTTGGGGGTTTCTGTGGTAGGTACTTCCTGTAAGGTCTGCACAAACAAGAAGTGCGAATGATTCCTATGCGCTAAACCCACCCGGACAGAGAAAAAGAAACAATGACATGTAATCACTGTTCACCTTTCATATTACACCTCCTTTGAATTCATTTCAAAATATATGCACATTGATCATGACTGTCTTTTCATTAAAAAGTCACATCCTTTGAAGTCTTTGTCCTGGAGAAGCCCTGTTTATGCTCTGGTTTTCATTCCAACCTTAACTGCAATTCCTGAAGAATAAACAGCTTCTAATTGCTTTTCATCAGACACATTAGAGAGATGTTTTCACCCTCTTATTGCTGCAGTATTGTATAGGTGATTCAGATAATGAACATCCCATTTATTTAAGGACATTTGATCAGTCAGATCAGTTGTTGAAAAACTGATGTTTTCCTTTTTTTGTAATGTGTTCCAAAATTGATTCTATTCTATGGAATTACATTTTTATTAATTAAATGTAGACCTACAAATAATCAGAGTTGAGAATCTCTAATTTAACAAGACTGCTAAAACAGGGTACCGTGTACTCTAACAATGTGAAAAAAAACCATGACCATTAAATGACAAAAAAATTGATTTTGTTTTCATCATAAATTAAACCATTTCTGGATTTTCCTCACACCTTAAAGTTCAATGAAATTCTACAATTGAATGATAGAACATCAGACTGTGTCTTTCTGGACGGTGGTCACTGGTCATTGTCCTGTCTAATACTGGCAGATGGTTATTGATTTAGTGTATAGTGCAGAAGGTTCAGATTCCATTCTGTCCCCTCAGCCGGTTTAGTTACCCATTCAGCCAAAGGCATGTGGCACTTGTGCCACTTATCAAAGCACAGAACAGAGCCAACCATTTTAATTAGGATAATAAAAAAGAACTCATTTGATTTTATGTGCAGTAGATGTCGACCAGCAGGGCTAATTTAGCAAATAATTGCTGTAGTTATTTAATTAAGAGTGGAGAGGTCAGAATAAAACCAGCACACACACACACACACACACACACACACACACACACACACACACACACACACACACACACACACACACACACACACACAGTCCTCCATGGCCCTGAGTTTGAATCTGCTGGTGTAGAGTGTTACTCCAGAGCAGTGCTTTTAAGGTCCAAGTCCTGATGGTTGTAAAGCCTGGCAGTGACAGTCCAGCTACAAACAACCAAACAAACAAACAAACAAACAAACAAACAAACCCTCAATATACCTTATCAGCTGACCTCCTGGACCAAATTAATCAGCAAAATAGGTGGCTTTAAATGTGTGGTTGGACCAAATACCAACAGACACTGTGGCCCTCATGACCAGGCATTAAACAGTACTGCTGTAGGACATAACAAATGATTCATTTTACATATCCTTCACTGTTGCTATTTTTAAAAACGACTGAAACCAATCAAAATAAACAGAAGCTCCCTTTGAGTCCTACTGAGAGAATTCATTTGTCAAAAGGTTTTTATTGTTTTTGAACAAAAGTTTTTTTTTTTTTTTGCAAAGAATAAAGCAACCGCTCAAATTAGTTGATTTTTTTATTAGTTTTTATACATTTTTCTTTGAAAATCCACCCACATGGAAGCCTGACACATTTCTGCCATCTGAACCCTTTTCTCCTGCTTTGTCTCCGAGTGACTGAAATAATATCTGGGATTCTTAGGGCTCATTTTCAGAGGATGAGTTAGTCTCCACTAGACAGCGAGTTGACAGACACACAGATAAACACTGATTACTTGGGAGACGAACACCGACAGAGTCTTGTCGCTATGCTGCTGGCCTCTTACCTGTACCTGTGTCCAGGACAACCTGCATGAAGGTGTGCATCTTCATAAATCTGGGGCACAAAACTCACTTCCTGCAGAGTTTGTGTGTTTGCTGAGGTTTGTTTCCACTGATTATTTTGCCTTCATTTTCTAAACAGCTGTTCACACCAGTGCTAGCTCATCTGCATCCTTCCATGATTAAACATCGACTCCAATAACGGACATGCGGTCTGTGGCTAAGGCTCACGACTTCATCGATCAAAGCGATCGGTTTATTATAAATTACCGGGCTGATTGAATAAGTAAGAGCAGGATGTTGACGTGAAATCCCGGACTGGATCGGCCCTTGTTGTGGGACTCATGATCAGAGTAAAGCGAATGGGCTGGGTGTCAGTGTCAGTCTCCGTTCCACTCAGGGCCGTGCCTGGTTTTCCTTCCAGCTCTTTATTCTTCTGCCATGTGACTCTATTTAAGCTCGTAATAATAGCAACAGTTATCTAGACACAAATAATTTCACTTCATTCGGATTATGTGCAAATTAATAGGAATAATTCAGCAAAGAATGGGTGAACTATAATTATCTTATCAAGTGAGGAAGCTGAAGTAAAACAGCACAAACACGGCCCTGTATGGCACTGAGTCTGACAGCCCTGATGTGTTTATATACAGCAGACGGGTGTGCGTTTTTAAACGTTTGTTGGTCACCTCAAGGTGAATTCTTGCTGAACCTCGACCGCATAAATGAAACTCTGGGACTTGTGTGTAAATTTAGAAATCTGTTGAAAAATTATATAAACTTAAGCATGTTATTTTAGTCCTCCTGAGCTTTATAAACAGTGCTAAGCCCCAGCCACAGCTGATTCTGGAAAGATCTTTCAGCCCCGGGTCCCCATCCTCCCACCCACACGTTTACTTGTGTCACAGCTGATAAAAGTTCTGCTTTTCAAACTGATTTTTTTTTTTTTTTTGCAGAAACAAGCAAGATACAGCAATCCTCTTAAATAAATAAAAAAACTAAATGTATAAATATATATGTATATAGCTTATATATATATAAAACATTTCTTAGTTCAACTCTACATACAGGCCTAACCTCTCCTCCAGTCGTGAGGAGGGAAAACAAGGAAGTCTTTGTGGCTGATGGGATCTGAGTCCGGCCACAGCCACACCCACAGTCCTGGGTGGGATCCCCCACCTGCTGGCTCAGGCAGGTTTTGTGGGTCATTGGAAAAGTCGCAGCGCCCCCTCTG
>CM040749.1:2525000-2577500 GCA_022829145.1 Albula goreensis
CCTCCCAGTGGGAGGTACTTGGCCAAAGAGCACTGATCTCTTCCAAATGTGATATAACCACCTCCAGAGTCAGAATTTATTCCATGTTTAATTCACTGAATTCATATTTGAATTAAGTGAAATTCAAAATACAACTATGCATTTACATAACAACATGCATGTTCAAACAAATTGAGTTTTCTGCGTTGCCATGGGAATCAGCCCCAATGATTTATCTAGAACCACTTTGACTATTTTTCTGATTGTCCCGATTACATAAACATCCACATCCTCACATCAAGATCTCAAATAAAACGTTACAGCAAAAGTATTAAAATTATCGAAGTGGGAAAAAGTCCAGCCTGCAGAACGAGATGAGAGGAATGCGAATCTCAGAAATCACTGGTCTGGACTCCCAGGAACAGCACTCCCGATGTAGACCTTTTTGAATGTGTTTAACCTGCATTCCTTCAGTAAAATACCCAGCTTTGTCAATGCAGGCTGTGTCAGTCACCCTGGATAAGGGCACCTGTTAAAATGCAAATTTAAAATAAAACCGCGCAAAGGAATCCCAGAGAACACAATGCAAAGAGGCAGAGATGTAATTCCCAGGCAGATTCGTAGCTGTGACTGGGGTTCGAAACTGCCTGGGTCATATGCCGGAGATGAATTTGACCTTTTAGCGGTGTAACTCTCAGAGTGATCTGGCATGCGGTCGTGACCCTGAGCTGTGAGAACGAGGGCCGCGCAGACACACGACGCAGATTCAGATTAGCGTCTCTCAGCGGGCTGCCCCTCTCCTGGGTCTAATTTATCTGTCACCCGCGTGCATTGAGGGGGCCGGGCCCCACGGCCACCACCTGCAATTACCGCGCAAATGCATGTAATCTGACTGCGCAGGCCGCAAGAAGGCACCTGGCGTCTCCACACGGAAAAACCTCCATGGGCGGGGGGCGGGTGAACATCTTACTGAGATGGAAGGTTAAAGGAATTTTCCGGCAGTTTTCTCAAAATTGATTGCTGAGGTAATCACAGTGTTGCTCATCAGTGCTGGCGGTGGTGTTGGTGTGTTTCCTCCATGTTTGTGTGATTTGAAATGAAGCCAGTTTTTTTCCCATTTCCACTTGCAGCATTAGCCATAATTAATGAGTGAAGTCATGTTCAGCATCAAATATTAGGGGGGAAACCGTACATTTAAAAGCCAAAAAATGATGTAAGTCCTCTAAATTTTGGGGTTCTCTGGGGTTCACTTAGGGGAAGGACGGGTGATCCACCCCGACCCCCCACCCCTCACTGTTCTAGTAGTAGTGGCTAAGATGCATGGCTGGGATCCCTGCGGTTAGTGGCCCAAGCCCAAGTCCAGCCACAGCAAGAACACCATTGCTGTTGGGCCCCTGAGCAAGGCCCTTAACCCCACATTGCTCCCAGGGGGGACTGGCCCTTGGTTAGAACAATCAACTGTAAGTCGCTCTGGATAAAAGTATCAGCTAAATGACAGTAATGTAATGCATTGAGAGATAGGTGTGGGAGGAATGATGGATATCTCTGGACCTGGAGCTGTGTTGCATGCTGGGATAGCTGGATCTGAAGCTGCACTGCATGCTGGGATAGCTGGACCTGAACATTTCTAAGCGAGCTCCTGCTCGTACCTTCCACCAGTCTTCGTTGGAGTCGTCCGCCAGCACGATTCTGTCTCCCGGCCTGGAACCAAGCAGAGAGATCACATGACGCATTTTTCAGCGAGCAGCGCCCCTTAGCAACCTCGCTCAAAAGCCCAAACCGAGATACGGAGGGAGGGCTGGAGATTCTGGGCACACATTAGGATTCTCCTGCAATCCTGCTGCAATATATGCAATGCAATCTGAGGACAAAGTTTAAAGAAAACTCATGCCCTCCAGATAATTAAAAATAAAAACCCAGAGTGGATTGCTTTCATCTGATACACTGTCCACTTTTTATCAGAGCGTAGCTATTATATTTTTGAGCTCAAATTTTTTTTTGTGCTATTTCATCTTTTTGATAGAAATTGTTATGCCGTTATTCATTGACATTGAAAAGCAGGTAGTTGTGAAGTTACAACTGCCAGTGTGTTACTACAACCATTGCGTTACTGAAAATGTCAGCGTTTCGTTGCAGCCGCCAACAACAACCGATATGTCAGCAAAACCATCAGCGCTTCATGACAACAACCAATGTGTCACAACAACTGTCACCAACATCGGGCAGTGTTGTGTCAACAACCGTTACTTCATCATGACGAACCCTAGTGCATCACAGTAATGCTACTGGAGTTCTATTTTTGGTCTTGGGGGGGTGGGGGATGTACCCACCAATCACAGTGAGTCTATGGCCCTCCATTCACATGCTAATGGAAATTTTTCTCCCTTTACTTGGGGCTGGTGACATGTGCTCTGTGACTCATTTCCTGTCTCACCTTCCTTCTCACACAAAATATCTGAGCCAGCAGACACACCTGCTTTCATGACACACGACATGAGGATGGAACAGAGACTCGCCCCCACCTCCCGTCCCCCTAAAACTCTGCCACAATGATCCTGGCAGGCTGGGAGAGAAAATACCAGCTGCTTCATTAGAGCTGAATCTGAGCCGGAATGTCTGCTCTCTGAGCCGGAATGTCTGCTGTTTCCCGGAGAAGCTATTTTTAACACTGCCGTCAGAGGAGCTCACATTGTCAGGTTGGGTAACCCATTGTTAAAAAAGAGATGAAAAAACAAAACAAACAAAAATGGATTTTACTGTATCTTCCCACTTCTTGCCAACGTTTTAATAAGCTAGCTTTTATAGACAACCACCTAGTGAGGAATGGTAAGCACCCTGCACCCCCCACCCCCCACCTGCCATAAATATAAGCACTGGGGGGACAGGTTTATTAGGTGTTGGACATCACACAGACAAGAGGGAGACAGTGAAGGAGAATGAGGGAGGGAGGGAGAGGTGGACCAAAGAATAAAAGAGAAAAGAGAAAGGGAAGAAGAAAGAGAGGGAGAGGAAGGATGTGTCTAACTTTTCATGAATGAATGTGGGGAGGATGGTATCCCCTTATGTGCCTTCATGGCAAGGCTTTTATTCTTCATTTCATTAGGCCTGAACGAAGGATGAGCTGTGCTCATTACAGGAGACAGCCAGTCAGTCAGTCAGTCAGTCAGTCAGTCAGTCAGTCAGTCAGACAGACAGTCAGTCAGTCAGTCAGTCAGTCAGACAGACAGACAGACAGACAGACAGTCAGTCAGTCAGTCAGTCAGTCAGATAGTCAGTCAGACAGCCAGTCAGTCAGTCAGCCAGTCAGTCAGTCAGACAGTCAGTCAGTCAGTCAGTCAGTCAGTCAGCCAGTCAGACAGACAGTCCAGTCAGTCAGTCAGTCAGTCAGTCAGTCAGTCAGTCAGACAGTCAGTCAGTCAGTCAGTCAGTCAGTCAGTCACAGACAGACAGTCAGTCAGACAGACAGACAGCCAGCCAGTCAGACAGTCAGTCAGTCAGACAGTCAGTCAGTCAGTCAGTCAGTCAGTCAGCCAGTCAGTCAGTCAGACAGACAGACAGACAGACAGACAGTCAGATAGATAGATAGATAGATCAGATAGATAGATAGATAGATAGATAGATAGATAGATAGATAGATAGATATATAGATAGATAGATAGATAAAAGATCCAAAATATATCCCAGAGATAAAACAGCAGCATTTCAGTGACACTGCCAAAAGGCAGCAGAAATTAGTTTAACCGTTCAAGCATGAGAGAGACAAAGACACGGACAGGGACAAACACATAGCCTAACAAAAGCACAGATATTGTGCTGCTTTGAATCACACAGACAAAAACCTCTGTCCGGTGGTGATTAATATGAAGACCTAACCGCAGCGAAGCTTATCTGTGTATCTGTGTAACTACGAGAACAAAGAGAACCACGGCTGCCTTTTCTCGTGTGTTCAGCAGATCAGAAGCAGCTCGTGGGTTCAGAATACACATTGAAGGGGTGCAGTGAGCCACATCGGCCTACTGCTATAAAATAAATAAGCAAATAAATTAGAGAAATGATAAAGCAGAAGAGCTCAAACAGAACGCTCCATGTCAGAATCTTGCAGTTAGAGAAGAGTACTCTCTACATTAAAGGCCTTTTGTTAAGGTTGTTAAGGTAAGGTTGAACAGTTATACACAAACTACTTTTTTTTGCTGGTTTTCACAAGGTTGTCAGTGCTTCATCTTGCTTTACCTATCCTGAGTGTAATGAGCCTTCCTCTTTCTAATGTTTATTTGTAATATTTTATGATATGATAAATGAGCAAACATGTACACATAATACAATAAAAAGGATTCAAACACACCACTCCTTGTCAGAAATAGACAGTCACATTGGGATATGGGCCTGTAACAGACAAGTAGTTTTTTTGCCAGTGACCTTTTTTTTTCAATTTTTACATTGTTAGCAGATTCCATTAATCAGAGCAATTTTACTCTACAGTTAATAATTTAATATATTATTCATTTACATGGCTGGATATTCTGTATCTTGCTCAAGGGCACAAGAGTAGTGCCCTACAACGGAATTGAACCAGCAACCTCTGAGTTACAAGCCCAGCTCCCGATTCCCCTGTTGCCCCTGTTTACAGGAGACAAGGTACTCTGTCACTAACCTCATCTCCAGGTCCTGGCTCTCCTGTGGGATGAAGCGGTACAAGGCCACATAGGTGTTCACCTGCAGCACGTCCTTCCGCAGGTGTCTCCTCACCTGTACAGGTAACACAGAAAGCTGTGAGCCAAACCCTCTCCACCACCCCCATTCCGCTCGGTACCTGTCAGAAAAGGATCATTGGAATGGACAATGCATATAGACTTCCCAGTCTTTATAATTCTGTTTTGAGAGTATTTTGGGGGCATCTGTATGTATGCTCAAAACATGTTTGTGTGCAAGCTCTACACATGTCTACCTTTGATTTCATGTGTGTAAAATCTTGAGTCTGGATCCCCATGTATGAAATCACTGTGCCTTAAAATCAACTCAGGTTACCGTGCATTGCATCCAGAGAAATCACCTTTAATATATATCCAAAAGTAAAATTTAGGTTTGGCATTCATCAGGTTATGGTGCATACAGACCATAGGATATTGTTTAGCATAGTAAAAGCATGTAAACTCAAGACCATATGCTTGCACAGAGAGGGTTTTCAGTCACAAGTCCCCAACCCCATCCTCACATCGAGCACAGAGCTACAGCACACTCTATACAGAGGCAACGGTTGCATCAAATTAACCCTCCATTATGAGTGTTCCCATGATTCCATGCTTCAGGAGCGAGAGACTGGCGGAGGTGTAGAGCGACTGTGCTTCAAGACTTCCTGGAATTACCGCCAGAGGCAGCCATTGGCAAAAACTGTCCTCACACTTTCAACATACTGACAAGGTAATCATTTCAATTAGGTATATGATTACAGTGATCTCAGAAGAAGCAGCATGATGCATTTAAAAAAAAATGTTTTTTCTTTTCAGTGAATTTATAGGAAGGTCACAGCAGTTATGAGTTGGGGCTTCTAATTGGAAAATCAGACAAGAACAGAGTAACAAGCGGTCACCACGGCAACCGCACAGAACTGACCTCACTAATCTTAAAAGGGAGTTATACCCACATGAGCTTAATCACCGAAAAAAGGTAGAGGGAAAATTATGTTGAAAAAAGAAATAAAAGAATTCCTAAGAATACCCAAAAAGTGAAATAAAGATAATAAAATAAATAGATAATGAAATAAATCCAAAATGTGGTATATTTTCAAATATATACACTTATTTGGGAACAGTGTAAAGTTGTTTCATACAAAAAAATCAGTAAGTTGAAGAAAGCAAATGCTTCATTCAACCATCTTGCATTTTTGCATACTCAAATACAGCAGGTGTCCAAGTCCAAGCACCATCCAATCACAGCTGAGCCGCAAGGTGATCGTGTTAATCATCAGCAAGCAAGAATGACCTGCAGGTCTGCAATTGATTTGACCCTCTGACGCTAATCCGCTACATTGCCGACAGGCCACTGTCTGGACAGGGCACAGTGACCAGCATCTGGCTATGGTAACTCCCCCTGGTGAGTCGCCACCCCACCTGACAGGTGTGATAACAACCCCACCCATCCCACCCCTCCCCTCCCCTTCTGACTGAGGTCTGACCCCGATGTGGGCTCATCCCACTCTAACACCATCGTAGCGTAGCGGCTGGCCGGCTAGCGGCAGCGAGGGCCACCGATTGGCTGGAAATGGGTCAGACCAAAGTGGAGCCGGTGTGTGCCTCTTGCCCAAGGACATCATTTTTACACCCCCCCCATTTTCACAGGCATTCTACAGGGGGCTACAGGGCCCTGTTAAAATAGCACCCCCACAAATGCTGCTAACTACGAGGCTACCCTTCAGGAACACATGAGAGCACAGAAGAAAGGTGTAAAAAAAGAGCATTCTGGCCTATTCACCTCAGAGACCCCCAAAAAAAAAAAAAAAGAAAATACACACCCCTTTCCTCTAGGATGAAATATGAATAATTATCCAGCAATCTGTCCTGCAGTGACACTCTTTACATCATATTACAGCCATGGTTTACTCCATGGTTTTATCCAGGGTGACTTACACAGCTTATATATTTTTAAATGCTATCTGTTTATGCAGCTGGATACATGGAGTCACACACCCTGATCCATAATTATACTGCCCTCCGCTGCCAGCGGGATATTTCTTAACCAAAAACAAAGGAAAAAAAGAATTCACCAGTGCTCATTTAGCAGTGGTGCAGTGAAAGTGCCGGTGGTGCAGAGGGCGAGACGATAAACTGAGTTGCAAAGCAAACAAAGACAAGGTAAGGTGTGGGGGGGAGAAGGTGATGTGGGGAGGAGGGGTTATAGTAAATAAATATAATAAGTCATAAATAAGATGAGTCACAGAGCATAACTGTCCTTTCTACAGGAAGGGAAACGATGCGTCTGATGCGCTGTGTGCTGCCCTTTCACAGCGGGGTGGCGGTTATTTACCCGGGGATGGGCGGTGGGGGGAGGGGGGGGGGGGGGGGGAGGGGGATTTATTTTCAGCATATGGCCCAGTCCAGTAAAGCGACTCCCGGGCTTGCTTTATGGAGCAATCACCAAGCCCCCGGCCAGCTGTTCAGCACTGCACCAGATAAGCCTCAATGAGACACACCACCGTAATGCAAACTACCTGCCAGTTGCCGTGGCGATGATGCGAGGGTGTAAGAATCGCCGGATCCATTCACTCAACCGCCCGTGCGCCGTGATCCCATTCACGTACTCAAGGTTTGGCTTTTCTCCCCGGTTACATTATCTCTCTTTTTCAGTGCTGCGCGCGGTTGTCGTGGCGATGATGTAGTTGTTCACAGAAATGTCACTGATTGGCTCAGTTTTCATTACACATTTAGCAGATGTTCTTTCCCTCGGTGACTTGAAAAAGCTCACTGTGTTTTTACACATATGTTATCCATTTATATAAATTAATATTAACCCTGGCAATATGGATTGCACAACGGTACTATGGCAACAGCGCTGGAGGTGGGACTTGAACCTGCAACCTCTCAATGACAAGCCCAGCTCCCCATCCACCACACTTGCCACCTGCTCACTGAAAGCCAACTTCCTGCGCTGTGAGACACAGAAAAAGATTTGCTTGCAGTTTGGCCATCCTCTGCTTTTACATTTTCTGTCTGTAACGTGTCTGTAATTCACATGCTAGTCCTGTGGGGGGCACTGCGTTTAAGTGACCCGAGCTGACCCCCGCGCTGACCCCACTCCTCCTTGACTGATCTAGCCAGTTCTGCCCTCCATTTCTAAGCAGCAGAGTGGTCTGTGAGGAGAATATTAATTTTGCTCAAACTCCCCCCGAAATAAATATTGGAGTTCACATCCCTGTCTGGTTCCTCTGCGGGAGGGAGGGCAGAGTCTGGCATGCCCAGGGGGGCAGTTTGTTATTGGAGCCCAAGGTCTGCCGCTGCACCCCTGGGAAATTCGGTGTGAGTGGAGGGGGCTGGCCCAGTGCCCAAGTTTGAGTGCTGAGCAACACTACAGAGAGAGATCAGAGACACCCACCCAAAATGTTATGTACTGCTTTCTCTGTCACCATTCCTTTATTATTACAAGCAAATAAACAAACAAACAAACAAAAAAGACGGAATGATAAATTTCAAAGAACTTGGCGAGATCCGGTCAATAAGCTGGAAACGTGTCTGTTCAGGGTAGACGAGCTCATTATTTCCTAAGAGCTAGCTGGCAGCCCTTACAAAACCCAATAAACTTTAAAACAAAAAAAAAGGATTGGGGGGAAAAATGAATAGAGTGACATTATTAGTTGTGTTTTATTGGCTGGTGATGGGGTTAAGTTAGGCCAGGCAGCACTGAAGTATCTGTATCTGTCTTTTTCCTGGTTCTTTGGACCTCTCGATCAAATTTCTCATTACTGGGTATGTTTAAATGATTGATTTGCCTGTTTTTGCTGCAATAATAGAGTGTTATTTGACGTGTAGGGGGCCATAAACAAACAAAATAAAGGCTATTCACAGAGGAAGACACAGAACTGTTATTTGTGATGCTGTAAACCAGTTTATATTTTAGTGTTCTGTTCTTTTCTGTTGGACAATTTTGGCTGCTCAAAAACAAGTCCCTGTATTAAAACAGAGGTTTGTCTCTCTGCGGTGATAATATTATCTGCACACGGTGCACCTTCTCCTAAATGAGGAGAGTTCCAGTATATGACCTGTGAATGAGGATTTTCTCTCAGAACAGAAGCTTGTCTCTCTCTGCTCAGGTAAGCTCTTGTTACTTTGCAGGTGTGCAGGCACTTACCGGCGAGTCCTCCACCCTCCTCTCTCCCATGTGAAAATGTTCAGTTCCATTTTCCAGAGCTGTGAAGACTGGAAACAAACAAATACATGAGTCACATTAGGGCTCCATCCAATCATCGTTAAACCATGCCCATGTCTAAACAGCGGCTCTGGATCATTCTAGCTGTCTGCTGAGGGAGATTTAGGTTTGTGTGATTCATAGAACTGATGCGCAGAGTGGTGACATAGGACTTCATGGAACCAGTTGGAAAAGTGAGATCCCCTTCATTTTCATAAACAGGACAGCTTTTTAACACCTGTAACTCCCTCGATTCCATGACTGTGTTTGATCTTTCACCCTCAGCTTGTTCCAGGGGGAGTTCATTTCCACACTTAATTTGAGTGTAATGTACAGTCTGATACGAGAGCTGTGATGGAGTACTCCCTGCAGACAGAGACCGTTGCCGTGAACACTAAGGCAGAGAGGGTTTGCACACACAGTAACACCCCCCTCACCCACCACTTCAGCTGCCCCCCACGAGACGAGGCAGGACGTGATATTGGCACAGTTCCCCCAGACCCCATCTCCAAACCTGCTGCAGGGCTAAAGATGGAAATTAGCATCTAAGCTAACAGCAGACACAGCACAGAGAGCCAAACTTTGAGTGATCAAAAGTAGAGTTTGCTATTTTGTTTTTTTTCCTGTGTGATTTGTCTCGTGTTTGTATGCTTATTTTTATTTTTGGGAAATTATGTGTTAATTTCAACGTTTATTTTCTCTCTATACAAAGAATAATAAAAGCAGCCAAAGGCGCTGTATCTGAGGTTCCCTCTGTCCCTCTGTCCGTCTATCAGAACATCCTAGAAGAGCGTGAGCATGACCATGTGACACCGCCCTTTCCATGGCAACAGACCATATACTCATTTCCAGTATTATATTATATTTTAGGAATTTTATGAGTCAGTCTGGATGCCCTGAGTGACTCAGTAACCAGTCAGAGTCAGACTTTGATTACCGGTCACACATATCCTGATTTTGATCAGTTATTTTAAAAAACTGAAGCAGGACAGTGACATTTGGGGCTCCCTCCAGGAGTTCTCTCGTGTACGCAGGATTTTATTCCTGGCTTAATTGCACTAGCTAAAGAATAAAGAGCTGTTAATAGTTTTTAATTATTATTATAATATATAATTATTACATAATTTAGACACTTTTAAGTTCTAATTAGGGATGACTTACGCTCTTAATACCAAATTGTGAAAGAAACAAATGTCCATGATACAAAGAATGAATACACTATAGTCATTTAAGGGCTTTTTGTTTTTTGTCTTGTCCTGTGAAAGTGTAGACACCTGCTGATTTAAATATAATAATCTGCTCCAGCACAAAATTGTGGAATTCGACTCACACTAACCAATCTTAAATCCTGACTTCATGTAGTTCACAGAACTAGAAGGAAAAGTAACCCTGTCGAAGTCCTCAATAACTTCACATCATATCTGTAAACGGATCGAGAACATGCATCACAGCAAATGAGATGTTTTTTTTAAGGAGTAAGACAGAAAGTTGACTTTTATATCCAAAATTTTGTCAGTTTTTGGACTTGGGCCATTGTGCAAAACCGGTTTCAAACTACATATACTATACAGCTGTTTACTATGGAGCCTGGTTTGGGAACCGCTGACCTGTGACCCATGACTTCTGACCTCTGACCTCAAGCTGTTACTCACCATTGTCGCTGTGCTTCCTGATGAGCTCCGCCCGGCTGGTGTGAGCCCTGCCCTCCTCTGGCACTTCTGCCAGGTCACTGGTCTGTCAGGATAAGAACGGTCCAATAAGACACAATCATCCTATGAGTCAGACAGGTTGTTGAAAATCTGCTTCAGACTCAAGAGTTTGAACTGAAGCAGATTTTGACACGCTGCAGGCTTGGTTCACTCTTCATGGCATATCTCATGGTACAGTCTTGTTGGTATGATTGCTCCTGTTTCCACATTTTCAGTGGGATGTCACTGGTTTCAGCTGAGTGCCCATCAGTAAATAAACTGAAAATGGAACCCATACCAATCAGCCACTGTGTCACACTATAGAGCAGCATCAGCCGATTAAGAGATCAAGAACCGAGACAAAACATTCTTAAATGTATATGGAATATACATTCTTGGTTTATGAATATCTGTTTCTGACAAAATGTGTCATTAAATGAGTAAATTACCCATAAAATAATATAATTATCATTGTATTCTGATAGTTTAAACTTCTTAATGGCTAATCTAAATTGTAAAGTCAGGCTTAATGGACTGTGGGATGTTGTGTTTTTTATATCTGAAGATGGGGCCAGTTTATCCAGGACCGGTGGAAAATATACACGATTAAATACATCTTCTTGCTTTTATTTTCTGCCAGCGAAAAAAGAAAAAGCCCACAGCAGATGGCCGCGGTGTGTTTATGCAGTGTCTTTCCTGCGCTCCTGCGACAGCTTTGGGAACGCAGCGTTTCTTTAGCAGCGGAGAGCGCTGGACACGGCGGGATCCTCATCCTCGCATCGCCCTCTGCAAACGCCTTTATTGGTAATATTTATTCTGCCGCCGCAGTATCGCGCTCTCCCCATCTCTCCAGGATGGACGCTGCCTCCGCTACGCACAGCCTGTTCCCCTCATGAATCCATTCTGTTCTCCGGACGAAGGCAGGAAGGGACAGGGGTGCTCCTGATTCATTCATTATTTGGTTATTAATGTGCTGGACGTGGGGTTTTTTCCATGCGTGTAGGAAGGGGGTTTTCGTGATTGCGCTGGCTCAAAAGTATGGCGTATGTTAGGGTGGCTTAACAGGCTAAGGCCCTCATGTGTAAACAAATTAAACGGGATCTTGTTCCCAATGCGCCAGCTGGATTCTGATGTAACGGAGATTAGAAGAAGCTGTTTTTTTTTTTTTTACTGGCCATTCTTGTGATGGTGAAGAGTCTCTGCTATGCCCTTACCAGCTATGGCCAGCGGTCTGCTTTGGCAAGGCAAAGATAGCAAGTGACTTGGCCTCACTGAGGTTAAGCTAAATCTTGGGTCAGCATAAAATCTCATGGCTAAGGTGTTTGACCGGGACCAAGAAGGTTGTTGGGGATGGGGTGGGTTAAGAACTACAACAGCTTTGGCAAATTCGTTTGAGGTTTTGCCCTCTAGTCAGCCAGTGGGCTCAGTCAGACAGAGCTGGACACTCCCACCAGCCAGCCAGTAGCCACCACACTAGACTTTATCCTCTCCTCTATAAGCCTACAGGAAGCAGCACAGTGAGCGATAAAACCATCCACTTTAGATATAGCCACTGATTTCTAACCAATCACATCGACTCATTGAAGGCATGTAGAAGGTGAGGGTGGAATGTACACCAGTGTCTAACACGTCACCTGTCTTCCAACCGTCCTCTGAGAATCAGACCTGCGTTTTAGCACATCCTGGACGCGGTGATTACCGCGACGGGAAGCACCGTATCCAGGCGACAAGGAAAGAGTGCCTTGAGATCACTCAGATTCAGGTTAACAGGCCTGAAGCCTCACTTGTCAGGCTAATAAACTAACTCCATTATCGAGCTGATAAGGCTGGCACTCAAGTTTGCTCCGTTTCTGGGGACGTGGTTTGCTAATAAATGAGCGATCAGCTCAAGGTACTTCTGATGAAGCAGGATCTCGTGAAGGGCGGTTTCTGATTATAATTTCAAATCAAGATTTATAATCTAAACCAAATAACCGAAAATAAATGTATTGGTATAGTGCATTTCCAAAAGCACCTATCACAATATGTTTAACAGCACAGCACTGTCTAAACTCCCATGAAGCAAACCGTAAGGCCATAGTAGCGAGGAAAATTCCATCGATAAAACGTAATATTAAAACCTTGTGCGGAAACGAGACTGAAGAATGGAGCCCATCTTTCTCTTTCCAGCTCAGGGTAGGAGTCAGTAATTGACCAATAGAACTGATCAATAAGTTTGAATTAGCTACTTTGTCGAAGCTAATTTAGTGGAAATCGATCTCATTAAATGTAATTTACCTTTCCTGATATTCTAGAGACAGACAATTCCAGCCCTTAAACCCTGCAAGACTGAAGTTAAACCTGCAGACGCTACAGCCCTCCAGGACTGGAGTTAAACCTGCAGACACTGCGGCCCTCCAGGACTGAAGTTAAACCTGCAGACACTGCGGCCCTCCAGGACTGGAGTTAAACCTGCAGACACTGCGGCCCTCCAGGACTGGAGTTAAACCTGCAGACACTGCAGACACTGCGGCCCTCCAGGACTGGAGTTAAACCTGCAGACACTGCGGCCCTCCAGGACTGGAGTTAAACCTGCAGACACTGCGGCCCTCCAGGACTGGAGTTAAACCTGCAGACACTGCGGCCCTCCAGGACTGGAGTTAAACCTGCAGACACTGCGGCCCTCCAGGACTGCCGATAAACCCATAGCCGAAGGACTGGAGCAGAGCAGCCCTGGCCCTGACAAGCTCCCTCCTCCCACAGCAGCAGGGTAGATGGTAAATGAAGCAAAGCTAACCCCTGAGCAGCACAGCACTGTGAGTTATCGGGCCCTGATTAATTACGGCAGGATAGCTGCTGCAGAATCGATGAATAAGCATTTATGATATCCATCAGCCATCCTCGCTCCGCAGACGGTAATAAATCAGTGCGTCTCGCAGCCTACCGCCCGCTGGATCCCTTCCCAAATTTTTAACATCTGATGGACGAGGAACGGTCAGCCCCCTTGAACCCTCATCGCTCATTGTGAGTGGAGGAGATGAGTTAGGCTTTGGGGTGTTGGGGGCGCCTGGTGACTTGGCGTCACGCCACTGGCTTTGGTTTGTGGAGAGGAGATAACCCGCGGAGCTGAGCCATTATCGATTTCACGTGGACCCTGTTCTGTCGCCACCTCTTGCCTGTGGCGGAATTCGTTCACGTCAGCTAGCACGTGAAAAGTCCGCTACACCATGGCAACGGTTTGGCTGCTGATTCAGTCACAGTTATTTGGTAGACTCTTTTAACCCGCAGCATCGTATAGTGTGAGAGGACATGAGTGCATTCACCCAATTGGTATGAGCAAATTGTGCCAAACCTGGCCAACACCTTCCAGGAGCACAGAGCAAAAGAGAAAAACATTTACTTTTGTTTAGAACCAAACACAGGAGTTGAGCATGTGTTGCTGCACTACACTCTGTTGCTACGTGATGTCTCATTCTATTGATACATACACACTGATTCTAGTGAATTTTATCAATAATAACTCAGTTGTACAACATGACGTCTGTGATTCGAGAACTTCATGATTCTGGATTCTACAACTTCAGTCTCAACATGGAATCCTTCACTGTTTGCTGTTGTGGGTTCGGTGAGCTCTGTGTGGGCTGTCTCTCAGGCTGCAGGGCGTGTGCTCCTGTGTTTTAAGCCCTCGTCGAGCTCTGTGTGGCCTGTCTCTCAGGCTGCAGGGCATGTGCTCCTGTGTTTTAAGCCCCCGTCGAGCTCTGTGTGGCCCGTCTCTCAGGCTGCAGGGCATGTGCTCCTGTGTTTTAAGCCCCCGTCGAGCTCTGTGTGGCCCGTCTCTCAGGCTGCAGGGAGTGTGCTCCTGTGTTTTAAGCCCCCGTCGAGCTCTGTGTGGGCCGTCTCTCAGGCTGCAGGGCGTGTGCTCCTGTGTTTTAAGCCCCGTCGAGCTCTGTGTGGCCCGTCTCTCAGGCTGCAGGGCGTGTGCTCCTGTGTTTTAAGCCCCCGTTGAGCTCTGTGTGGCCCGTCTCTCAGGCTGCAGGGCGTGTGCTCCTGTGTTTTAAGCCCCGTTGAGCTCTGTGTGGCCCGTCTCTCAGGCTGCAGGGCGTGTGCTCCTGTGTTTTAAGCCCCCGTCGAGCTCTGTGTGGCCCGTCTCTCAGGCTGCAGGGCGTGTGCTCCTGTGTTTTAACCCCCCGTTGAGCTCTGTGTGGCCCTGTCTCTCAGGCTGCAGGGCATGTGCTCCTGTGTTTTAAGCGCCCGTTGAGCTCTGTGTGGTCTGTCTCTCAGGCTCCAGGGCGTGTGCTCCTGTGTTTTAAGCCCCCGTTGAGCTCTGTGTGGCCCGTCTCTCAGGCTGCAGGGCGTGTGCTCCTTTGTTTTAAGCCACTTACTGAGTTTCGGTGGGGAGACTCTGAGCCGCTGCCTGTGCTGGCCCTCTTGGTTCTCTGCGCCAGGGATGTTCCGAAACGCAGGGTCTCGTACACGGGGTCTACTTTGCTCCCACAGGCTGTGGGGGGGTGGGGGGTCGGGGGGAATGGGTGTTGAGGGGTGAGGAAGAGGGGAGGGGAGAAAGACCATTAGATTCCACCATTAAAAAACATCATTCCATCATTCAATCTGTCATCGCTTGTGTGGATGGAGGTACTGGGACCCACCGATAGGCATGACCTCTTTGATGCAGCCAAACTGTTCCTGGATCAGGAGAGGGGAGCTGTAGTACCGGCGAAAACCCTTCGGCTGGAGAGAGAGAGAGGCAGAGAGAGGAGAGGGGCAGAGCAAGAGCGGGAGAAAGGGAGGGAGAGAGACAGAAGGAGAGAGGGAGAGAGGAAGAGGTATATGAGCAGAGCTAGTCAATACATTAACACAGGCCATGCCCCTCCAGCCAAACACAAAACAACACCCCACCAGGTGACCTCCATTGTGCATCTCACACATGCACACACACACACACACACACACACACATATACAAACACACTCACACACACACACACACACACACACACATACGCGCACACACACACACATGCACACACATATGCACACACACACACACACATGCACACACATACGCACACACACACACACATGCACACACATACACACACACACACACACACACACACAGACAGGTACAAACACACACACACACACACACTGCACACACACACACAGTTGGCCTGGCATACACACAGTCTGTCTGTCTCCATTCGGCACTCCAATCCAGAAATGTGGAAAGCCTCAAGACACTGATAAAACATGAATATCTCATCCCACCGCATGCGGATGCAGCAGTAACGCCATGTTTTTGTGTGATGCGTTAGGCGCACAGAAACAGGCTCTGTTAGAGCGTTAACCTTGTGTGTGCTGAACATGCCACAGGGCGCTGAACGCCAGGGAATATCTGGACCCCCCCATACACTAGCGATGCCAAAAGACATCAATTCTGAAGCACATTTGAGATTTTAAAAACCTTCAGATACTACGGCCCAGCCAAATGCTTCTCCCGATTATTCCCATTATTATACTTGAAGAACTCACAAAGAAACACAGTCAGAGGAACAACCTTCATGTGCAGCTTTGCATGGACAGACTGTGGGTGCCTCAGTGACCAGCAGGGGCCGCTGGTGAGCAATGAGACCCAAGACATCCCCACTGACTGCATCCCTCCCTGGGGGACTATATAGCTAATTATACCTGGTGGGGCCCAGACTGTGGGGCCCATCCACACACTGGAGCAGTGCCTTAACAGGATGCAGACTGTGGGGCCCATCCACACACTGGAACAGTGCCTTAACAGGATGTAGACTGTGGGGCCCATCCACACACTGGAGCAGTGCCTTAACAGGATGCAGACTGTGGGGCCCATCCACACACTGGAGCAGTGCCTTAACAGGATGCAGACTGTGGGGCCCATCCACACACTGGAGCAGTGCCTTAACAGGATACAGACTGTGGGGTTCCATCCACACACTGGAACAGTGCCTTAACAGGATGCAGACTGTGGGGCCCATCCACACACTGGAACAGTGCCTTAACAGGATGCAGAAGGTGGGGCCCATTCACACACTGGAACAGTGACTTAACAGGATGCAGACTGTGGGGCCCATCCACACACTGGAACAGTGCCTTAACAGGATGCAGACTGTGCGGCCCATCCACACACTGGAGCAGTGCCTTAACAGGATGCAGACTGTGGGGCCCATCCACACACTGGAGCAGTGCCTTAACAGGATACAGACTGTGGGGTTCCATCCACACACTGGAACAGTGCCTTAACAGGATGCAGACTGTGGGGCCCATCCACACACTGGAGCAGTGCCTTAACAGGATGCAGACCGTGGGGCCCATTCACACACTGGAACAGTGACTTAACAGGATGCAGACTGTGGGGCCCATCCACACTATGGAGCAGTGCCTAAACAGGGTGCAGACTGTGGGGCCCATCCACACACTGGAGCAGTGCCTTAACAGGATGCAGACTGTGGGGCCCATCCACACACTGGAGCAGAGCCTTAACAAGATGAGGCACCCAGCAGCCCAGTCCAGAAACACACAGACCATGAGGGCTCTGTAAACTAGACCTTTTCTGGAGGAAATTAAGGGCTATTAATGAGCCCAGTGCATGCTGGGAAGTATTGACCTCCAAGCCGTTAAAAGAGACCTTGAACCCAGAGCCCCCCTCCCGCTTTCCCAGCCTTCACTCCACACCCCCCGCAGAGTTCAAACAAGGGAAACTCTTGATGTGTGTCATTTATTTCTCGGTGGCATTTCTGTATTTACCCTCAAAATCTGCCTGATAAAGCAAAATCAATATTTCTCATCTCATCTCACATCAGATTAATTCTCCTCTGATCCAGGAAATTACCCGACAGATTGCACTTTCCCAAAAGATTGAATTTGCTCTTTTTTTTTGTGTGTGTGTGTGTGTGTGTGTGTGTGTGTGTGTGTGTGTGTGGGTGGGGTGCACTTATTGACCAAGTCTTCAGCTACAGCACAGCCATTCTCCATATCTTTCACCAGAGCCGGATAACAGAATGCAGCACATCTCCTCAATAACACAACTCCTGGAGATTTTTGAGTTATAAAGTTATGAGATACAAATTAAAAAACAGAAAAAAACAAAGACAGAGGAAGATATGAATCAAAGACTAATGGCCTGATTTTCGAAAACATTTAGTATTTGCAAGACAGCATGTGATTGGTTGAGGTAGATAATTTGCTCCAATCACAACTCATGTCATTGAAATGTGCTAAAGGCTTTGAGCCCTAAGAGGTAATTATAAGAATAGGACGTATCTACCCCCATACCAGTCTACAATAAGGAAATCACGTTACACAAGTCCATTATCTGGGATTTCGCTGTTTTCAATGTGCAAGTGCTGTGTATCTCCAATTAAAATGTCTAATTTTGGACTCTTTGTGTTGCGTGTCAGGGGGGGGGGCCTTTTGTTTGCTTTGTTCGTCTCACACAATGCCTGTCTGCAATCTGCACCTGAAGAGCTTCTGAATGAAAAGCGAAAGAGGATCCTCGGGCTTCACAAGATCCTCTCAAGTCCCGAGTCACGGCCCAAAACGCAACGAGGAAATCAATTCTGTAAATCAATCAAAACCCAAAACATCTTAACGGTCACGTACCCTATTGACTAAATTAAGGTGCTTTCCATGTATACGTATACATATAGATCTATCGCTCGCACATAACAAAACATCAGTATTGCATAACCCCACTGAGGGCTTTGACATTTTCTATAGATCCACAGAGATCGTCATCTTTGTGTGGTGAGAATTCAACAGTCTGAACAGCTTTCAAAAGTGATTTATTTTTTTGACAAAGGCCCTAATTCAGCCAATTATTAGATCTCGACATCATTCATTTGACTCCATTCATTAAACTGCTCTTGGTGTTTATTTGCTGATCTTATGGTTGAATATACATTAGGATACTGTGATACTCATATTCCTACCTCAGCCCTGCAGGAACTGCAGTCATATTTACAGTCATTACCGCTGAACCAGCTATGAGACATTAACTAATATTTACACTGCTGAAGTGCTGGAATATCCACATCATAGCATGTGGTAAATCACGTTTTTATACACTGATATTCAAATATTTGGTTTTAATAAGTGAAAGCCAGCAAAGGAATTATTTTCTCCTCCATTAAAACCTGCCAAGAGAAATAAATAGTGCAAGTTTTTTTTTTCTCTCTCTCTCACTCTTTTTTTTTTCTCTACGTCGAGGGAGAGCTCTATAAATAGTGTCTGGCTCCAATGGGAATATTCTCTTTTTATGCCTGACCCTTTCCACCGAGTTTTTCCATTCCTGGAAGACGATCGCGTCCCTGGGTGTCTCATAATCCTGGTGTCTCGTGGAAAATTAAAGAGGGCAGGGTGGAGTTATTTAAGGGGTTGGGTTGATTCACTCCGCTAGCCTTCCTCCTGCTTTTTCATGGGACCAGCTTTTCACAGCGGAGGCAGAACTTTGGGGGGACCGTTCCCTGGGGGGTTCCATGAGTCCGAGTCAATGGAGGGTGGGTGGGGGTGGCGCTCTCCAGGAGAGGGGGGGGGTGAAGGGGGTGGGGGTTTTTATCCAGTCACACCTGAGTGAGTTCTGATTCAAGCCCCTACCCTCACCCCACCCCATCTTACAGTAACTAAAAATCGCGACTGTCTGCCCCTCCAGAGTACGCCGCAAAGCAAGCTGGGGTGACGGACACGTCCCGGCATGTTCCGCGATGACTACCTCATTAAGATGCGGGCTCACACCGCGCTCACCCTCTGCGCACTTGCAGATGGAGAGAATGAAACAAGAGGCAGAGAGAGAAGGAGAGAGTGACAGAGAGAGAGTGACGAATCGTGCTATGGGACTTCTGATCTACCGCTAACCGCTAATAGCCCTGAAAGGCTATTGGGACTGAGACTGTGGGGGGGGGGGCGACAATGGAATGAAGGAATTTTGCAAGTGACCTTCTGATTCTATAGCCCTTTCAAATTCAAATTCAGATTCAGATTCAAATCATCTTTACTGTCAGGTCAAGTACTGATATTCTGACAATCCATCCTATCTACTGAGCGGACCTATCAAGGGCTACTGCACATGTGCACACAGCAATAACATTATTTTAATTTTACCATAGGTTATTATTGTATCTTTCTTTTGTGTCATTGCTAAGGTTTATCGTTAACTTTTATTCAATTTGTTATGTTTATTCAACCTTGCTTCAAGCATTTTACACAAAGGCAGCGTATATTTTTTTGGCCTTGCTGTCAGGTAGAGAAACAATGCTCTAGCAATGCATTTGTGACATCACAATAGCGTGATCCCCATGGCAATGGTGGAATGACCATTTACGCACAGCATTACCCAAACAGCTGGGCAACTGTGGTGCCAGCACCGCAGCTGTAATACTGAGTAATTTTTACGAGTCTTTTTGTAACTGAAGCATTTAGCATGTGCAAAACAGCTGTTATGTTACAAAAAGACTAAGAGAGGATGTGATTGGTGGAGGTAGCTTGTTTTCTCCAATTAACAAATCATGTCAATCATGTACAAAAACATTAGCATGTGCTAAAAGCTTTGATAAATCAGTGAGATATCCATATCCAGGAAATGACTATGCATGATACCCAGAAGAGCCTTAAGATAATGCAGTCAAGTCTGAAAGTTAAATCAGGAAGAAATATTTGTCAGGTTATGACATGAACTTGTGACATAAACAGAGGTACAAATGTGCTTCAGAAACAGAAAATTTTATAAGCATGCCAACACCATGTTAAGTCATGATTCCTTTCCTAGCAGACATGGTAGTCCAAGGCATTTTACCCACTGTCCATTTTACAGTGGGACACTTTGTTACTAATTTACATGAAATACCTTGTTTATGAGGCACAACAACAGAGCCCTGCTTTGGAACTAAACAAAAAGGCCTTTGTGTTCTAAGCCCAGTTCCATAACCGTTACGCTATGCCACTGACCCGAGACACCCCTGGGACAGTGACCGTTTACGCACAGCGTTACCCAAACAGCTGGGCAACTGCGGCGCCAGCAGAGCAGCTGTAACACTGAGTCATTTTTACGATATTATCACAGTCCTTCGCGCAGACCTGCCTCGTGTTGATGGTGTTATGAGGAGTCAGCGTAATGCTCTCATCTGACACTCAGAACAGGCTGGGAGACACAAAGTGGACAAATGAGACGGACTGAAAATCTGCATCTCATCTGCACACATCAACGAGCTCCAGCCTGCCTGCCACCTCCGATTACCCATCACCCAACACCCCCACCCCCCTGCAGCAAACCCACCCCACAGTCGCCAGTGGGAGAGCTGTGCTCCAGCTTTGAAAAAAAAAAAAAGCCAACCTGAATTATAACATCATTATTATAACTCATGAAAATGTGATGGAATACGGAGCTGTGCGCTTTTTATGATGTCATGGTACACTCTGATGGTGATGATGATGGTGATGGTGATGGCGATGAAGATCTCACCAGTTTCCCCATGCATCTCTGCTGTCCCACGCCGTCGGCACACTTGTGGTGGATGCTCATCTTGCAGGCCTTGCAGCGGAGGCCATGTTTGGCCGTGGTCCCTGTCAATGACATCCAAAACAGACACGTTACTCACTACAAACCACATCCAAAACAGACACGTTACTCACTACAAACCACATCCAAAACAGACACGTTACTCACTACAAACCACATCCAAAACAGACACGTTACTCACTACAAACCACATACAAAACAGACACGTTACTCACAACAAACCACATCCAAAACAGACACGTTACTCACTACAAACCACATCCAAAACAGACACGTTACTCACAACAAACCACATCCAAAACAGACACGTTACTCACTACAAACCACATCCAAAACAGACACGTTACTCACTACAAACCACACCGTAAGCTGCATCCAAACTAGACACGTTACCAGCTGTACATCTAATTCTTATTCTTAATTGCACATCTAAAATTGAAACACTTCAAACCCACTTGAAAATGTCCTCCAAAACAGACACATTACTTTCTGTAAACCAAGTCCAAAACAGACACATTACTTTCCGTAAACCAAGTCCAAAACAGACACATTACTTTCTGTAAACCATGTCCAAAACAGAAATGCAGCCAACCTGAATAGGCTTCCAGAAGGAAGACGTTAACCCATGTAAACAAGGTCCATAGCGGATATGTTAAACCCATTAAATAACATTCAATGCAGACATGTTACCTGCTGTAAACTAATTCCAAAACAGACATACTAAACCAGGTAAATAACGCCCAAAACGAAAACGATACCCGCTGTAAAACGAAGCCAAAGCAGACACATTACCTGCCTTCACACGTGCCTGTCTCTTCAGAGACACAGCAGTCAAACCGCCTTAAACAGGGTTTCTGTCTGAAGGCTCACCGCTCAGACAGTAGAACCTCGCGGTTGTTTATTTTAAGACAAAATAAGATAGTAAGATACTATCAGGGACATTGATTTTTGCAGGTTGTGAGGTGGCTGTCTGGCCTAGATGCTCATTTTGGTGCTTTCACACACTCACAGCTACCCCCTCCTGGGCCAAGCTAGCCCATAATAATCACATCCAGATCAGACTAAGGGGACACATGTAACCTCAACCATCACATAGTAATAAAATCAAGACCAGACTAAGGGGACACATGTGACCTCAGTTGTCCTATAGTAAGCAAATGGAGCCCAAACTATGGGGACATGTCTGACCTTCTCCTTCCCAATAAACCCCTTCCCGCTTTATCCTGTTAATGTCTTGAAGCTGATTCGATTCACCGCGGCCCTCTCCACCCTTCTCTCGCCTCGTTTCCAAAAATAAGCATCCTTCCACCACTGGCTATCGTCTATCGGTCGTTAATTGCATCAGTTTGGGTTAAATGAAGATTAATTAGGCTTAATTGCGTTCAGACATTATGTAAGCGAGAGTGAAGGAACAAATATTAAGTGAAAGCTTTGAGGGTGGGGGTTGTTGGGGGATTATGAATGCTGATTACAGTATCCTCACTGTGGTCCGTCTGCATACCAAATGATAATGAGGTGTGCAGATGCTGGAGATATTAGCATGGCTAAACAAGCCTCTGCACTAATCCTGACTGTTGTTTTGGGAAACATCAGTGAATCTCAGCTCACAGACCACGAAGAGACCCTCTACTTTACAGCATTTACCCACACAAAAAAAAAAAGCGAAATAAGATTTGAATTAATACGCCCCAATACGATACCGACCGAGCGCAAAATACATTGTTTGGTCGTTCCGCTGTGGGGACGCGCTAGCCTGAATTCCGCCCAGCAACATAATGGATTAGTGCTTTTTCATCATGTGATCTGGGAGTGTGATGGGAGGAAACTGAGCTAAATCACCAGTGACCAGCAATGTGCGTTACCTGGGTAATGCATAGTGGCCATTTTAAACCGGACTACTCACAACTCATGAAGAAGGAGGGCATTATTGTGACCATTAATACTTAGTGAAATTTCACGTAGTGAAACTTCCCTCTCATTGAGCAACAGCGCCCCATCTGGATATTCCATGGCGGCTGCGCAGGGATCAGGTAGACCGCGGCGTGAGGAGAAGCAGTGACTGGCCCACCCCATTGTTCACTCAAACACTTTCCATTCATTTCTTGATATAAGTGCCACTGTGATTATATTGAACATGCCCTCCTTCCCAGGTCCTTTCTCCCAGTCTAAATTACAGAGCTGTTCTAGGATCAATTTGGCCTTCAAGCTCATGATCAACAAGGTCAGGGGAACCTGATCCAGGATCAGCATAACTTTGATATGCAAAACAAGAAATACAAGCCCTGACCCCTTCTTTAAATCCCTTCACAGATTATCTGCTCTGGCAAGATGATTAGCTCTGTGTTCTACAGTGTTATTAAAACTGAAAGGTCGGCCTCTGCCATTGAAACATTTCAATTTTCTGCATCTCATGCATATTCATTACTGGGGTGTGACCAAGGACATTATCTGTGGCAATGTTCTGTCCTTGATCACAACTCCTTATGAATATTCATTAACTGCAACATAACACCATAAACTCTTGTTGCCAGCAGGGCTCTCATACAACAGTTCTGGAGCAGGTTTAACTCCAGTCCTGGAGGGCCGCAGTGTCTGCAGGTTTAACTCCAGTCCTGGAGTGTCTGCAGGTTTAACTCCAGTCCTGGAGTGTCTGCAGTTTAACTCCAGTTCTGGACTCCAGTCCTGGAGTTTAACTCCAGGCCGCAGTGTCTGCAGTGTCTGCAGGTTTAACTCCAGTCCTGGAGGGTCCTGGAGCAGTGTCTGCAGGTTTAACTCCAGTCCTGGAGGGCCGCAGTGTCTGCAGGTTTACTCCAGTTCTCCAGTCCTGAGGGTTTAACTCCAGTCCTGGAGGGCCGCAGTGTCTCTGCAGGTTTAACAGTCCTGGAGTGTCTACTCCAGTGCAGACACTCCAGTCCTGGAGGGGAGTGTCTGCAGGTTTAACTCCAGTCTTCAGAGCTCTGCAGGTTTAACTCCAGCTCACATCCCAGGTTTAATTGCAGACTGAAGTCTTCAAGCTGGAGGCTCACATCCCTGCAGAGTTGTTGCGCTTGAAACGTGTATTTCCTATATGACGCTCTGAATCAAAAAGCATCTGCTAAAGACTGAGGTGTAAAAGTAAAGCTAAAAGGGATCCAGGAGCTGAGAATCTGGTTTCTGTAGAGGGTCTGTGGCCCACATCCCCATGTAACCTCACATGGCTCTGTGCTGTAGCCATGTTTTAGTGCACAAAGCTGCAGAGACTGGCAGAGGGAGGCCAGGGCAGCGCTACAGCAAACACAGGCCTGCACAGTGAGGCTGTGAGTAGACGGGACCATGATGCTGTGTGTGACGTCTGCCCCTGTCTGATAAAAATTTTGTGCATCCAGCACTTAATTGATTAATCAATCGACATGTGCCCAGCCCAGACTTTTGAGAGTGTGTGTGTGTGTGTGTGTGAGTCTGTGTGTGTATAAGAGAGAAAGTGTGTGTGTGTGTGTGTGTGTAAGAGAGAAAGTGTGTGTGTGCATGTGTGTGTGTGTGTGTGTATAAGAGAGAAAGTGTGTGTGTGTGTGTGTGTGTGTGTGTGTGTAAGAGAGAAAGTGTGTGTGTGTGTGTGTGTGTGTGTATAAGAGAGAAAGTGTGTGTGTGTGTGTGTGTAAGAGAGAAAGTGTGTGTGTGTGTGTGTGTGTGTAAGAGAGAAAGTGTGTGTGTGTGTGTGTGTGTGTGTAAGAGAGAAAGTGTGTGTGTGCATGTGTGTGTGTGTGTATAAGAGAGAAAGTGTGTGTGTGTGTGTGTGTGTGTGTAAGAGAGAAAGTGTGTGTGTGCATGTGTGTGTGTGTGTATAAGAGAGAAAGTGTGTGTGTGTGTGTGTGTACATGTACGTGTGCGTGTTTAAAGAGAAAAAGTGTGAGCATGTGTGTGTGTGTACATGCATGTGTGTGTGTTTAAAGAGAAAAAGTGTGAGCATGTGTGTGTGTGTGTGTGTACATGTACGTGTGTGTGTTTAAAGAGAAAAAGCTTGAGCATGTGTGTGTGTGTGTACATGTACGTGTGCCTGTTTAAAGAGAAAAAGTGTGAGCATGTGTGTGTGTGTGTGTGTACATGTACGTGTGCGTGTTTAAAGATAAAAAGTGTGAGCATGTATGTGTGTTTATGTGCGTGTGTGTGTATGTGTATATAAGAGAGAAAGTGTGTGTGTGTGTGTGTGCATGTGTGTGTGTGTGTGTATATAAGAGAGAAAGTGTGAGTGTGTGTGTATATAAGAGAGAAAGTGTGTGTGTGTGTGTGTGTGTGTGTATATAAGAGAGAAAGTGTGAGTGTGTGTGTGTGTGTGTGTAGACATATGCTCAAAGACACATGCACACTGACACTGACAGTTGCTCATATAGCACATTCAGGTGGGCCAGGATGGGGTGATGCTGTAAGTGAGATGAACAGGTTTCCAGTTTGGACAGCGTTTGATTTATTTTTCTCAGGTCATCATTAACCCTGCCCTATCAGGTTCCAGCACTGATTTTTTTCCACAGAGGCAGGGCGGCCAGATCGTTTACCCCAAGGATGAGAGTGTTTGGCTGGGGAGCACAGCGCCGTACCCTCCCGCCCTCAGCTGCGTAGCCATGCCTCGTTAATTTGGGCCGACAGGGCGGTGATTATCCGTATCGGTGCGGGAATCTAAGACCCAGGGTCCCCGACTCACGGCTGAAACCGAGGAAGACAAACGTCACGGCAACAAGGCCGGCCATTTCCGCCAGGCAATAGATAAGCAGCGCGTGTGTCTGTGGGTATGTGGGTCAGGTGCCGTCAGCTTAATGACTGCCCCCCCCCACTCCAACCACAACAGTAACCCTCGCTGGGGGAAACCTAAAACCACAGTTAGCCTCACACAACAAGTTTATATCTCTTTTAGCCTGGTGAAAGCAGTGCAGTTCAGAGTGATAGTGCCAGGTTTATACCTCTCTGCTGTAAGCCTGGTGAAAGCAGTGCAGTTCAGAGTGATAGTGCCAGGTTTATACCTCTCTGCTGTAAGCCTGGTGAAAGCAGCGCAGTTCAGAGTGATAGTGCCAGGTTTATACCTCTCTGCTGTAAGCCTGGTGAAAGCAGCGCAGTTCAGAGTGATAGTGCCAGGTTTATACCTCTCTGCTGTAAGCCTGGTGAAAGCAGTGCAGTTCAGAGTGATAGTGCCAGGTTTATACCTCTCTGCTGTAAGCCTGATGAAAGCAGTGCAGTTCAGAGTGATAGTGCCAGGTTTATACCTCTCTGCTGTGAGCCTGGTGAAAGCAGTGCAGTTCAGAGTGATAGATGGTGCCAGGTTTATACCTCTCTGCTGTAAGCCTGTAAGCCTGGTGAAAGCAGTGCAGTTCAGAGCGATAGTGCCAGGTTTATACCTCTCTGCTGTAAGCCTGGTGAAAGCAGTGCAGTTCAGAGCGATAGTGCCAGGTTTATACCTCTCTGCTGTAAGCCTGGTGAAAGCAGTGCAGTTCAGAGTGATGGTGCCAGGTTTATACCTCTCTGCTATTAGCCTGGTGAAAGCAGTAAAGTCAAAAGTTGTAAACCACACTCACTTTTGAGATGCACCATAGATATTTTTTAAGCAAGCCCCTTAACTCAGATAAGGCTCATTTAAGGAGGGAATGGAGTTTCAAACGCTGTTGGGTTAGATGTAAAAATGAGGCAAGTGTCAAACACATCCCGTTACCTTAATCTGCACTCCATGGATGTGAGCAGTGTTTATGCTAGCTGCCATGCCCCCTTGCAGTACGAGCTGCTCCCAGAAGATACAGGAGACAGCATCTCCCAGATCTCTCGAGATCGGACTGTGTGAGAGTCACTCCCACTCGCTCCCACTCGGACCCACCTGGGCCAATTCTGCCTTTAAAGGGTGTTTGTGTGTGTGTGTGTGTGTGTGTGTGTGTGTGTGTGTGTGTGTGTGTGTGTGTGTGTGTGTGTGTGTGAGTGTGTGTGTGAGTGCATGAGTGTGTGTGTGTGTGTGTGTGTGAGTGCATGAGTGTGTGTGGGGGTTATCTTAAAGATAAACTTTCTCTGTTTATCTCTCAGCATATCTCGTTCCCAAACTCTCTAAGCCTGTGACTCACTTAATAAGAAAATAAATGTTTTCTGTGACCCACGTCTTATTTAAATGTGGCCTGAAATGTTCATATATGGAAACTGAAAAGTTTGTAACATATTTCAAAACAATGGCATCCGCTCTTTGCATGTAGGGAAGTCCAGCGTCCATTTAGATCACTGTGAATGGAAACAGAGAGCGCAGGCTGCTTTCCAATACTCATATTGTGTCCCCTCCTCTCCTCCTTGACCCTTGACCCTTGACCCGGAAACTGATCTATGTGTCCTCCCTCCCTCCACTATTCCAGAAAGGTAGGAGATGATATTTCACCTCCTCCACTTGCCTTCTCCTGTCCTGCAAACGAAGGATACATCTATGTATCCTACCGCGGAAGTCTTTTCACATTTCTGGGTGACATCATTGTGCTCACAACCAGTCAGATTAAAATACCATCCCACAGAATATTTTGACTGGCTTAGGTCTCCGCAAAATCGGTCAAAGTTACACGACTTCAGCAATAGCCAGAGTCAACTTTGATGTTGGGCTCATCTTTTTTGCTGTTCCAATTTTCATTTCATCTCCTCATTTCCTCCTCTCCTCCAGTTCCTCCATATACTGTACTTCCGGGGTAGGAGACGAGGGGAGGAGATGAGAAAAGGTACTGGAACGCACTCGCAGTGTTAATAAAAGGGTAACCTATCGCTGTGAACTTGCGCTCTGTCTGCTAGCGTTGTCAGGCTTGCCTTGTGCCTGGGCGGGTAATGAGCACTAATGAAGTCTGCCCCAGGTGTGAACCGCAGCGGCTCGAGCTGCGTGGCCCAGCTGTCCACAGCGTTCTGATGACACTGCAACACTGCGGGTTTCACTGCGCTGTTTGGGGAAGCACACCTGCATCACACGCATACCTTGGATGATTCAGCGCTTCAAACGCTGCTAAAATCTGCATATCCTTGAGGACTTTCAACAAAGCATGTTAACTAACCCAAAACCGTGCCAATTAAATGCGAGCATTACAGCTTCCACAGTGGTGCGAAGGGAGCACACCTGTTTCAAAGGCATATTTGGGATTCTTAATCTCTTCAAACACAAAAACAAAATTTACACATTTTTGAGGATCTTCAACAAAGCATGTTAATGAACCCAAAAACACGCAATCAACACCTAAAAGCTACATTTTTCACAATGTTGAGGGGAAAGCACACCTGTTTCAAACACATATTTGGGATGGTGTACATATTTAGATGCTAGTAAAATTTGCACATCCTTGGATCTTTAACAAAGCATGTTAACTAACCCAGAAATGTGCAATTACATCATGAAAAAATGCTGTTCTGAACTCTCCATTTTTGTTTAGTTTAAAATAGTTTGTAATATGCTGGAATTTTACTGCATGAGAGGCCAATGGCTTTCATTTCTTTCACCTTTTCTAGCAGAGCTTTTACAGTAGGATTACAGTTCTTATCTCCGTTCAGGTCACAAGAGTCTGGAAACTGGGCAGTGGAGGTCCCACTCAAAACACAGAGGTTGCAGGTTCAGTTCCAAGGAGTGGCAATGCCATTGATCCCTTTAGCACATGAATCCACCTGAACAGCATGAGTAAATATAACTGTATAACAGTGCTGTATGTAAAAAACAAGCTGTGTATGTCACCCTGGGTAGAAGTATTGGCAAAATGCTACAGTGTAAATTTACAATGTGCTTGATGGTTGTTACTACAACCAATCAAACATCACTGGTGAAAATTTAGTCTTAGCTTGTTCACAGTTGAACCCCCCACCAGCCAAACAAACTACCGACAGTTTTCAGCATCCGATTCCACCGTGCCGAGCGGCCGCCAGCTCACTTGGCGAACTGTCAGCTGGCCTCGGTTATCACTCAAGCCCCTGGATCTCGGCCTGCAAGGTTAACGGCGAGACAGCGACTGCCCGGAACATTCTGGATCAACGTCAAAACGTGCCCTCTCTTCCTCACACAGGATAAATTATGTATAAGGAAGTGAGGGCTGATCTCAAGGCCAGAGGAGTGGAGTGCAGGGTCCAACTCTCTCCCACAGAGAGCCTCTCCATCACCTGCTCTCCCTCTCTCTCTCTCTCTCTCTTTATCCTGCTCTCTCTCTCCTCTCTTTCTTTATCCTGCTCTCTCTCTCTCCTCTCTCTCTCCTCTCTTTCTTCATCCTCCTCTCTCTCTCTCTCTCTCTTTATCCTGCTCTCTCTCTCTCTTTCTTTATCCTGCTCTCTCTCTCTCTTTCTTTATCCCGCCCTCTCTCTCTCTTTCTTTATCCTGCTCTCTCTCTCTCTCTCTCTTTCTTCATCCTGCTCTCTCTCTCTTTCTTTATCCTGCTCTCTCTCTCTGTCTCTTTCACACACACCCACCCGCTCATATTTTTTTCAGGAACTTTCCGTTAGCCCTGGACATAGATTTATCACCCTGTTTCTGAACTCTAAATGATTTGTGTGAAGTCGGCCGTCTTATTCTCCCGCTCGGTAAGGGGCCGAGGCCGTCTTATTCTCCCGCTCGGTATGGGGCCGAGGCCGTCTTATTCTCCCGCTCGGTAAGGGGCAGAGGCCGTCTTATTCTCCCGCTCGGTAAGGGGCCGAGGCCGCCTTATTCTCCCGCTCGGTAAGGGGCCGAGGCCGTCTTATTCTCCCGCTCGGTAAGGGGCCGAGGCCGTCTTATTCTCCCGCTCGGTGAGGGGCCGAGGCCGTCTTATTCTCCCGCTCGGTAAGGGGCCGAGACCGTCTTATTCTCGCCTCTATCAGCCAGCGGCGCTGATCGATACCGGGGCACAGTGGAGCTGGATCTGCCCGTATCAGAGCCTCAGTGCTGTGCCGGGACCAAGCTCAGCACACACCTCACGTACTTCCACCTCCCAGATCACAACCCCCCCCCTCCCTGGCTTCCCAGAACCAGCCGGTATCCCCAGACCCATTGCCAAATTAATCCCCCTTTGAAAGCAGTCATCCAAAACCACTTCCCCCCACCTCACACTGTTAATGAAGATGAGTTTGAAAAGAAGAATCTCTCTCTTTCTCTCTCTCTCTCTCTCTCTCTCTCTCTCTCTCTCTCTCCCTCCCTCCCTCTCTCTCTCTCTCTCTCTCCCTCTCTTTCCCTCTCCCTCCCTCTCTCTCTTCTCTCCTCTCTCTCTCTCTCCCTCCCTCCCTCCCTCCCTCTCTCTCTCTTTCCCTCTCTCCCTCCCTCTCCCTCCCTCTCTCTCTCTCTCTCTCTCTCTCTCTGTGGTGTTAACCCCACTACGGGAGCCTCACCTCAGTCGACTCAGTCAACTCCAAAGAGAGCTGATCTAGGGTCAGGTTACCTTTGTCTATGTCCAAATCTTATTTATTATGAGACATATGGCAAAACTGGTCTCAGATCAAGGCTTGTATTCACAAAGCAGAGCTGGACTGCTGATCTAGGATCAGTTTCCCTGTGTCCATATCCTTACCTTACCCAAGATGAGGATCTTACCGTATATTATAAATACAGTATATGCGTCTTATACAATATCACATGGTCTGCGCGCGGATAGATTCGCTGAATCCGCATTAATAAATAGGAAAACAGGCAAAGCCGGTAAAGTTTTCTTATCGTGGTCTGGTTTCTCATTTGCACAATCGAATTACGTTCTGCCAGGCATTTCATAAGCCGTGCGGAGCATAATTACATTTCCTCAAAGCAACAAATGAACAAATTAACATCCCCTACCGGCAACACCCAATGGCAGGCCTGCAATGCAATTTCATTCCCAAAGATGATGAAGTTCATGTAACAGCATAATAGGTATATGTAATAAGAAATATCAATGCTATTTTTTCCATTAAAAATGAAACCCAAATTCCACAAGGGTGGGGGCGGGGAAAGGGGGTTTGTGCAAGCTCTAAAAACAAAGAAACTCATACTAAATGATTACTGTAGGTTGCTTCACTGAATTTCATCTTGTCCTCTGCTAATATTTCTGTGTATTTATTTATTCATTGGAAGCAATGTTTAAAACTTAGTTTTTTAAATAAGCTCTTTCCTTAATCATTTTACCAGGGTTGCAGTGTTTAGAGCAGATTTACAGTAACACCCCCTAAAAGTAATATTTAACTCTAAATCACATTGCTAAAAACTATTCATCCCAAAACTGGGATTTCAACTAAACATCAAATTACATTAAATGTAAAATTCTCTGATCTGGCAACCCTGATTGCAGGACCCCAATGGGCGGAAACAATATCCTGTCATGGCAACCCAGACTGCCACTTCCCAGCTGTACTGCTGTTGTTTTGTTTTTTAGTCCCCTGTATTATTGGAATCGGGGTGAAACTAATGAGGTATGTCACCGGCATATGGCCCTGAGCGCACCTATAGCTGGATGAAGCTTCAGTCTCTTCTTCACCTGATGGGACATATGGTGCAGAAGCCGACTCAGGATCCTGGGGACTCCAGTAGCCCGTAGCGTTTCAGTTTGTGCGTTCACGCGGAAACGCCGCCATAACCTAAGGGCGACTGGAACCAAAGTCATTGTGCTTGATCGAGGAGGTGGCGTGTAGCTAGGCATTGCAACCGGCCCTGAAGGCAAGCCAGCAATATCTCGGGCCTCCAGCTTGAGTGTTTCCCAAGAGCCACTTTGACACACATAGCGCCTGCTCACTCCGTGTAACAAGATGGCGGTCTCTCTGATTCCAACGCAAATCCGCGATTGACAGTTTTCCATCTTGGAATCAGGATTTCTAGCATCTTCCGCTGACCTGGTTTTAAGGACGTCTAATTGAAAATGATTTTCTCTGAGTGGCCCTCTCCTTTACAAAAAAGCATCACTCATTAAGGGGAAGCCGCTAATGTCCACATCAAAATTCCCCAGCGAACACCGAAGAGCGCCTCGGCTGTCTGGAATCCTGCAAATCTCCAAAGATCCTGGGAATCCACACTCCGTACAGCTCGGTCCAAACCATGCCTCTCTCAGGCACGCCCTTAAAGGGGAACTTCACACTACAACCAACCTCTTTCTCGCCCTCTCTCTCTCTCTCGTTCCAGCAGTCATGTTGACATGTTTCACAGTACATTGTGCGTTTTGTTAATGCCTCTTTTGCAGTGTTTGTCTCATGCGGTTTTGTGAAACTGTTGGCACTTCTGATGCAAGAAAAAGTTCTGAGTAAATCAGAATATAAAGTATATATCATTTCATAATCTTGTGGATCTGGCTCAAAAGTCTCTCTCTCTCTCTCTCTCTCTCTCTTTCACATAAGTCTAAGAGTGTGAGAATCCTTGCAGAAACACCAAATCACAGAATAACTGGTGTCTTTTGATCTGCCATTAGATTATTTGTTTTGAAAAAAGCCAATTACCACATACCAATCCTGCAGAGACCAGACCTCTGAAAAATCTGCCATGTTTTACGTCACCAGGGTAACTGGACCCACTGTTAGGAATGCTCAGGATTATCCAACAAGAATGCACACACACACTCACACACACAAACACACCCACACCCACACTCACACACACAAACACACACACCCACGCTAACACACACGCACTCACACACACAAACACACCCACACCCACACTCACACACACAAACACACACACAAACACACACACCCACGCTAACACACACGCACTCACACACACAAACACACCACACCCACACTCACACACACAAACACACACACAAAACACACACCCACACTAACACACACAAACACACCCACACCCACACTCACACACACAAACACACACACCCACGCTAACACACACGCACTCACACACACAAACACACCCACACCCACACACACAAACACACACACCCACGCTAACACACACGCACTCACACATACAAACACATGCACACACACACTCACTCTCACACACACACACACACACACACACACACAAATTATCTATTTATCTATACCTGCTCCACCAAATCTAGGGTTACAGAGTATTCAAAAGTACTCTGATCCAATTACTATTTTCATTAGTAATTTTATATTTCAATCTACTAAAAGTATAAAACATGGTGAAACAGTGCAATGGGAAGCTGACTAACAAGCAGAATGCTTTTCCAAACGGAGAAATATGCAGCGATGATGCAGGGCTGATTTATCCACATAATCAGAATCAGAATCATAATCACACATGTCAGATTTTATTTTCTGAGTTTCCTGAGTCATCTCTGGCCCACTTGCTCAGGAGCTTCTCTGCTCGCTTGTTCTGCTGATGGATCCAGGAGATAACCTGCAGAACTGAGCCGTGCAAAATTAAAAACAAACTTCACCAGGCTTAGCTCAGTGTGCATGTATTTGAGCATGTGAGACTGTGGTCAAGCCTGACTGAGATCCATATTGATACTTTTTGATTTTATTTAATGACGTAGGTTCCACAGACAGCTCAATTCTCTTCTGCACTGATGAGTTTGAGAATGTAGGGATTTTTCAGCATGTCCGACTTAGGGGAATGATGGCCCTGGATTTAATGGCTTGTTTGACGAGCAGCACCTCCTTCTACACAGTGTCCCCATCACTGCAGGCACACTGCAGCCTCTGCTTACTGAAATGATGTTTCAGGGTGGAGCTTGCTCAGCTGTCACTGACATTGACATAGTTTGAATAAATCAAAAAGGTTTTTTTTTTTTGGCTCAACAACCAATCCAGTCATCGTTCCAAATCATTGAATCCTGGAAACCATATGGTAGCTGCTCCCATTTTGGTTCAATGACACCTCAATGCCTCATCACTACTGTAAACCCTTGACAGGCAAGCACCGATAAAAACAGCATGCATTTGAGCCGAAAGAACACCCCAGACCATTCATCATGCTGTCATCACTCACCTGATAGGCAGCCGCCCAGGGCACCTTAACACAGCACTTCAGCACAGTACCCATTTAAGCAGCTGGTTATTTCACTGAGGCAAATCTCGTTAAGCAACTCACCCAAAGTCATAATGGCAGAGACCCACCTGGGATTTAAACCTGCAACCTCTTATGCATGAGCCTTGTTCACTAACCTTTACAATACATAAATGCCATCGCTTACAACTACCATGCAGCCACTTCACAGCCAGCGTTGTGCGACTCAAATTTACTTCACTCAGCTGAGGTGGGTAACAAGACAACATATCACAACCCTGGCGATTATAATTCCTGTGTTAAAACAATTGTGTTAGCAATAACACAGCAGTTTAGACAAATTTGTATTGATGCAAGATCAAAATTGCAATTGCATTCATCTCAGGTTGAGGCTCAAAGTCTTTTCTATAAGGTCTGTGCCTTTGAAATACCAGGGTTTTCCCAGAAGCACGTTAGCATCCCACTGTGCCACAATGAGAAAACAGCCGAGCCAGTTGATGCAGTTGCAAGCATGAAAAGAGAGCAGAATGGCGCGACAGACATACAGTATGAGAATGTAAAATATGCAATTTGCACAAAGCAACAGACTTTACTAATGTAAGTGCTGTATTTATTGTGACTGCCCTTCTGGGATTCAAATACTTTTGGCTAGATTTATTCAAATATGCCTAGTTTCTCTAAGGACATACACGATTTAATCAAAAACGGATTTCAGTTTGCACTTCGCCATCTGGCAGGCTCACCTGAATTCACTTGTCTCCAATACAATATAACATAACCTAAGAAAACTGTTCTGTGAAATAAATGTAAGAACTGTTTGAGTGAATTGCATTAGCCCTTAAAGAGTCCAAATGCGTCTGACTGAATCCCGCCTGTGATGTTTCACCTTGTGAGAGTATTCTGAGTGACTACCAGCATCCAGAGCTCAGCCGTCATAAAAACTGCAACTCATCGAGAGGGACCAGAATACTGAGCAGCCCCTACACTCATCTTTCCCCTTCCCTTGTCCTTGCCTTCCTCCCTCGCTTTCTCTCTTTCCGATTTCCTTTCGATCAGGCTCTTGTATCCCTGTTTGAGACACACGTGTCCCCCTCTGAGACGGTAACTGCGCAACTTTTTCCCAACAAACATATACGCAAAGTATGTAAATATATACAAGTATAGAAAGAAAAGTAACACACTGTTGTAGAAGTCATATACTGTGTATTTAAATCCTCTGGACTGAGACAGGAAGTGGACTGCAGTGTGCTCAAGAGCAGGTATGCGTATATATGCGAATATGATATATCAGCTGGATGTGTGATGTCATTTGGTTGCATCACCGTTCGTTGGCAGTTTTAGTTTCCTCCTGTTGCCATGTTACCATGGCAGCAAGTTAACCACTAGCAATGTTCCAATTCAAGAAACGGGTCACTATCGGGGTTTTAAATTGACACAGGGGGAACTTAAAATATTTGTGTATGGTATATTCCTGTTTTATTGTGCTTGTTTATTAGCTTTTTATTGTTGTACAGCATTTTGTGCTACAGCCATGTTTGGAAGGTACAAATGCATTAAATTATTTTATGGCATTACATAAGTTAAAGAGTGGAATGAGTTAGTAGTGAGTTTATAAAAGTGATATGGAACCAGAAACACCCCAAACACACTTTTTTAAACATAACGAGTTTTTCCTTATGGGATGATGCTGGTGCTGGGGTATCTGGTGTATGTGGGGTATTTGCTATATTTGGGGTACATGGTGTGTTTGGAGTGAACAGTGAATTTGCGGTACATATAGTTTTTTTGGTATGTGTTGTATTAGGGGTACGTTTTGTTTTGGATACATATTGTCTTTTGGATACATAATTTTTTTATGGAATGCGTCGCATTTGGGGTACATGTTGTTGTTGTGTGTGGATTGCATGTTGTATTTGGGATATGTGTTGTTGTTGTGTGCGGGTGCACGCACAGGTCCGGGCCGGGGGCCCCACTCACCCACGATCATGTGGTTGCAGACGTCGCAGAAGGTGGGCTTCTTGAAGATGTGCTCCAGGAAGCCGTGGAGGGAGGGGTCATTCTGCGGCAGCGTCCTACTGGGGGAGCACACGGAGAGGGGCGGAGCCGAGACGGTGGCGGTGACGGGGAGGGGCCCGGAGACGGGCGTGTCGCCCCCGCCCAGGTGGGCCCCAATCAGGTGGCCGGTGCTGGTGCTGACCTCAGGTAGCAGGTCCACCTGCAGCTTGACGTCGCTGTTGGTGCGCTGGAAGAAGTTGTCCGCGCTCTTGCTGCGCAGGCTCTTAGTCTTGAAGGACAGGGAACGCTTCAGCCTCTGCAGCTGCGGGCGAAACAGGAAGTTCCAAAAATTAACAGGAAGTTACATTACATCACATCATGGACATTTCGCAGATGCTCTTATCCAGAGCGACCTACAACTCAAAGTGCGTAAGTCAAAAGCTGAAGTTAAAAGTTTAAAACTTGAAGCCGAAGTGCACTCTCAATTGTCGATGCCAGCCAAACTACATTACAGTATTTGGCTGATGTTTTTAATGTTAATGTTTTTAACCTAAGTCAGAAAACGTACTTTTACGGCTGAACTAATTTAGCTTAATTAGCTTTCACTAATGTTCATTAGTTAAGTCAATGTATAACAGCATTTTCAAACTCAAGGCTGTGATGTACAGCTAAAAAGCATTAAAATGAGGCGAGCAGGCCTTCACATGCTTGTGAGTGCACTTATGTTGTCTCACGTTCTAGGTTGTTCTTACAAATTGGCTGTAATGCTACGTAATAATGTCTCCCTTCGGAGGACGCAAGGTTGGCCAAAATCGCATTCCCTATTTTTACTCATTCGTGTGCGTCTATCACAAGAGTGTTTATGCCAAACAGTCATACTACAAAATATTACGGAAGGAAGTTTAAACAAGGATCTCTCTGGAGATCCCTCAAGGTCGATAAAAATTGCCGTTCTTTCATTTTTTCTCAGGCAAAACATGGCAGCTACACAAAACAAAAAAAATGTTCTAAAGATCTAAAAAGATTTTTTATGATCTAATGGCTTGCTCTACTTATCAAATGATCTGATGTGCTCTTGGTATGCTTCTTATTTATTTTTAGGACATCAATGTTATTCTAAAACAGAGTGTTATGTTAATGTCTTTATTTCATTCCCATGTATGTTGCACAAGTATTTATCCCAAACAGGCAAAATACAAAAAAAGAGTTTTTGGTTCATGGTTCTAATATTAAATACTAAATCTTGAGAAAGTTTGATGATGGGAACGGGTCGTTCAGCCAATCTAAGCTCATCGTTTTAGGCCACAGAGTCCGACGGCACACGCCAAAACACAGTAAGCGGTCTCTGCCTCCACTAAGAGAGAGGTCCATGGTAAGGACCCCCATTTCCAGAACCCGGAGTGATCCCCCTCTGGGTGGAGGCGGGGGGAATCGCTCCCGCTCTGCTCCCCCCGAGCGTCTTAAATTTGAGGCTATTTCCGTCTCCTCACAATCACCATTATCTCAACCACCAACGGAGCGCACGGCGTTTCGGCTGTATCCCGCCAGGGAAGCTAATGTGCCGGAGCAGGGAGGCACGGGAACGCTTCGCCCTCTTTATTCCACTCATAAATTCATAACTCTCCGCCTCGCGTCTCCCCCTCCCTCTGACAGCTCCTCTACATTATCCACCTTCATAACTCAGCTCTCTTCCAAGCCCTCAGGTGCCGGATTAAAAAATTGTTTTCTCTCTCGCTCTCCTCGAGAATTATTGTGATATTGTGCTGATAGCCGTAAAACCAAATGATGATGAAGAAAAAAAAAAAAACAGGAAGTAGCTCTTAGCTTAGTGGGAGAGAGAATGGGTCAGACACTGAAGTAGAAACTACACAGCCCTTATCTGTAACATATCCTGTCTGTGTGGCGCTCCTGGCAGTTTCCCAAGGTTTTCCTTTCCTTTTTTAGGTACTATGGAAAAGCAACAAAACACACAAATACTCACACATATGTGTGCACCTGAGCACAAACACACAAAATACAGGTTTACCACATACACACCAACAAACACACAGCCAAACCTTGTCACACAGATTCACTCAGACACCCACACTCAGACAAGTGCACACACACAAGCACACATATACACACACAAATAGAATGCACAAACACACACAGATACATGCATAGACACACACACACACACACAACTGAAGCAGCTCATTAAAACGAGCCTAATGATCGCTGCCCACAGCAAGTTCAGATGAAACGTGTCATTAAAGTTTAGCGGCGTCACGTGGGAAGCTGAAGCTGTCATTTGCCTCCATTCATTTCCCTCCAGATTCCCATGCTGTCCCTGAGATCAGTCACCTCACAGATAATGTGCGACACACACCGCTGCGAAACGGTGACATTTCACAGATACACTTCCAGTGGCTCATCAGAGCCTCCTAACATTTCCTGTTTGTGCACGCACAGGTTGGCGTGTGTTAGCCTGCTCCCGCCACCGAATGCTAGCTGTCAGACCGTACAAACCAGCAAGCAGCTTCCGAGCCAGTCAGTGGCCATCACCAATGCCCGGGGAGCGTTACATATTCACATTCACACTGCAGCCATCACTGACAGATTCAGCAGAACGCAGAACTGTGACGATACAGGTTTAACTGAAGTTTTGCTGAGCTCTTGCTGAACAGAACGCACTTACTGTAACCCTCCTTGGTTTAGAAGCTTCTGCTAAATGCCGGATAGTCATAGTAAACTGTGATAGAAAGCTAAATGACGCTAGCAGGAGAGATGGATGTTTTTTTTCTCCCATGCTGTCACAGCCGTGGATCACAGGGCCTAATGGAATGGTATCGAACCGAGCAGACTTGTGCCTCGCAGGTCATTACAGCTATATTATCATTTATCAAGTTTCACTGATCATTTTATATTTGTGATGCTATTATATCGTGTTGCTAAAGGCAACGCTAACTAGTAAAACTTGTGCCACATTCCTCTCAAAAGGTGCCCCGTCTCTCTGCATAGACCCAGCTTTACAGACCCACAGCTGCTCCACAAACCAGACTCTCCTCTGAGCTGTGTGTAGGCCTGGCCCAGGAAACTTTTAATATTAAAATGGCCGCAAACCCTCCCCTTCCCCCTGGGGTTAGCCCCCACACGGCAGGCAGCGTGAGAGCTTCTGCTGTGGGCTGGGGATGGAAGGCTGTCCCTCGGGGAGGGGGAGCAGTGACCGACCGTTCCCCCCTGCAAGACCACAGATCTGGAGCTCAACCCTCTATTTCACGAGAGATCAGGGGCTTAACTTCCTACAATATCACTAGCAGCCCCTACCTCTATCAGAGACCTGGATGGCAGATATATGCAGCTAAACGCTCTCTTATCTCAGAGATCGAGCTGGACCCCCATGCACAGTGTTATGCCCACGCGATAGTGGGCATAATAACAAATACTAATGCCTCCTAGTTTTACAGCTAAAATATCTATTAATAACACTCATTTAGTGGCATGGCTGCTGTGCACTGGGAGCGGTGGCTGGTTCAGGAAATTGGGACGGCGTATTATCCTCTGATTGGGCGCCTGTTGTTAAAGGGGGAGGGCTTTTCTTTTTAAAAAGTCAAAATGGTGAGAAGCCCATGGTGGTTGTACATGTGTCCGACCTGCCGTTTTTGAAAGTGACAACCCCCATTTCTTTGACCAGGCTGCTTTGTTTTATTCCCGGATCGCTACATCTGCCACGCTTAAAGAAAAATTATACCGAACAAACTAAACTCGAGCTCTTCGCCAGTGGAGCAGCGACTTGGGTTTAGCCTAGGGAGCGTGTGAAGCGACCTGGTGGAGGTAAGTTCAGTTTGAACACGCTTCATGGTTTGGCTGATATCTGCCATAACCAGGCATGTTTTATCCCTTGATTGTCATTTTCTATATCCAAATGACATTGCGACAAAAGGCTCAGGTACACAGGAAAGCCGCAGACTGTTTCCCAAGGATGGACTCGGATGGAAAGAGGTCCAATCCAGATTTAAGATGGTCCATACATGAAAAGTATGGCATGTTTGGAGCCTGTGCACTCTGTTCTCGTATATTTGGGCCTTTTTACAGTGGAATTCCCCCTCTCTCAGTCACTTGGTACTCTCTGAAAAAGGCAGCAGCTGGTCTAATGATTCACAGGCAAGGCCATGGCGTGTGGGATGGGGGTCACATGATCGCTAAGTCCAGTCTGAAAACGGTCAATCGATGGCCGTCATGGAGAGCCAGGGGGTGGGGGCTGGGAGGGTCAGAGAGGGAAAAGTCAATAACCAGAATAATACTAATTTAACACATAAAATGTACCAATGCAATACGAAAGCCACAGGAAATATTGTGACAGTTAAATAATATTTGGTTGGCTTGCCATTCGTGAAGTAGTCCCAGAGACAGGTCTCCTCTCTCACTGTGCAACCCGCGTTAATTAGCAAGCGAGAAGCTCCCTCTGAAGTGAGCCGCAGTGACGATACGTTGCCACTAGAGGGGGGAAGACCAGAACAGTAATCTCAGCCATGAAACGTTCCATTTTAAATTTAAATGATCAGAGCAGGGATGTGCGATACGAGGTTTAGGGCTCGACATTCCACTCAGAACCATGGCACTGCTGTGCATTCATAAACTGACCACATTTGACATTTCAGGCGTGCAGCAAACAATCTCAGGAAGAAGCACTAGAACACCTAGATTTTCTTTGATATCATGCATTCACGCAGGAGGATAATAGCAGAATAATGCAGACGTACCCTGTGCAAGTGAGCGGAGGTCTTATTCCCATTTCGCCTGAGCTCTGTCATGGTTCACACTGGTAATCAGCAGAGTCTACACGCTATAATTAGACAGCGATCTCTGCATTGTTTGCTGATCATTAGCCCCCCACCTCCCTTCCTCAACGTTTTGGACCGAAGGACCAATCAAAGATCCCGAAGCCGATCACATGAGCAGACCTCCACTGCGTGCTTGGGTGATAATAACATGACCTATTGATCCCGCCACGCCAATTTGGAAACATTCAATCAATGCAAACACCCCCGCCTGCTCCCCCCTTCCCACAGCATTCTGGGAGTCCACTGAAGCGGGCCTCTAAAATCAGTTGCTTTATGGGGCTATGTCAGCTGAACAGGAGAAAATCCAAACTGAAATACAGACTAGAGGTAATAATAAATGAATTGCCTCCACCCTTCACTGAGGTAAACTGGCCAGTATTTTGGCCAGATAAAAGCTTGAAAAGACACACATCACAAAGAGCAGAGGTAACAGAAGAATAGCTTAGAAAACAAATTCATAGTACCTTTTCTCCGTCTCTCTCTTTTAAGGTTTGTTGTTTTGTAACTTATGCAAATGAACTTTTTTGAGTGCCTGAATGTGAATAGGCACTTGAAGGATGAATGAAGTGCTATTGAATTCAGTCATATTACTGTGTGCTTTTTTCAAAGAAAAACTGTTCTTTTTTTAATTTTTTCACTTCTAAAAATGTAGATGGCTTAGGATGATCCTTTCAGCTCATGACTAGGAGCTGACCACAAGGGAACCGTGGGTTGTGTACGATCGAGGATGGACAGTATTTAAATACTGAAATGAGAATATCTGTGTGTTTCCTCACCAAATTGTACAGCTGGTCGTGGCCAATGTAAATTTAAGTAACTTGGGGGTCGGACAGAGAAAACAGAGCAGGGCACAAGCACAGCCCCTCGCTGCTGATGAGAGAGAGAGAGGTGAGAGCTGGAGATCATGTCAGGGGAAAATGGCAATCTAATGATGTGACTGATATGCAATTAATTTATGAAATCATCTAGTCACTTCTCGCTGCTTTTCGAGCAGCTAATAGCCCCTGCAGTAAGGAAATAAGCTGGCAGCAGCGTTTCTGTGCGTGTGATTCAGGTGTGATCTGCATGTCTTCCCTTTTCTGTATGATTTACATCCCTGTGCCGCCTGCCACTTACACGTCCAGCATTTTCATTTCAGCCCAAAGAAGGAGAAGAAATTCTCCCAAATAAAATCAACAAACTGGGATCAAAATGATGGAGGTGCAGCCTGGATGCAGTTTTACAGGGGATATATAGATATAAATAATACAAACTACAGTGAGCAGTCCATGTCACATATGAACTGTGTCACAAATGAAATGCATGTAGCAAAATAACGTATAAAACTTTTTGCGCATCTCTTTTTGCCCATACAGATATCAAGCCAACAGAGTGTGCGGTAAAGCAACAGCAAGCATCAGAGTTTCATTACCCCCATCACCCCGAGCGAAGAGAGGTAAACTGGCCATGAGGAGGAGTGCAGACTGAATACGGAGGGTACCACACAAATAGACAGACACTCTATTTTTAACATGACATATTTTTAGCATTAAAGAATGTCATTTCTGCCAAAGAGTATTATTATTCACTAAAAAAAGTCTTTCCAGTTAGACAGTACTTGTGCAATATATGTGGCAGTTGGTACAATATTCTTATGATTTAAAATATATTTCAAAGTTTCTGTGTTTTGGTATAATTATGAGACAATATTTCCACTGAATTTTACAATCCCATTGGAACAGTGTTCAGAGAGAGAGCAATAGCCAGAGAAAGAGAGTGACAGAGAGAGGAAGAAGGAGAGACAGAAAGAAAAGGGAGAGATAAAGAAAGTGACAGACAGAGACCTGGTGACCGAGGGAAAGGAGAGAGAGCACATGAGAGACAGAAAAAGAAAGACAGTGAGGGATGGAGAAAATGAAAGAGAGGGAAAAGGAGGGACACAGCAAGAGAAAAGGAAAGAGAGGGAAGGGAGTGACAGAGAGGGAGAGAGAGTGAGAGGGAAAGAGAGAGAAATGAAAGCGCTACCCATATTTTATCTGCCACAGCGTGATAAGAGACTTTGACCAAATGGCCAGTCATGATCAAAAAAACCCTCTGCAGAGCGTGGGGAGCTAATGAGACACCTTTTAATGTTAGAAAGGCTAATTTTGCCCACACCTCCCAGGGATACAATAAATTATGAATTTAGAGTGAAAGAGTCTAATGTCTCGTAATGCCATCAAAAAACAGTGGGCTGGATTAAACTCAAACGATCTTGATCTCATTAAGGGCGTACACAACTGCGTTCTGGAGTGAAAAAGCACCATCCAAAGGGCACTTTTGCTTGTGAAAGGTACAATTTAACTAAAGCATAATTACGCTGTCATGTAAAGTCTGTTTTAATTTATTTGTATATGCTCTTAAATGGTCCAAGTACATTTGACTGAATCCACCTTATTGTTTCATGCAACACATCAGTCAGTCATTCATTCCTTCATTGAACAGTTACCACGGTGACAGAGTGAGGCTGGTGCTTCTGCTGTCCTGTCAACAAGTGTGGAGTGGTAACAGGAGCCATCTTAAAACTGCAGAGAGGGCACGACCCTGAATACTGCTTTCAGTGTGTTCCCTCCTTTACAGAGAATCCGCTGCCATTTCCATGCCTTCGCCTACACCTTACACCTGGGATAGCCCATGTTCCCGCCTACCTCAAATTTGACCAATCAGTGTAATTATAGGGCTGGCTGGGGGCTGGCCTTTGGAGTGGTGGACTGTCTTATGATTGGATACAGCTGAGATGTAATCCAGGCTCACTACTGGCCTCTACAGGCCAGACAGGTGGCTGCAGTTACATGAACCGCATATATGTCGCTGTTGTGTTCCTCCCATATTATTGGCTTTATGTAATTGGTGTCACATCAACAGTGTGAAAAATAGCAAGGGCTCATGGCACCATGAATTGGAGGAGTCAAGTGAGTGGCCACCACCTCCCAACCTCAGGGAGACTGTCTACCAGAGGGTCTGAGACATAGTCTGATTCTGGCAGGAAAAGAGGAGGGGGGGAGATAACATTTAAAAAAAAAAAAAACCCTCACTACCATTCATTCATCACCAGAGGAGGTAGACCTTGATTTTTTTTGCCAGGTTACAGTACCGTCCACACATAATTTTAAAAAAGTAAAACTCAAAACCAATTACAAATATTACTAGATACATTTTGTCCAGATTTTAAAATAAAACAAGCCACTCGGTGGGTAAGACAGACCTCAAAGCACGAGTGGAATGGTGCAGAACAAGGATGCTTGGCTGTTTTTACAAGGGGAGTATAAACCCACAGATGGGCTACATATTTCTACAAGAAGTCTTAGACAGACAGGTTCACTGACACACCAACAAACACATAGACAGTCATAGACAGATAGAGAGATGCTTTATCTTATGAAGACACTTCTCCATCCTCTAACAGGATACTCATTCCTATGGCTGTACCAGTTTGCCAGTGCTTCCACAAGGGTGTTCCATGTGGAGAGAGGGAGAGAGAGGGAGAGGGAGAGAAAGAGAGACAGAGAGAGAGGGAGAAGGGTGTCACATACAAACAAACACTCAACACACTCGCACACTCACAGACTGAAGAATGCATCCACAGAAAACACTTGAGTGTGACACACACACACAGACACACATACAGTCTGCGCTGATGGGTTAGAATGGTTTGCATTTGTCATTGCAGGTGCTTGGCAGCCCCAGAGAGGGAATGGGAAAACAGCGAGCGCTTTCTCTGAAGATGAAAACATTCCTAAAGCCTCCGGCTTTGCACAGGAGCTTTTACAGCCAGCGTCACAGAGCTCAGCGCGATCATCAGGCGTGATCTATAATAACCTGTCCAATATTAATGACTAATTGTGTTACTCAGGGTTACAAGTGACCCAGAAAATTGGTTCTGAACTAGAAAAGTAGACAAACTGCCAATGGCCCTGCTGGCTGTCTTCCACCAGCGTCACATTCATAGTGTGCCCATTTCTTATTTTTTATGTTTTCTCATGCTATGTATAAAAATACCGTAAATTCATGTGGCTTCATGTTTGTCATTTGTCATTTTTCATGCATGGAAATGCTATGAACACCTACCAGTACTTCATGTCATGTTACTTGAAAAAAAACAAGAAATTAAAATATAAAAAAAACTAATTTAAAAGCTTAATTCTGGAGTACCATACTGAATTTCAATTTAAGTCAATTGAGAGAAAAATTCATTCATTAGTCAAGGCAGATTAAAGTAGTGAGATATAAAACAAATTATAACTCATGCATTAAACATAAACAAGCCGACCAAAAGACACCCGCATTTTCAAACCAGTACTTTTAGGCATAAAGTTAAAAGTATACCTACACCTTTTTTGGTAAAAACAAGCATATCAACACTTGATGCATACCCATGAAAAATTATTTTAATATTGAAAGGGAGGCGCGCGGCACGAGAGCGCAATAGAGGGCATTGCCGTGCTGTGTTTATTTACTTGTTTATTCTGCATTTTCCCCACAAAATGACGAGCCAAGAGGTTAAATTAGGTACCTTTGATTCCTGCTGGCTGATACTCGATGAAGGAGACTGAGGTATCTCGCGTTCCTCCCGCTCATTCTCTTTACCGATACTGTCGTCTGGGATCACGCTTGTCGGTGGAATCATGTTTAATCAGATATTAGTTCTTGAACGGCAGCGGCGCGCTGGACGGTTCGACTTCTCTTCCCAGTGCCTCCCGTCCTCTCCAAGTGTCCGGGCGTCTGCGTTGTCTTACATGCTGTCAGCGTGATAAACCCTCTCCAGGCTAATTAGTTAATCCCGTGATGCGAACTCAGCATCCCACTTAGTGCTTGCTCCCTTGTTGTGGTGTCCGTTGATTGTTTTGTCTGCCTTGAAGCGGTTGATTGTATCAGCCCAGTTTACACAATATTCTGGACGGGAAATGGTACAGAAAAAGAACCTCCGAAAGTTACAACCAAAAAAGTTGGCCAATGATAGCGAGAGCGAGATATATTTATCTAACGCTGGAGTCTAAACAGCACAAGGAAAGAAAGCACATTCCCTAAACGATTTAGATATCACGAGCGTCTTCCGTAGACAGATTCTTACTTAATTGCACTTTCTTCTCCGTACAAGGGCCCGATAGTTGTAAGCAGGGACAGGGGAGCTGCCGTTCAGAGGGACAGACACGCATTTGCGCGTCCGGTGGCAGCGCACTGGCACATTGATAACGGGCGTGTGGGAGGCGCGCGTGTGATGGCTCTGGGCGGAGTTAAGCCCGCTGACGGACACCAACGGGGTTTAAAAGCCACTTCACATATTCCACGACCGATTTGATCAATATCACAGCTGTTTATATAACTGCCTGTTTGAGTTGTACAGTCACAACCGAGAATTATAGTTCGTTGTTACAGATGTACGCACGTGAATCTTCGGATCTCTATTTTTGTGGAGCGAGATGCCAGTGTAATTTCATCGATGCTCTCCTTGCTGACTTAAATACTGGCAAACATATCGGCATTGTGGAAATGGTGGCATTATGTCATAATTATTGTTCCTTTATAAAAATTGAGACATGGATTTTGTGTGGTTACTTATCTACGGCACTTCTCATCCGGTCCTATTACGAACGTTAGGTAAATCAAGAAAGGGCTGACAACTTAACATTTGTTAAACAATCTTGTCAGAAACTGTTTAGACACGTACATTTGTTTGTAAAGTCGTAGTACCTCTCCTAATTGCCAGACACTCAGACTTAGTCTCTGTTTAGCAGGAACACAGTAACGGTGACAACAGCCTCGAAGCACGCGCTCCACAAGTAGCCCAGCACTTCTGAGAACTACGTCACCTCACAGGTCGCTGCGCAGGGCCGGATAAGCGAATGGGCTAATGCATGCGCGGTAATAAAAACCCCACTGTGTGTACAGAGTGAGAAAATAACATTTGTATTCTAGTGGAGAGTCCGTTCTAATTGATGTTCAATTATGGGCAGGAAATTGCGATGAAAAAGGTTTTTAGACAAAACATCCGACTGCAATTAGGGCTGTACTAAAATCACTAATATGATCAGAGAAGCCATTATAAGAATTTACCACAATGTACAGTTAATTCTGACCAAGCCATCGGGTACACCTGGGGGAAAACATGTTTATTTGTGGGACTCGGTCATTTTTAGCCTCTCTTTTTCCTCTCTCTGGGTCTTTAAAAAAGAAAGAAAAAACATTTTCTTACTAACTAGGAACAACTTCACAGCAAGCATTCCGTGGTGTGCAACTGCATGTCAGCCACGACAAATGTTACCCCAGCGACGACTGTTCTCGAAAATTACTGGCGGTTCAATGCTACTCTCCCAGGAGGATTTGTTTCATGCAAATCCCATTAATTCACGGGGATGTGCCTGCTCAATTAGATACAACAGCTTAGCTTTCTCTCTGTGTAATTTAACATTGTGATACCGCGTATTAGCCTAGAAAAGATACAAGGAACACATTGCGCACAGGACCAATGGTGTCAGATCGGTGCTACCAAGGGCCATGTTATATGCTAGCTCTTAATCTAATTATTGCTGCCTTAATGGTTTCAATTACTCATTCAGCTATACGCTTCTAAAGCTGTCTCAAAGCACAGCCTGTAAGCAACGGTTGTTATGTAGACAGCACACATAACTCATTTCACTTCATATGTATTATCTGCAGACCGACAGGATTAATTTAGCAAATAATGGAACTAATTAGCCAATCAAGAGCGGTGACTGGGGCGAGAGCCAGCATTCAAATGAAAGTCCATTTCGCAGTTTGACACCATCGCATAGTGCCTTCCTGTAAGTATAAATCAGTTTGATGGAAGAGGATTCGGTTACTGGTTTGCTCTGCATTATTGTGTGCTTGTGTGTGTGTAAATAGTGAGCTATATTCCTACCACAGCAGCATAACAATGTGATAACATGAGACTAGGCTACTGTATGTTACCAAAGCTGAGGATGTACGGCCTGCATCCTGTTAAGGCACTATTCCAGTGTGTGGATGGGCCCCATGGTCTGCATCCTGTTAAGGCACTATTCCAGTGTGTGGATGGGCCCCACAGTCTGCATCCTGTTAAGGCACTGTTCCAGTGTGTGGATGGGCCCCACGGTCTGCATCCTGTTAAGGCACTGCTCCAGTGTGTGAATGGGCCCCATGGTCTGCATCCTGTTAAGGCACTATTCCAGTGTGTGGATGGGCCCCACAGTCTGCATCCTGTTAAGGCACTGCAGTGTGTGGATCCCACGGTCTGCATCCTGTTAAGGCACTGTTCCAGTATGTGGATGGGTGGGATCCTGGGCACTATTCCAGTGTGTGGATGGGCCCCACGGTCTGCATCCTGTTAAGGCACTGTTCCAGTGTGTGGATGGGCCCCATGGTCTGCATCCTGTTAAGGCACTGCTCCAGTGTGTGGATGGGCCCCACAGTCTGCATCCTGTTAAGGCACTGCTCCAGTGGGTGGATGGGCCCCAGTGTGTGGACAGTCTGCATCCTGTTCCAGTGTGTGGATGGGCACTGCATCCAGTGTGTGGATGGGCCCCATGGCCTGCATCCTGTTAAGGCACTGTTCCAGTGTGTGGATGGGCCCCACGGTCTGCATCACTGTTCCAGTGTGTGGATGGGCAGTCTGCATCCTGTTAAGGCACTGTTCCAGTGTGTGGATGGGGGTCTGCATCCTGTTAAGGCACTGCTCCAGTGTGTGGATGGGCCCCACGGTCTGCATCCTGTTAAGGCACTGTTCCAGTGTGTGGATGGGCCCCACGGTCTGCATCCTGTTAAGGCACTGTTCCAGTGTGTGGATGGGCCCCACAGTCTGCATCCTGTTAAGGTGCTGTTCTAGTGTGTGGATGGGCCCCACAGTCTGCATCCTGTTAAGGCACTGTTCTAGTGTGTGTATGGGCCCCACAGTCTGCATCCTGTTAAGGCACTGTGTGGATGGCCCCACAGTCTGCATCCTGTTAAGGTGCTGTTCTAGTGTGTGGATCAGTCTGCATCCTGTTAAGGCACTGTTCTAGTGTGTGAGCCCCACAGGATGGTGCTGTTCTAGTGTGTGGATGGGCCCCACAGTCTGCATCCTGTTAAGGCACTGTTCTGCATCCTGTTCCTGATTACAGTCTGCATCCTGTTAAGGCACTGTTCTAGTGTGTGGATGGGCCCCATGGTCTGCATCCTGTTAAGGCACTGTTCTAGTGTGTGGATGGGCCCCATGGCCTGCATCCTGTTAAGGTGCTGTTCCTGTGTTTGAATATTTTGTAGGAGATGTTTAAAACATACTGCACCTATTTTTGATGGCTTACTTGGCTTTGTATGGGCTCACAACACAAAGGCATTTTTAATGTTTTGACACAAGAAGCAGAGTGCCTTGGTGAGCTGGTTTTCACAGCTTGATTTTATGTTTTATTTCGTGTTTTAGTTGCATTAATTGCACTATATTACTCATAACCTTTAGTTATGCATAAGTGTGCTTGCTTTGTTTCTCTGTGGCCTCTGATAGGATTGTCCTGTGCTGTTTGAGGCTTTCTGTTCTTTGCCGTATGCCCACAGTGTGGCTGAAGGACACGCTCTTCCTGATGTCTGTCCTGCTGTTCAAAGCGTCTTATCTCAGCTGTTTGCACAGTTTCCTTCCTGCATATAATTTATACATTGTCTGGTTAACCTGAAAAATAGCAGTAGGCTGCCATCCAATCAGCTTAATTCTGTGATCACACACACACACACACACAGACACACACACAACACACACACACACAGACACACACACACACACACACACACACACACACACACACACACACACGCACACAGACATGCACACAATCACACATGCAAACACACACACACAGACATGCACGCACATGCACACGCACACACACACACACTCACACACACACACACGCACACAGACATGCACGCACATGCACACACACGCACACAGGCATGCACACACACGCACACACAGACATGCACGCACATGCACACACATGCACACACACACGCACACAAATAGTAAGTCTCATCAGAAATGAAAGCTTAGCTGCGCAAACCCAGAGTGCTTTTTCATTTGATTAAGAAACAATTTAGTTGATTTCTCATGTGGCATTTTCCTTGAATGGACTTATTATTGCCATGGAGCTGTTCCTTTTCCACTGATTTGTCTGGTTGTATGCATGCATCGCTGCTCCTTTTACTATTAAAATTAGGGCACTAAATCAACTAATAATGTGTGTACCTGGGGCTACAGTCTTAGCTCTTTAAATGTTTCTTCATTCTTTTTGTATCTATATTGTTTTCCAGTATTTAGAACACAATGTTATAAGGACTGATTACCACAGCTTCAATTTTATACATATTCATTTGTATAGATGGTATTTACTTTGCCCATCCTGGGATTCAAACTGCCAATCCTAGCCAGCAACAGCGGCACAGGGACTCTACCACAGCCAGTCACAGAGCTCACAGCTCTACCCCAAGCGTGTGCCTCTCACTCTAAGATTCTATGGTTTGAAAAGCATCGTCTAACTGCCACTAACTGTCATCTCTGCTCTTATCTCTATTCTAAGGGTTTCAGCAAGGAAAGTCAACAAGACTTTGAGAGAAACTTAATGAATGAACAAATGAAGCCATCAGTTTTTATTTAGTTTTTTTTATTATTATTGTTATTGTTTTATTATTTTGCTTTTGCATACTCACCATGACTTTCAGCGTGTCACCCGGGTATTTTGAGCTCTTACCAGGGTTATCTCCAGCCTTCTGAGCTCGAGGGCGAGAAACCCGGCGAGCGCGTCCATTTCTTTCCTCTGTTTTTGGATTTTCATTCTCAGCCTTGCAAGCACGTACCAAAAACACACAGAGCCCTAATAATGAGATTTAGAGAGTCGTAGTTATTTTTCAATTAGCCAGAGGATAGGTGTAATCACTCAGTGCGAGACAGAAAAATGGATCGTGCTCAAATTCCCATTTTGGGCTCCAATATGCTGAAAGTGATTTGTGTTCAGACCGTGGCATACTAATACACAGAAAGAATGGATCTTTGGATGCTTCACTTGTCCTAACCTTGAAGTCTGTTCCTAACATTGGCTGGATGATATTCTCCTTGTATGCTCTGCATTTTCATTCGGTTTATATTAAATTCTACATTCAGTTTTATTAAATCTGGATTCATAAAACAAGAACAAAATGGCATTACAGTTTAATGGGTACAGGGCAAAGCAGAGGGAAAAAGTGCACTGACCATAAAGAGTGTGCTTCTAAAATGCTGCCGCTGCCACTGACTGTGGTACACAGTTAATTCAGCAAACCTCACTGAAGCCTGAGATTCATTTCTGTTTAAGATTTCTGAGCATGGGGGGGGGGGGTCAATATGCATTTGAAAATTTGTCCTGGGGAAGGAGGTCAGCCAGATGGTGGGCATACTGTAATTCTAAAGCCCATATGTATTAATGGTAAAAGGCTAATAGGTGGGTATACTGTCTGAGGAGGTGGGCATACTGTAACTCCAAAGCCCATATGTATTAATGGTAATAAGGCTAATAGGTGAGTATACTGTCTGAGGAGGTGGGTATACTGTAACTCCAAAGCCCATATGGCAATTAGGTTAATAATGGTAATAAGGCTAATAGGTCAGTATACTGTCTGAGGAGGTGGGCATGCTGTAACTCCAAAGCCCATATGTATTAATGCTAATAAGGCTAATAGGTGGGTATACTGTCTGAGGAGGTGGGCATACTGTAACTCCAAAGCCCATATGTATTAATGGTAATAAGGCTAATAGGTGGGTATACTGTCTGAGGAGGTGGGCATACTGTAACTCCAAAGCCCATATGTATTAATGCTAATAAGGCTAATAGGTGGGTATACTGTCTGAGGAGGTGGGCATACTGTAACTCCAAAGCCCATATGTATTAATGGTAATAAGGCTAATAGGTGGGTATACTGTCTGAGGAGGTGGGCATACTGTAACTCCAAAGCTCATATGTATTAATGGTAATAAGGCTAATAGGTGAGTATACTGTCTGAGGAGGTGGGCATACTGTAACTCCAAAGCCCATATGTATTAATGGTAATAAGGCTAATAGGTGGGTATACAGTCTGAGGAGGTGGGCATACTGTAACTCCAAAGCCCATATGTATTAATGGTAATAAGGCTAATAGGTGAGTATACTGTCTGAGGAGGTGGGCATACTGTAACTCCAAAGCCCATATGTATTAATGGTAATAAGGCTAATAGGTGGGTATACAGTCTGAGGAGGTGGGCATACTGTAACTCCAAAGCCCATATGTATTAATGGTAATAAGGCTAATAGGTGGGTATACAGTCTGAGGAGGTGGGCATACTGTAACTCCAAAGCCCATATGTATTAATGGTAATAAGGCTAATAGGTGGGCATACTGTCTGAGGAGGTGGGCACACTGTAACTCCAAAGCCCATATGTATTAATGGTAATAAGGCTAATAGGTGAGTATACTGTCTGAGGAGGTGGGCATACTGTAACCCCAAAGCCCATATGTATTAATGGTAATAAGGCTAATAGGTGAGTACAGTGTCTGAGGAGGTGGGCATACTGTAACTCCAAAGCCCATATGGTAATTAGGTTAATAATGGTAATAAGGCTAATAGGTGGGTATACTGTCTGAGGAGGTGGGCATACTGTAACTCCAAAGCCCATATGGTAATTAGGTTAATAATGGTAATAAGGCTAATAGGTGGGTATACTGTATGAGGAGG
>CM040749.1:2582500-2595000 GCA_022829145.1 Albula goreensis
TCTGGAGTGCGCAGGGAGTGACGGAGGTGGGGGGTGTTGATGGATCGCCGTGGTGATGGGGGAGCACCAGAACGGCCGGGTCTTCACCGCCAGCGTGACGCATCCGCCAGACTTCTGAGCGTGATGCGTTTGGGAAGCGCATTCGGCAGATGGTGCTACCACCAGGAAATGACAGATGAGAACGGCCACGTAACTCAGAATCCACGCTGCGGCCTTTCAGAACTCGACATTTTCCTCATCACTCCTTCAGTGATCTCATTTACACACAACTTTAGATCTCATTTACACACACAAATTTAAAATGAAAAAAATGTTTGTGGAAAGTAAATGAAAACGAATTCCATAATTATGAAAGTGATCAAAAGTTCTGATATCACTGCACTGATATCATTTATAGGCTCAAAGAATTACCACGAAAATAACATTTAAACAGAGAGGAGTAAATGCTCCATAGAAAAGGCTGATCAGTTCGTACTGGGTCAATAACATCTGCAGGAAATGTTCAGAGAAATTTCCCTGGTCGTGACAAACCCGCTAAATGAGTGGGTTTCATCTCGAGGGATGCTATTTTTTGTTTTTATTTTGAGAGTTTTTACACGTGCGTGACAATGTAAAAACGACTCATGCCAGGGATGGGACGTGACAGGGTGCTTTCTCTTACGTCATGAGATACTCTCGTAAAAAGCTAAAATATAACCTTTCAGGAAATAAGATTAAATGTTACATTGCATTACATTATCCACATTTTACTCATATTGCCTTGAATACATTATTGGTCACAAATCCATGACATTGTCACGAAATAATTGATGATTTTAATATTTCAAAGTAAAAAATGGAAACAGGAGTGTTTTCTATTTTTTTCTGACCTATGTTATAACCAAACATCCCCAACTCTCACAGGCCGTGTGAAAGAGGGAGGAGTGCAGCCATAACCTGAGTCAGTGTCCAGCATTAGCGCTGTATTTTTAGTGCAACACACAACCAGGGCCCTGGACATCAGACTGAGAGGCACGAATGAAAAGTCATAAACACGATAAAAACACAATGATAAAGTTATGTTATAATGTGCCCAGTGGGTTATTTGCTCAAAGCTCACAAAGGGGATGATGGGAAAAAAAGCTCCCCCATGATCACACTCAGTGGGAATGGTGAGGGGTTATGGCTTATGATGGCTGGGATGAGGCTTCATGAATCCCCATTAGGGTGGAGCTACTCTCACCTGTCAATCATTGACTTGCCTGAACCAGTCGAAAATGTTTTTTCTCCTTACAGCCAATGCAGTCGTTGGTCCAAATTATTGAATCACTGATACCTGTATACAGTAACTCCTGTGAAAAGAATTTCATGACCTGTGAATTGCCTTCACAGGTCTCAGTCAAAGTCTGTAAATTCAAGGGTGATGTACACAGCCATTTTGGCAAACAAGGGAGGCACAACCCCCTCATTCACCCCCAAATAACACACTGTCCCAGCAGATTCTGTGTACGAATGGCAGGCTCACTGAAGCCATTTGTTGGGCTTTTATGTCGCTCATTGTTCCAGACAAATCGGGATCCCTGCAGCTTCACTTACCATATCCACAGCCTCCTGGGGATCCACCATCTTTCAGAGGGAAACATCGCCCATGGAGGGGAAAAAAGAGAAACGGAAAGGAAAATAATACAAAAAGTATGTACTGAAGAGTATGCCAATCATACGTGTCAACTCCTGCCAAAAGCTCAGCGTTGCAGCTTTGGCTGTCCTCACCTCTCACGAGAGACTAAACATGTCACCCAGCAGCGCCTGACATGAAACCCCCCTTCACTCCGCCAGAGCGCCGACTGCTCCATAAAGCGGAGAGTTTATGAGCCGATTCTGTTCAGCCCATCTCTCATTTGTAAATTATCGTGCAGTAAAACGGGCAGCTGTCGGGCCTAGTCGCACACTGAAAAACCAAACTCTGTATGTGCAGTGATAGGGCTGCTCCACTCCTCTGAGGGTGAGGGTGAGATACACTATGACAGGGAGGTGTGACACGGTCCCCCCTGAGGAAAGCCGAGGAGCCGTTAGCCACCCAGTCATGCAGGATCCTGAGCAGAGTATTGTGCTCTGCTTACAGCCACAACCACCTGCAGAAGAAATGCTCCACCAAAACCTCCACACCTCCTTTAACGTTTGGGCCCCTATCGTCAACCTGCACCCAATGGGTGCTTCCACTCCTCTTTCGTCTCACTCTGACGAAGAGCGTGGTGTCTGGAACACGTCAGCCTCTGTTGGTGCAATAAACTGTTTTGAGCCAGAGGGTGTTGCAGGCCAGAATTGTTCAATATTTATGTAAACATAAGCTCTTGGGTTCGCCATGGGCTTTTTTTTTTTTTTTTTTGTTTTGTTTTGGCTCGATCCCTCATTCTTAATAAAGAACTGAACGTATCCAGAACTGAAAATATCCTGCTTTGATCCATTGAAAAGCAGATCCACGAACGCCAAGCTGAAACTGTGTACCTTACAAGTGCAGGAACATCTTATTGAAATTAGCCCTCTCTTGCTCAAAAAATGTCTCTCAAACCACTTGCTTTTATCTTCCAATATTAAAATTCATGTTTTTTTCAAGTATGCATAGGATAATGTATCCTATGCATACTTTGTGTAAAGCACAAAGTATAAAATCTAATATTGAGTACAATTATTTCTTACATACAATTTTTAATGCGAGAGTCACATCAGAGCTTCTTGCTGTCCACATTCCCTGAAACATGTAATGTGTTAACTGCAAACATAAATAAAGGTTTTTTCCTTCTGTGGGTTCCCTGGGACCCATTCCTAATGCCCTGTTTGGGAGTCCCACTTTAGAGAAAGCAGTTTGCACCGTGGCCTGTGTGAAAGTCTCCAACAGGGAGACTTTTTTTAAGCAAAATGGCCTGACACACAATGTTCTTGTAGTGATGGTTGAAATGAGGTTTCATCAAGTCCTGTTAGGGTGGAGCTACACTCAATTATCAATCAATTATTTCATTTTTTGTTATAACCAATCAAAAATGTTTTCTTCTTCACAGCAGATGTGGTCATTGGTGCAAACCAATGAGTCACTGATATTATATGATAGCTCCTCCCATTTTGGTTCCATGAAGCCTTACTCCTTCCTCATTAGTTTCCAGGTCTTTATATTTCTGCATTGGTGGTATTTTAGGAGACACCCAGAAGGGTCATTATTCCCGAAAATTGCTGCCTTTGATTTTCTAATATTTATGTAAAATCTTAATGTGTGTAATGTCTATAAGGTTTTGGTGCATTTTAGCGAAAGCCCAATCAAGTGCATGTATCCATGGACAGAGACCATTCCCCTTCAACACAGGCAGCGCTAATGAGCCTGTAAATCTGTAATGAGGACAGAAGGTCATGACCAGCCCACAGTTTCTCCCCAAACAGATGTCCAGCCCACCTGTTCGCTTACGGATCTGTTCCCATTTAACCCCTCTCTCAATGATCTCTGGGTTTCTCGTAATGAACATGGCTGTAGTTTAAACTTCAGAGGACCACTGAACTGCAGTAGACCTGGAACAGCTGTTCCTTATCTCACAGACCAAGGGTCTGACTTACTAAGGCATTACGTATGTGAAAAACTGATTTGCTGGTGCAAAACTGCCAAGAGAGTTGATGTCATTTTTTTCCTCCAATCACAAATCGTGTCACTGATATGTGCAAAAATGTTAGCACATGCTACAGGCTTTGATATAATCTGGCCATAGTAGTGATTCCTGTTTATAACACCACTCTCTGATCTTGTGGTGTAAAGCTGAAGCTTTCGCTCCTATTGCTTATGTTACAATGAACCCTGTGCATGCGGGTGTGTTTGTGTATGTGTGTGTGTGTGTGTGTGTGTGTGTGTGTGTGTGTGTGTGTGTTTGGGGGATTGAGGGTAAGTAAAAGCCCTTAGCACCAGATGGAGAGACAGTATTTAGGGGTCATCTAAGAAAATGATAAGGGGATAAAGTGGGATAAAGTGGGAAATTAGTGCTGGCGTCAAACAAGAGACTCTGAGACTCAAAATCACTCTGATCACTGAGCAGAGTCTTACGGAGTCACAGTCACATGACAAAAATGATGTCACAATGACTCTGGCTATCAACAACAGAGAGTAGGATTGCACACAGGTCGAAACACTCACAGCATCATATACTTTGATTTAATCACATGGGCTGAAAATACCCACATTTTGGCTTGTGGCCTCCTTCAGGGTGCATAAGGTTTACTCATCTCACTCTCTATAAACACACTAATCATTTAAAGGGTGCACTGATTTTTGTTCTCACTCGGCATGTAATTGAGCGGTTGAAGCAGTTAGCTTACCGCACCTGGTGTCTTGGTTCTGGACTGGTTGTGGATTTTCAGCTGAAAGTAAAACCCAGATCACACCGGGACGCTCCGGAAGCAGCATGGAGAGTGCTGATACAGCCTGCTGTTCAGAGGAGCAGAGAAACCGCAGCTCCACGCTGGCCCCCAGGCTGGCCTTGCACCCCACAGCACTGAATTTATCCTCTATCAATCAATAAAAAAATCAATCATTCACTGTTTCCTTTTTTAATAATAATTCATACTTTTTAAGAATGTCAGATTGTCAGTATGAAAGTATTGACTCCTCTTCTCTGCAGTAATTTGCCCTGAATTTGTGGGAAAAGAATGTTTTATGTGTAGGACTCTAGAACATGATGTCATCATTAGATGACCTCTGACCTCCACAGTGTACAGGACACAGATGTGATGTGAGTCACTGTGTGTGCATAGTGATGAATATCTCTGTCTCAGGGAGGATTCAGTCAGAGTTTGTCCCTAACTCTGGTTCATCATGCAATCCTAGCATTGGTTTTTTTTTTTGCAGCAACCACAAAGAAAACTGATCCTGCTGCACTTTGTTTTCAAAGGGAAGTACGCGTAACAGTTGCATTTATTTGCATGTGAATGTAGACTGAATCCAGACTACTTCAGGTGTGTGTGTGGATCTGAAGTGTTGTGTCTAGACAGCTCTGTTGTATTCCCTGAAACAGACAGAAGTTCGTCTGGCCACAATGATCAAGTGGTGCCTTTCACCGCACTGCGCATACAGTGATCACCGCACTGCGCATACAATGATCACCGCACTGCGCATACAATGATCGCCACACTCACGAAATCCCCCACGATGAAGACAGTGGCCTGATCCACAAGGTGTGTGTGAGTGTGTGTGTGTGTGTGAGTGTGAGTGTGAGTGTGTGTGTGTGTGTGTGTGTGGGCAGAAATAGTCTGCTTAATAATGGCTTAATCTCCTCATTTTAACTGTTATCATCACCCACATCACCCTGGCACTCCGCCCCACCACTGTGTTGGGCCGTTCGGCCTAAGAGCCTGCACTCAGGGGCCCCTGGGCCCTCATGACTCAAACACAGCACCAGGGGACCAGCTCTGAGACTCTCCCCCATTACACTCCTCTGTTACTGTTAATTAGCTGTGGGTCAAATATTAACGCCAACCGAAAATAGATTTGGCACAGAAAAAAAAATAGAAAACATTCTTGTGCAAAGAGAAAGGTGTAGAACGGAGAACTACGCCCCTGCTACGCTCAGCAAAGACTCATGATTAGCGCTCTGAGCTAAAGACCGCGGTCTGCAGCCTGGGAGCCCATCATGTTCTTATGGGGCGACATTGCAGTCGTTAGCGAACGCTTACGTGCTAACTCGCAGTTCTGAACTCTGTTAGACACGCACATCCATGTCCCTGAAGTTTCCCTCACCTCGGGTCACCTGTGTCTCACACCTCCGATGCACGTAAAACAAAGAACCAATCCTGGGACACATCAGAAATTCTTCCACTGATTAAATGATGATGAACATTTAAAAACAAAAATCACAGATACCTCTCAGCTCAGTCTGTTCCTCACTGGGACATACAGTACAGTGAAAATCAAAAAATAATAAATAATCGGTAAAACTGTTAAAAATAATTGTTTTTTCTTAGATGGGCAGTTACCGCTTGGAACTTCCAGGTGTCTGAGAGGTGAACGTATTTCTAAAAATACTGATCCCTGGGTTTGCCCCAGGTTTACTCAAACAATGACAGAGCTACACCGGTGACACAGGGGCCTAACTGGAACAAAACATTCCATTTAAAGAAAGACTCCATCCATCAACCAGTCTATATTTAGTATAATTCAATTTATCACACAACACTTCACAGTAAATGTTTTCCATGAATAAATTACAAAAAATTTTTATATGAAATAACACTTGACAAAGACATTTTTGAGGCAGTGTGGCATAAACTAAGAAATTATTCCCTAATCATTTCAAAATGCAATCAAGCTGAACTCCAGCAAAAATGTAGAAATATGGAGAGGATTAATTTAGACCAGTATCTCTCACATTACTGTGCTTAAGATTGTTTTCTCGGTATCTTTAATTTGAAACCTGAAGGTCGTACAACGTTTAGGTGTATTTAGGCCTTAATTTGTATTAGATATGTGCCTATCTCGTTTATTTAGTATAGACTGCCTCCCCTGTTCTGAAATGTTTGTGGTATTTGTGTTGCCGCACTCAGCGATAGGACGGGACGGTCTGCGTTTATCGGACAGAAAAAAGGAAACATTCTCTATCATCATCGTCCGCATGTCCCACGAGCCACAGTAAAAGGTTTCATTACCTTTTACGGTTTGAAACGGTACATTTGTTAAGAGACTTAACAAACAATTTCCAGAAACAAATATTTGATTAAAATGTTCCTTGAGTTTATGCAATCAGGTTCAAACACAGCGGGGACGAACAAAGCCACAGACATACTTTCTTTGGAAGGTTAGTAAGTACACACAGAGGAAGTTATTTACAGACACACAGACCATGACTGACCAAGAACTATCTTCCTCTTTTGTCCCATCTCAGCTTTCACAAAAGCAGAAAATTTCAGCAGTCGTATAGAATTATAACATAAAAGATTTGTTTTCAAATGTCACAAAACCATGAGTCACTGCGTATTTGAAATGGCACATTTCTGGTTTGAATGCAAAAATGGTGATGAAATGTGGCATTTGTGGGGATTTGTTGAGTGGGACCGAGCTGAAGCGGTTTGTAGTTCCTCTGTTGAATCACATCGTGGCACTCATTATGACACATTTACCAGCTGACATTTAGTTGTCATGGGAACTAAAAATCCACACAAATGGTCCAATCAGCTCAATTCATCTGATGAGTGCACTGTGGGTAAATATCTCAAAGTATGTGTTTAAAACAAACCGCGTCTGAAACTGCATCTGAAAGTGAGGCTGCATGAGGTGTGGGCAGGTTTTACAGGCTTTAGCGGACTTGAATGGAATCTTGACAAAAGGTACCTGGACTCTTTGCTTCCAGGTGGCGTGCTTTCAGAGAACGCCTTGAAAAACTGAGCAACACATGATCTAATATATTTAAGCCACTGATGTATGGAACAGTGATAAGAGCATGTTGTGGCATTTACCTGTGTGAGACAGCTGGTCCTGACACAAAGCAGAGAGGCAAGATGTGGAAAATAACTTTTTAATTGTTTTTTTTTTTTTTTTTTTTTTGAGGGGGTTGGGGACATCGCTTGCTTTTCCTGTAGCTGTAATAGTAACTGAGAGTAAGCAGCTGATCACTGATCGTGCTGACCTGAACAGTAGCGGCAAGATCAGAATCATCCAGAAATGAATGAGCTATGCATCACACGCGACACGCAGAGGATGATCGTTTGGATTCGAGGTGACTGTGGAGCCCTGATTCTGTGTCTACTCTGATCCATCCAGTAACTGCAGTCCAACTGCTTCAGATGTGTGAGAGCGCAGACCTTCAGTGTAATGACTGTGCTGCTCGTCTGGGTCGACTGCGCAGCTCATCGGGATGGACTGCGCAGTTGCATGCGATGGAAGTGTAAGTCCTGCAGACAGGAGAGAGACAGAGGGTATAAACCTAGTCCATTACATATCTATTTTTCCCATAATGCATGGGATAGTTCCATGTGGGGGTGCTTAGGGTTAGGGTTAGAGGCTGATGGGTAGGGCTGAGATCATGCCAGCATCCTCAAAAAGGTCCCAAAATGTAAGCCCAGACCAAACACTCACCGCTAAAAAAAACCATTCCAATATCCCCCTTATGAGAAGAGTTTAAAAAAAAACTGGCCACAGTCCAAGGAAATGATAAATTCCAGTTTAATCCTGTCCCATCATCAGAAAGTGTCCAAATGCCAATTTCTTTGGAATTAAATAAAATGATTTAATCAAAAATTAAATGACATGTAAGTTAAATAAATAAATGTAAGTACACACTGCATTGAATATTTATCACTTCAATTACTTTTATGACTTCAAACTCAGAAATATCAAAAATGAATGTTTTTTTTTCACTGTTCGACTAATATATTAGCCTGCTAATTACTTGACCCTATTCTTTAATCCCTCAACTTTAGTTACTCTAATGACCTGAAGCCTTAATCTTGACCTTTGACCTTTGTCTTCTTTGTCACATGTATTCAGTGACCCCAGAAGGGTGGGGGTGGGCAATCCTATATGACTTTTACATTCTGGCCACTAAACACCAAAAGACTCATATCTTCTGTGGAAGAAAAGGAGCACTTTTGGGAATAGTGAGGTGTACTGTTTAATGGCTAAGAAGCTGGAAGGGCTGGAGGGTTCACCCTTCAGCAAGCTGGCGATGATAGAAATTAGATGCTATGACCTTGCTAGGGTGGAGCTACCCAAAGCTCTCAATCAAATATGAGTCTGAACCAGTAAGACATGGTTTTCTCTCTATAGCCAATGCAGTCATTGATCCAAATTGTTCAGCCAATGATACAATACGGTAACTCCTCCCACTTTAGAAACATCACATAATCAGTGTGCCAATCAGTATGGCGCAAAGCACTTCACCAAAACATCTTCAGTATATTTCCAGCAGTAATAAAGAGATACTATGTATCTGTGTGTGTGTGTGTGTGTGTGTGTGTGTGTGTGTGTGTGTGTGTGTGAGTGTGTGTGTGTGTGTGTGTGTGTGTGTGTGTGTGTGTGTGTGTGTGTTTGTGCGACTCTGGATAAGGACATCTGCTAAATGCCTGAAAATGCCACGGGACTATCACACACACCTCCTCCTGGTTTCACACCTCCTCCTGGTCTCAGCTCTCCACACAGTGAGGAGACTCTAGCAGGGAAATCTGTCACACTTCTGCAGAGACACATGGCGATAGAAAAGTTAAAGAGAAGGAGAGCAGGGGGCTCCTGGTGGCACCTGTCTGTGGTGCAGCTCTGAGTCTTTTAAGTGATTGAATCGTTTTTTGTTGAGTGTCTGTGCCTTTGAAATTTTGTGTTTTGTCTCAGCCACGCCACTTTGTATAAGTGATTTCGATCTCAGTTGTGTCCTGGTTAAGCAAAGCTAGAACAACATAAAAATAAGATAAATGGCACCCCACAGTGCCATCAGAACAGACGAGGTGTAACATTTTTAAGTTAATAGATTTGGTTCATAACAAACCCTATTTATTCTTTTAAATCCAAAACCACATTTTAGAAGCAATCTTTTTCTAAAAATATATTTACACTATGGTCTATTATTCTGCTAGATCAGTACATGGTCACATGGTCACATTTTTGACATTAACATTCTGTGGCAGACAGATAAAACTTCAAGGTCAGAATTTGTTCTGAAAGTAAAGTGTATTTATTTGAGTGTCGTGGGAGAGCACATCCTTTCAGTGGCTCTGCAGAGAAAGAGGCAGGTCGCGGGATTTCATCAGTAATGGCGAAAGTGTTGCTGGGCGACACTGTGCTAACTGCACCGGCCTCTGTGTTTCTCAGAATGAAGGCTTTAGGTTGCAAGGCAGTCGATAAAAGAATAAGAGACTGATAAAAGCCTAGCGCCTGGAAGTTCCTCTTAAGAGCACCGTGACTGAATTGCACTGAACTGATGGATTTTCTCAATGAGACAAGTAATTCAGAGGAATACCCTGAAATGATGTTCTGACTGAAACTGAGGCAAGGAGATGTTGGACATGGAGCACCACCTCCAGCCTCTTCCTCCTGGCACCTCCTGGCACCTCCTCCTAGAACCTCCTGCCACCTCCTGCAACCTCCTCCAAGCACCTCATGGCACCTCAGCCTTCACAGGAAAACCACAGTGATTGGTCCAAATCGATGTGAGAGTGATATCTTACTTGTGCCCATTTTCCCAACATGCCACCCAATTCCATCTCCCCTAGAGATTCCTGGGATGCCACTTGGTTTAGTGTGTGTGTGTGTGTGTGTGTGTGTGTGAGTGTGTGTGTGTGTGTGTGTGTGTGTGTGTGTGAGTGTGTGTGTGTGTGTGTGTGTGTGTGTGTGTGTGTGTGTGTGTGTGTGTGTGTGTGTGTGTGTGTGTGTGTGTGTGTGTGTGTGTGTGTGTGTGTGTGTGTGTGCGTGAGAGTGTGTGTGTGCTTTCATTACTGCCTGTGCATGATCCAGTTGGAATACGTCTATCCCAGTCAAGCTTCCATCACCATGTCAAAGCTCCAACATTTCAAACGGATATTGAGAATGGACACACAATACATTTATTTGCTGTTTTAATGCAGACTTAACACAGTATGTATTCCAGTTACTTTTCTATGGGTCCAGTTTCAATACTATGGCAAAAAGGATCATTCTGTATGGAGGAAATCCAGCTTACAGGCTGGTTTCTGTGCTGCTTTTATCATTCATGCTGTTGAGCATTAGCTGTGCTCTGTGTGTGGTCTCCTCTTCTCCTATCGTCCCCATCTAACACTTAAACTGAGTCTTTTACCCAGAGGTCTCCTATTGGCTGTTGCCGGGATACCTTCTCCTGATTCCAACTGTTGTGACGTCACTATGAAATGGTTAAATAAGACATCTTGATCAGGCAGCTACCCTCGGCGGGTGCAACGTAGAGGTTAAGGAAACAGGCTTGTAGCTAACCTTATTATCTTCAACAAGTACTCCGCTGTGCCGATGGATTTCATAGATGCTGAATGAGATGTGAGCATTTGCCAATTGCTTAAATTGTAATTGAAATTGCAAATGCAATGTGGCTAGAAGGTACAGGATCTTGGAAAAACATCAATGATTGTTAGATAAGAAGGTTTGACCACAAACACACCCGGGTATTAGCTGTGGATTTAAAGTGTGGCCAGGAGGTCTGCTGATGAAGGAGCACCTCCTGCTTTCTCAGTTCTCTAACAAAAAAAAGTGTCACACTTCCACAGAGAGACACACAGCCAGAACCTGGACAGCCCTGTCAGTGGGTAATAGAACAAAAACACAACAATGAAAACAAAGTGCCTCCCGTTTACTCTTAAGAGCACTGTAATCGCATCACGCTGGAGCAAACGATGGGCCTTAAACGCAGAATTAGCCTCCATCTGCGCTGTCTGGCCCGCTGCAAGGAGCCAGTTGGCAGTGTGGTCTTCTGTCTCCCTGTCCAAACCGCGCGCTGCGTCCAAACTGCGGCTCCCGTTTCGGCAGCGTAATGGTAGCGTTTTGGCTTCTTTCACTGAGGGATCGTGTCACGTTGGCAGGGAGGCTTGGAAAACCAGCCTGGCAGCGTCAGGCTGAAACGTGTAATTTAAGCTGACTTTAAATATGTAATTGACCTCATCGTGGAAGCTGAAGTTACTGAAGTAAGAGGGATTTAAAACTAAATTCACTTGCATGCCATGTCTAACTGCTGTGATTTGCCAGTTTTGGGTGTTATAAAGGTGTAAACCTGCATTACATTCCATAGATGTTTTCACCATGAGTATTGATAAAGAAGCGTCATAGTAACCATTTTATTGCTTATTTTGAGAAGTAACACGATTATCAGCACTGGGAATTGACACTCTATATCATAGCATTTTTATTTGTCTGCATCCGGTTATAACAAAAATTATATTTGTGAGAGGAAAGGCCAAGTGGCCAAGACATTCTCTGCTGGTTTGTCAGCTGACTGTAATGAAGTTCTGCAGTCTCCTTGAGAGAGCAGAAGCTTCCAGAGCGATCCAGACAGTTTGAGCCAGCCTGGGACTGACTGTGATGAAGTCGCACAGCCTGCTTGTGAGACTATAAACTCCCAGAATGCCACAGTCTGTCTGCATTAGCCATAAGATTGGCCTCCAGACTCTCTAACAAGAGACAAAAGACACTTTCAGACAAACTCTCCTGTGGTGTCTGGGAATGGAACTTTTGACATTTGCAAATTGGTTTGTGGTTGACTGGTTCAAGGAAATTTTAGCCAACGTTATGTTATAGGTTAATTATTATCATGACAATACCTACATAATGTATGATTAATCAGTATGTAGTTATGTAGATTAATCAGCTGTAAGGTTATGAGCGGTCTGGTCAGGCTCATAGTGCTGTAAGGTTATGAGCAGCCTGGTCAGGCTCATAGTGCTGTAAGGTTATGAGCAGCCTGGTCAGGCTCATAGCAGCTGTAAGGTTATGAGCAGCCTGGTCAGGCTCATAGTGCTGTAAGGCTGAGCAGCCTGGTCAGGTTAAGGTTATGAGCAGCCTGGTCAGGCTA